>CM068374.1:30452992-31043907 GCA_034769895.1 Magicicada septendecula
AAATCGTCGGTACTTTTTATTAACACACAATTTAATACAGAACATGTCAGTTCAAATTAATCAATTAAGGCTTGCATTTATTTTAAAAAACGTGCCAAATTGTATACATCTCATAAAATGATAAACCGTTTCTTACATACATCAAATTCAATCTCGATCGTATTGTGGTTTTGGAAATAAGTCATCTTCAGCTTCACTTGAGCCACTGGGGCTCGACACACACATTTTTTATGTCATGTAAATAAAAGTATACAAAAGTTGTTACGATTATGTTTAGACAATTTCATTGCATCTATAATTTGACAGCCTATGAAGATCTCAATACAATCTAAGAGATTTAAAATGTTTATATATATATTCAATCACTTTCTGCTACAGTTATAAATTTAGTTATAAATATTAAATGTTTAAAATAATATATATATTGTAAATTAGTAATATCAGTAACATGAACTATAAAATTTAAACACTTAAGAAAAAAAATTACTTCTCGATACTCTGCTAACAACAAACATACCAGCATATCCATTATTGGTATCTGCCTTGTCTATGTTGTTGTTGGATGCTTCATATGTTGGAAACACTGATGCTGAAATTCTCTTCCCAGACTGATCTGAGGACATATGAAACAACATACAAAAATGAACCCTGTGTTACTGATAGACACTCTCACAATATCTTACTACAAAATAATAAGAAACAAAAGAAAAAATATATAAAACTGCACCACTAAAGACATAAATGAAGACAGTTCCAACATTATGTTTATTTATTATATTATACCCACAGATTATCATGCGTGCAACAGAGACTGCATTAGAACAAATAGAGAGGCAAGGCCAAGTGTTAAAATTATTGTACAAAGTACCAATGATTTGTTTAATGAGAATTTTGTATATGTCATCAAGCAGACTATCTCAATGTCAGCTGTTACATCTTAGCAAAGCAAACTGATAACAACAAAAGTTATAGAAAATAAATTCACCTGATCCTCACTGTTCAAAGTCTTGGATTTTATTGTCCATGATGTGTCCAAGTGTTATCAGTTATCACTAACTAAAATATACTATTATGATATGGGACACCACTATTTTAGACAAAATTTTTACGTCACTGCTTGAACAGTTTTTTCTTATTACAAGCTTCATCGGAGGCTGCTGCTAGGAGCACCACTGTCCATCTTGACTTTGGTGACAGCACTGTCGTTCAAAAGATCGTTTTGTGTGTGTGTGTCCATGTATGTACGTGGGGAGGCTTGTAATATGTTCAAATAGTACGTGTGATTTTTTAAATTGTGTCTGTTCATTTAGGATGTAGTTTCTGTGCTTTTTTGTGTGTTTGTATATTTCTTGTTGTTCGATAGTTTTCAGCCTCTTGTGTTTACAAGTAGAAGTGGTATGCAAATTAACTATCAAGACGAACTAAATACAATCAAATATCTAGCAGAAGCCAATGGAACAAAAAATGATACAATAGAACAGTAATTAACAAACTCCTACAGAAAACACAAAAAAACGGACAAAACAAAAAAACAACAAATGCACAATACCAAGATATCTCAATAATCGCACTAAAAAAAATTGCCCGCAAAAAACCAGTATACTGCATTGCACACAGAACTATAAACACAACAAAATATACACCATCAAAAAACACACAAAAACAGCTAAACAAATTTGATTTACCTGGCTTTAACAAACTAAACAGCTCAGCATGTAACAAATTCTACATAGCCCAGACAGGATGCAGCTTCAAACAACGGTACACTACACACATAATTACATTGAATCCACCTTTGCAAACCATCCCATTGAGACACAAACCATTCCACATGCACAAACATTAACAACAAATAAAAATTCTACACATACACACAAAAGACAAAAATCCGGACACTCTTAAACAACTAAAAATGTACAAACACATGAAAATGCATAGAATCAACATACTAAAAAGACACAATTTAAATCACACACACACACACACACACTTTCAAACGACAGCACCTTCACCAAAAACAAGACAGACAGGGCTCCTACCTGCAGTCTTTGATGAAGCTCATAATAAGCAAAAACTGGCTCAAGCAGTGGGGTAAGAATTTTAAATATTCTGTCTAAAATAATTGTGTTGCTTATGATGACAATACACTTTAGTTGGTGTTTACAGTCATCGAAAGCAAACAAGAAACAGGGTGAAATATGCATTTAAAAAATCATTTGTACATGGAGAGCAACAGAGAAAATGAACAGATTTATCGTATAAAGAAAATGAGAAAAGATATGATGAAAAAAGGTACAACCCAACTCCATTGTGCTTATTTGCTAAACTGCTAAATGTCATGTTCTGGACGAGGCCTTTCAGTGTTTCCACCATTTTCAAGTCTAACCACGACCTTTTTAATCTTTTTATTTGAATTAGCAATCTCTGTAACTCCAACTCCGTCATGCTGCTGTAGTGGAAACACTTAAAGGTCTTGTCCAGAACATGACATTTAGCAGTTTAGCAAATAAGCACGACGAAGTTGGAGTTACAGAGACTGCTAATTCAAATAGAAAGATTAAAAAAGGTACAAGAAGTCACAAAAAACTTAACTTAGCAAAGAAAAAATAATGGAAAATAACAATACCAGCTTAAGAACTACACATTTATTTTACTCTATAATATTACAAACAAATACTTCATGCATGTAAAATAAATTATATATGTAAAGTAACATACACGTTCTGTTCAATAACTATTCTTGTAATTTGATTGCAAATTATTATTTATGTATTTTATATTTTACATTCTGAAGATATCAGTAAAACAAAAGCTGTAGAAACACTGTTAAAATACAATTAAATAAAAATGAATGTAACTACTTACCCAGTGGTACCCTAGGTGGCGGAGGTGGTGGTGGGGGTGGTGAAGTCGGCCTCATCATGATGGAAGATGTACTGAGCCGCCGTGAATCTACTTTAATTTCAGCACGATTGTCTAAACTTAAAAACAAAAAATAAAATCAACCAAGATAATATAACTAAAACAAAAAGGACCACAATATAAAACTAAAAGATCAAAAACTGCCACTCACTGTGCTGAAGAAGTTTCACTTTGTTCACTGGACGAAGAACTGTTGAGGTAGAAAGTAGATTGTGCGGCTGTGGACGGTTTGAATTTACTCTTGAACGATGACCAACGCCTACGATTCAATTCTGATGAACTACTACTGCTACCTGTAGTACCTGTACACAATATTAGTACCATTTGTAACACCCTCTTCTACTGAATAGAATAATATGCATTATATTCGCTGTGACACAAGCTGATACTGAGTTGATTGATAATTATAGCCAGCTCTCTCTCTCAATGTTTGACCAAGAATTTGCTATAATAGTGCCAATTGACAAAAATTGTTCAGAATTTGACTGTTTTAATTGTATTATGATAGACTAATTAAATTATCTTCTTCTTCTTCTATGGTGTCACAGTTTGAAGTCGAACCTTAGCCTCCATAATCATCCGCCTCCATTCTTCCCTGTCCTTGGCGATCAATGTCCATCATTAAATTATCTATCAGAATATAAATATAATCGGCATAAGTTTGTGTAACAAAGGTTAAGAAAAATTTTTGGGGTTAATAAAAGACCATGTTCAAAACCAATTTGTTCAAACATGTGAACAAACTAATTTACTAGAAGACTAATTTATTCTAATACATGTGATCAGAATACTAAGAATACATTAAATCTGCAAAGGAAGAGCTTAAAAATGATCTAACGTAAGTATTACTTTGTTAAAAGATAATTTTGTGAAATAACGCTAAATTGGTGGTTCACACTAACGGGAAAGACTCAAAAAATGGTGGTGTCAAAAGTGTTATTAACAACAGGGTAAAAGAAGAGACAACACACTGAACAAACAGAAGGCAGCAGAATTAATAAGCAAGTGATAAATTATGGTATACATCAAAAAGGAGAAACGACATGTCTAGGATAAAGTGAAACATGATGACGATGGCGATGACAAACCAATGTGGTGACTCACCTGAATCGTTAGACACAACGAGCAGGCTTGTGGTGACCGCGCTGACACTGATCCTGCTGATGCGACGCAGACTCTTGCCGAGAGACCAGTGCTTGCGCATACGTTTGCCGGCCTGCTTCATTAGCCCAATCATGCCATCGCTCTGGGCCGGTCCTGCTGGTATCTTCCCTTTTTCCTCTTCCTGCAAACACACAAACGCAATAAAATTTATACCAGAAATAAACAACAAATCCTAATCCCTGAAGAAGGAAGAGGAGGAGGACACAAAAAAGAAATCAGTGGTGAAAGTAATACATCAATCAGTCCTACATTTGACAGCATATTGAAATTTTCATGACTAGTGCTGACAGTCATAATGATGATAGACATAAAATATTTCCTAATTTTTCATATTTTTACATATTGTTACGACATCACAGAACAATCTACATGTTTATCGAACGTTCCAGAGAGATCCAGATGTAACGTGTCTAAATTGGGTCATTTTATTTCCTACAGTATGGGGTATTCGTATTTTTATTTATTTCATTTTGGGTGGGATTTTATAAATTTATTGTGAAAGTTTTATTTCCCGGCGAACGTTATTTCCATTATAACAGAACGCATGGCAAGTGGAACAGTGTTGAAACAAAGCAGAGACGCAGTTTGTGTTGAGTAACTCGGTAAAGAATTCGCACCTCCCCGAATTTCTCAGAAATGTGCATATGTGTGACCACGCTCGCACGTAACATCTCAGGACGGGGCGCTGAAGTGACGCCGCTAAACTCCAACGTCGATGCCAAAAAATGGCGCTGGAACGAACAGTTTGTAGCAGCAACCAGCCAACTACAGGAAATGTCGTTAAGCCACGCCTACTACTAGTGACATCAGTGTAGCAGAGGCAAATATCGTCCTCGGTCACCACACATATAACGACTATGTTTCATGCATAGAATGAATACGACACAACAAATTAAGCATGAACGGCGACTAAAACCAGGTGGCAGTGAACTGCCGCTTCCTCCCGCTCGCGGTCCACGCTACCAGTCTACATTAGGCAGAGACGCTAAGCGGTCGGCAAGAAACAAAGTACCGCTACAGACACTTACAGTTTCGTTTCGGGCCCGGTTGGTCGAGTTTTCGTAAATGGAATTAATTCAATAAGACCGACCGGGACCCCGGAATTTACTAAACATATCGCCGTCATAAGTTGGTACAGTGAAATGACGACAAAGTGAATTAACGGACATTGAATCGGGGACAAAACACGTGTTCGTACGGAATCGCGGTAGTGGACAGTTTCAATACAAAAAAGGGATTTGTAAAGTATAATAAACAAAGGGGTAAAGTATTAAATTGTGTGAGAGTGTGTGTGAGCAGAATGGGCTGTCTTATATAATATTTAAATATGATCCATAAATGTATATTTCAAAATGTGTTTTAGTGTTCTTGTGCTAATCATTAAAACGGTTTTTAATTAATTAAAATTATTTAGTTTACTTCAAAACAATGTGTTAGTCTAAGTTATTTCGTCATTACCACTTTCTCATTTCTGTGTTGCGAAATTCGTCTAACGGACCGGAATCTTTCTGAATTATTAATTGGGTGGGGTCAGATCGCAAAATTGTCCTTTTTATTTAAGGTGGAGTGTAAAGGTTTTCGATATTTTATCCTATATAAAAAATAATCGTGGCGACCTTGGTCTTCTGGTGAAATTTGGATATGGTAAGTAATTGAATATGCGTACAGGTAAGTCCTGGCAGGGTATTGTATGTATTACATATATTTCGGCTTAATTTTTAATGTTACAAATGGCTCTCGCTGCCAGGATTTTCGTTTGATTTTAATTTTATACGAGATAGACCTATTTTAATGCACAGAAAATAGGATGTGGTAATGACGAATGTATAAAAAATTGTATCGCACATATTCACGTAGGTTATGTTTGTGGTGTGATCTACAGTAGTTATTAGGCGTTTTGAGTATAGAAAAATAGTAGTTTTATATATAAGAGCGTTATACAAACGAACTTTAAAAATGTCTATAATACAAAGTAATGATAGTGATTTTGCGTGGGATGAGTGGGAGAATGAATTTCGAGGTGTTGTGGGGGAGATGACAGACGAGGAATGGGGTAATTTAGACGATAGGTTAACACGAATGGAAGAACAGGAAGAAGGGATATTTGCAGAAATCAATAAACATAGTGAGATGACCAGTGATAAAGGTAAGATAGTTGAAATAACAGTGGTAGAGAATAAGACAGAAAATAGGCCTAATGATAACGATAGTGTAGGGGTGGAAGAAAAAGAGTATACAGTATATGACCTATTTAACCTACTTAATGAGTTAAAAACAAAAATGGATAAGGGTTCTGATATGATAAATAAACTAAATATCACTATAATATTGACGACTCGGAACACTAAGTTTTTTATAAGTAAAAACGTAAAGTTTTACCTTACAGCCTAAACCGGCTTTCACTGTAAGGTAAAACTTTACGTTTTTACTTATAAAAAACTTAGTGTTCCAAGTCGTCAATATTATAGTGATATTTAGTTAAGTAACGGACACGTCATGGACAACGAAATCCAAGAAGATAAATAAACATTTTAACGAGTGGGACAAAATAATGGATGAGGGTTTTAATAAACTAAAAAATGCTATTGATAAACCAGACGAGAAGCGGGAGGAGAATAGAGGTCAGTTAAAAGAGAGTACAGAAGTTGAGTTAACACAGGTAAGTGGTAATAATGTCTTTGATAATAGTGAAGAAATAATTAACCAGGTGAGTGATAAAGATAATGAGTTAATCAATAATAGTGACAAAATAGTGGAAGAAATAGTGTTGAATAGTGGAGATAATTATGATGGTTACAATTTTGAGGTAAGTGGTGATGTTAATATAATTAATTCCAGTGAAGTAATAATGTTAATTAATAATAATGAAGTATTGGATAGCGGTGAGATAGAGATAGTGAGTGAGAGAGAGAAAGTAATAGATTGTAAAGGCGTAGTAATTAATGTTGATGAGTTAGATAATGAGTGGAAAGAGAGTTATATTGTGGGTATGAAACAGGGGGCAAATTTTTATGGGGTTAAAGGTGAAGCAGAGACTTCACAATTGTTGATGGAGGACAAGAGTTCCTCAATAATTTTTGTAGAAGACGAGATTTCTTCAGAAGGTAAAATAAGTTTTTTGTGTTTATCTGGTAGAGCCAGATGGTATTTAAATGATTTTGTGGTATTGCCCTCTGCATGGAATGAGAGAGTACAGTATGGTTATGAGAGGTGTTGTAAAGAAAGAGAGAGAGAAATAAACATTTTTGAGGTTAATAGAGAGTATGAAATGTTGGTGCAGGTGTTAGATATGGAGAGAGATGATGAAAGAGAGAGAGAGGAATATCTGAATAACACTGTTATAAATAATGATAAAATAATTGATTTGGTATTTAGAAAAACTACTGACGGAGACTGGATAACATTAATGGATCATGACAGGTTGTATGAGATAATAAATGGTATGATGATGAACTTAGAAATAATGGTTTATGAAAACAATAATAATAAACTACAGGTGGACAAAAATCATTTAGTCTATAAATATGTGAGATATCTTTTTGACGATGGAGGCTAAACCATAAAACAGTAAAAGACAGTTAAATATTTTGTTTTAAGGGTTTTGACTTAGCTGAGGTGGACATTGAAATGTGATAACGGAATAAATAATGAATCAGATTTGTAAATAAATATGTAGGAAAGTCAATTGTACGTGTTGTGGCTAAGTGAACAGTGTATGTAGGTAATTAATTGTTGTAATAATAATATTTTGCAATTTAAAGAAATAATAACATTAATTTTGGAAACAGTAATTGGCTAATTTGTATAATGGCAAACAATAATAATGGAGTTTATATTTTAATAATGAATTTAATTAAAACAATTTGAAATGTTTAGAATATTTTGATTTGATTATTTGAATGTTATATAATTAAATTTTCTGAGGAAGTTCAATTATTTTTTTTTTACAAGATTTGGAATTTGGTAATAGATGGCTAAATTGTTTGATGTAAACTGATATTTTGTGAAATGTTTCAGAGGTGAGGTGAAAGTAATGTGGTATGGTGACTATGTTTTGTATATATCAGGTTAAATGGATTGTAAGTATAGAACTTTTACAATATGAATCAGATATAACAAAAATGTTTACAGGTAACTAAGATTTTAAGTCAATAGTGAGATTATTTGAAATAATTGTGTTCAATATAAATGATAATTAAAAAATTTTAAATAATAACTGAAAGATAATGGAATTTATAATAAATCTTGATAATAAATTTTGAAAATTTTAAGGAAGATAATTGTTGAAAATTATGAATGATGTAAGTGAGTTAAAGGATTAGTGATGAATGAAGGTCTAATACTATAAGGTTGTATATTTGATTTCTTAGTTAGTTATTAAGTTGCTATTGCGGGGGTGGCCTGTGCCCTCGTAGATAGCGAAATGGGTTGGGGGTAACAGAGAGTGTTACCTCCATCGGAGGCGAAAATGGCGAAAATGTGCGACACACCTTTTTCGTGTAAATTAAAATTTACACACTGATAGACGACCGTGTCGCACATAACTAGAACGATGTAGAACAGGCAGTGAAATGCAAGTTAGATTTCCCCGACTTTTCGGGCGATTACTGCCTTACCAGCACTAATCGTGGATTTGGCTAGTGGCCAGCTATGGTCATATCAAGTCCCTTGACCACAGCTGACTTGAAATTGGTATATAGTAGAAATTCAAGGGGGGTGACAATTAGGGGAAATCTCCCGGCACTATGGAACAGCGGCTACCACTCTGCCCGCTTGGGGGCAGCAAAGCCAGGTGGTAGACCCGCATTAAGGGCATGTAACTATAGACAAAGGTATGTTGATACCTGAACCTTTTAAAATGTAATAGCAGAAGCAAAGACACGGAGAGTTCAAACTACTCCAAAATATGCCATCTTTGTGAAAGCGAAAAGGGCGATACAGTCCTCCATAACTTGAAATAGTGTGTGTGGACGGGAGGTGACTCAGATGAGCCACGAATTTAAATTTTACCACATAAAAAATTTTTTGCTAATTCAAAGTTTGATCAAATAAAAATGCTGGCGCTCTGTTCAAATAACTAGATGCTCATATTTTCAATACAAGTTGTTCATGCTATAATTTTAAGTGTATTATTTTATTGTTGTAAGTTAGATATAGGTATTGATAAAAATATGTGTTTTCATTATGTGTGTAATTTTGAACCTAAGTAAATAATTAAATCGTCTGGCAGGCGGTCAACATAAATGATCAGAATCAGAAAAAGGGGAAACAATGAGGTGAGAAGTAATGATAAATAAAAATATATATATTTCATGTAATTTGTTCAATTGTGAGATGTATCTTCATTGTGTTAGTAAGGAGATCAGCTGATCAGCAATAACAGGTCACTGGTATGTTGGTTATAAATGTTCCAAGTAATTAATGTTCAATGTAGTGTTAATGTATTACAGATATTTTAAAGCAATGATAAAAATAACTTGATAAAATGAGAAATAAAGTAAACAAAATATGCAAGTTAACAAGAGATGATGGGTGATGAATATTTTATGGGACGTATAGATCTGTCCAAGTCAAAGTTGAAGTTAAAGAAATAGTAGAGATGAAGATAATGTAATGTTGTTTTTGAGTTAATATATGTTGTAGAATTTTGAGAAGTATTGAGGTTGACACAGTAGTTGGGGAGAATATATGTAGAATTTTGAGTGATATATTGTTGTTTATAATTGATGTTGTTATTTTGTTGTATTTGAAGTAAGGTAATGAGATTGAGATTTTGGGGATGGCAATTTTGTAGTAGGGGGTAGTGTAATGTGGGAGTCCGCAACAAATGATAAGTTGGGACGGGATAGGTATCGATTTTAGTGAGGAGGGGCCGCCTTAGGTAGAATCCAGGGGCCAAATAAGGGAATTGAGTTTTTTTTTGGGGGGAAACACATATCCTATGTACAAAGGGTTAGAGAGTATTTTTTTTTATATATAGAGAGAAGGTGGCGATTTGAGTTAAATGATAAGTTGGGGTTAGAGAGTGTTTTGGGATAGATGTTTCGATAGAGATGGGTGTCATGTTAGTAAAAGTTGTTAGTGGTTAGAGTCAGAGGTAGAAAGATTATATATGTATACAGATCAAGTAGTACAGTCAATGAAATAAATAATTCACATCACCCACAGTAGTGGAGAATAAGATTGTTAAATAAAGAAAGAGATTTATAATAAAGATATAAAATTTTCATTTTTTAAACCAGTGACAAAATTTGGATAGAATTGGAAAGTAATGTCAAGTAAAAAATTGTTTATTTTAAATAATTTAAATGTCAATTTGCTTATTATTTATAATAATATTTTGTTATTTTAAATGTTTTATTTTATTATGTTTTGTGTTTCAAGTTAGCTTATTACAGATGTTGAATGTATTTTCAGAAAGCATACATAACATATGTAGGTCAAGGGTCTTGGACTTGACCTAGTTTCGATCAGCTGATGAGGTCATATGCATACTAAGCTTGTGCAGTAGGAAGTCAATTCAATTTGTTTATTCGATCAATATAAACCAAATGTTAAACAATGTCTCAATGTAAAGGAAACCTTTTAATGAATTTAAATTTTTTTTGAATTTTAAAATTTTTAGGAAACAATTTTTGGAAAATATTTTTTTTTGGAAATCGTAATTTTTGAAAAAAAAAAAAATCTTGATTTTCGCCTGCCAGCGAATGAATATTTTAAGTATTGATTATTTTCTTGTTTGTGTATTAACCATGTTTATTTTTATTGATTTATTTTGTATTGCATTCTATTGTTAGACTCTAAGTGATTACATGTTAGGTTAAGGATATGTTCAATTAGAAGAAATGTTTAACTTAAGTCATTTTAAAGAAAACAGAAAATAATGAAGAGAATATTTTAGACTTTATTCAAAATTTATGAATTAATTTTATCTGAAGACAACGTGTGGTAATTTAAAGAATTTTTAAAATTTTTGCAATGTTATAATCTATAATGTCACTGTGTAATGTGAGAGTGTGTGAGCCCAGCATCTGCTAAAGGCAGCCCAGCTTGCATACAAGGGGAAACATATCGGTGGAGGATCTGGCATAATCTAAGCCAGGGATTGAGGATTTTTGGGGGTAGCATGTTAGGAGGTGAGATGTGCTGTGGTACTCGTCTGTTCGATTTCTCGGTGTTGGGATCTCTTATGGAGAAGTCCAGTGATCTCGTTCAGATGCGTCCATGGTCACCAAGCCAGGGGGGTCATGTACCCATGAGGAGTAAAAACAAGAGGGGGTTGTTGGCACCAGTTCCTCACTGGTCCTCTTCGGGGTTTATCAATGAGATTTCTTCTGTTATGGACAGCAGAATTCTCATTGAGGGGGTATTGTAACGTGTCTAAATTGGGTCATTTTATTTCCTACAGTATGGGGTATTCGTATTTTTATTTATTTCATTTTGGGTGGGATTTTATAAATTTATTGTGAAAGTTTTATTTCCCGGCGAACGTTATTTCCATTATAACAGAACGCATGGCAAGTGGAACAGTGTTGAAACAAAGCAGAGACACAGTTTGTGTTGAGTAACTCGGTAAAGAATTCACACCTCCCCGAATTTCTCAGAAATGTGCATATGTGTGACCACGCTCGCACGTAACATCTCAGGACGGGGCGCTGACGTGACGCCGCTAAACTCCAACGTCAATGCCAAAAAATGGCGCTGGAACGAACAGTTTGTAGCAGCAACCAGCCAACTACAGGAAATGTCGTTAAGCCACGCCTACTACTAGTGACATCAGTGTAGCAGAGGCAAATATCGTCCTCGGTCACCACACATATAACGACTATGTTTCATGCATAGAATGAATACGACACAACAAATTAAGCATGAACGGCGACTAAAACCAGGTGGCAGTGAACCGCCGCTTCCTCCCGCTCGCGGTCCACGCTACCAGTCTACATTAGGCAGAGACGCTAAGCGGTCGGCAAGAAACAAAGTACCGCTACAGACACTTACAGTTTCGTTTCGGGGCCGGTTGGTCGAGTTTTCGTAAATGGAATTAATTCAATAAGACCGACCGGGACCTCGGAATTTACTAAACATATCGTCGTCATAAGTTGGTACAGTGAAATGACGACAAAGTGAATTAACGGACATTGAATCGGGGACAAAACACGTGTTCGTACGGAATCGCGGTAGTGGACAGTTTCAATACAAAAAAGGGATTTGTAAAGTATAATAAACAAAGGGGTAAAGTATTAAATTGTGTGAGAGTGTGTGTGAGCAGAATGGGCTGTCTTATATAATATTTAAATATGATCCATAAATGTATATTTCAAAATGTGTTTTAGTGTTCTTGTGCTAATCATTAAAACGGTTTTTAATTAATTAAAATTATTTAGTTTACTTCAAAACAATGTGTTAGTCTAAGTTATTTCGTCATTACCACTTTCTCATTTCTGTGTTGCGAAATTCGTCTAACGGACCGGAATCTTTCTGAATTATTAATTGGGTGGGGTCAGATCGCAAAATTGTCCTTTTTACTTAAGGTGGAGTGTAAAGGTTTTCGATATTTTATCCTATATAAAAAATAATCGTGGCGACCTTGGTCTTCTGGTGAAATTTGGATATGGTAAGTAATTGAATATGCGTACAGGTAAGTCCTGGCAGGGTATTGTATGTATTAAATATATTTCGGCTTAATTATTAATGTTACACAGAATGTAATGCGGTGGTGTACGTGCTTATTGACGCATTCGCGAGATTTTTCTGGAGGCCGCCAGCCGCGCGGACTGTGTCAAGGCCGCAATTAATTACGTCGTACACTGGCGCTAATACACAGTTTGGAATGTTCTGGTCTGTGAGCGCAGGTATAAATACATGGCGGCAGCGGCCTTAGTTTTCAGTATTAGTGGTGATATATTTACAGTGCGGTTCGAGTTATTACTGTGTACGTTCAAGTGGTTATTAGTGAAGTGTTGCGTTTTATAATTGGGCGGTATAACTGTAATAACAATTGTGTTTAATATTAGTTGACATAAAATTTGCGTGTGAACAATTTTTATTTGATTTTTTATAAGAGACTGTGTTGTTAATTACGAATTGTTAACTGTGAAAATTAAAGCTGGTGATTAGTGACTTAATTGGTGTCTTGTACTTATTTTGTTTTCCACTGTACCTACGACGATCAAGTAGACTGTCGTAACAATATACTTTGTTGTTATTCAACTTTAAATTTTTGTTAAGTTATATGGATTTCAATAACTGTAAAATTGTTTGTTGGACTCACAAAAAAAAGTCATATAACTTCGTAATAATAAAAAATGTGTATTACGTGTGTGAGGGGGGAAGACAGCTTTCCAAGACAGTTAAACTTTCTGCGGCATCAGTATGAGAGTAATTTCAACAATTACACGAGCAGACCCGCAAAAAAACTGTGGGAGGTCAGAGGTCATTGGCTGTGTCACCAAATGTTTAACTGGTGAACTCTATATGTTGTGGCAACAGTCATTAATATTAAACACTAAACTGGTGTGAGAATGCTTTATTGTGATGACAGCAAAAATACTGACAAACCTAACAAATTCCAGTAAAACTTCACAATTTGTTATGACCAAGACTGGAAGGTCAGCAACACATGTTAATACCAAAAAGGAAATTCAATTCTCTTCAGTTTTATAAAAAATTTTCTTGCTAGCATCTGTAGACATATCACCTGTACTTTTAGTATTCTATAATTCCTAGTCACTTATAAATTATCCTAATTCTTTTTCTTAGTTATAACTAATAAGTAAGTAACAATAATGCCTGTTATATTATCCAATTTTTATGCTGTCTCTCCATGATCCTTCTTCTTTTCATGCAATTATACCTCTTTGTTTTTACAGAGACATATTTACAGGGGTGGGGACGATGAATGGGACAGGTTTCCCCCCTTCCCAGAGAATCGAAAAAAGTTGACGAAATTTTGTTAATCTCTTAATTTTCAGGCTATTTTTATTATTTTTATCCGTGTTTTTCTGGTAGTAACTCTTTTTTAAATATGCAAAGAGGTGTATTACACAGCATTTGCATACACCTTTGAAATATGAAATACTGGAAAATAAATTCAGTTAATATTTTTAACATATTGTACTGTAATTATTTATACGTATGGTAATTAAAATCTGCTCCACGTTGGATCAGCCATTTATTGTACTGTTGTTTATTTTAACAGGTATTGTAATTATGATATGTAACTACCTTTATTAAGTTTTTTGTTTATCAGTACATGAAAAGAAACTCTCTCTCTCAGGGTTAATGATTATTAAGCTGTTTGATCGTATTTACAATTGTATATAATATTTTCTTTTCTTTAAACCAAACCAAATACAGTTAGTATGTAGTATTTTGAGAAATAACCATGTAAAAAATAGATACCAGACAAATGTAACTTGACCGATTCTGAATTCTTCCAGCTGCCACGGGTTCACTTCTGGTTGATGTTTATTATTTTCAAAAGCAATATCAGGCTTGGCGATCCGTTCCTTCACACAAATTTCTTATTGGTTTCACCGCTGAATGTTGTTTTCTAAGACGACTGCACCACAGATGTCTCCTCGGAATACTTAATTATATTTTATGGCCACTTAAACTATTCTTCAGTCCAGGATTTCCCTCTTCTATTGGCGTTCTATTAAGGATATGTTTAGGTTTCTTGTAATATTATTTATTTATTGAATATTAGTTTATTTTACTAAACTCAATAGGAATGTTGAATCTCTCCTCCTGATTGTTTACTTTATTAAATTTATAATCAAAACTCTGGTATAATAAATTTAATTCCTTTACTGTTTTTTCTTTTTACATATGACATTAAACTTGATGATGTACAAATTTTATTTTATGAATTTAAACTCTTCATGCTACTCTTATTCCATATAATTCAAGACTACCGATGTTACTCGTATTAAATATAATTTTAGACTAACAATGTTACTCTTATTAAAAATAAAATTAGACTAATACATTTCCTTTTCATCTCTATACAATACAATCTTTAACAATTTACAAATTTGCCACTTTGATAATTCCCTACTTTCATTACATTTGTTTATCATATACCTATTAAAAAAATATATCACTTTTCTATTTCTTATTAAACATCTTTATTTTATCTCTAATATTCGTAATTCTAGTTGGTATTTATTAAATTATAATTTTATTACTATTTACTCTTATTATAACATTCATCCAATTTCATATATTCTTTTCAGAACATATAACTTAATATTGTTTTATATCATATAGGAATCGACCTCTATGTTGACTGGGTGAGTCGATGGTCCCAATGTTTTTGTTTACATTTTAAATCATATGTTCCATTTAATATTAAATTTGTATCTTTTCTCTTTTAAAATTTACTATTTCCCTATTATGTACTGTGTTGCATTTTAACAGCAGTACATAAATATGTTAAATAAAAATGAAAGTAAAAGACATAAAATAATTTTTACCGATATGGAGGTAAATTATTGCCTCTTTATTATTATTAAGATTATTATCTTCTACACAATGTTTCAGTAACATGTATTTTTATTGCGTTATTACCGTTTACTTTAATGGGATTGATTTCAGGATCTTATCACATGTTTTTCAGTCATTTTCAAAATAGTAAAGTTGTTGATTAGTCTTAACTTGTTTTTTCTTTTGCATGAAGCCGACTCGACTGGACCCTAGAGCCCCCCCTCCCCTAACCAAAGTCAACATTCACCACTGTGCTTTTAATAATAGTCCTTTCTGCATCCACTTTTCTAAAATGTCATTCAGTTTACTTAAGTGAATTCTCTCGATGGCATCAAAATTTTTTAACAAATTAAATATCACAAAAAACTTGTAGCCAAGCAAATGTACATTCTCACTGTACAAATATTCTCTACATGGAATTATGATACAAGAGAGACAGAGATATTACATATTTGACATAAGAAAATAAAAAGTAAACACAACCAATCAAAACACAACACGACGTGACAGATCTCAAATTACCATTGACGTGACGATGTCTATATATACATTCATCCAAGATTTCTCATGACATACATTATGAAGTGGAACTAAATACCATGACATTTACACAGCAATTTTCTAGTTGGAATGACTATCAAACCGTGTAATTGCATCGGATTGCATCGTTTTTCTTATTTGTAAACACACACACACACACGCACGCACACCTCATGTAGCCTACACAAATTACTATGCACTATGCACAGTTCTGAAAAAAAAAACGAGCTCAAATATATAAGAAATCGATTTATTAGAAATTCTAGAGATTAGAAAAGCAATCACAAGTAACAAAAATTTAACAAACGAACAAACTGAATTCTGTGTATCCCCTTTATTAAAAGTTGTTACTTAGTTTAGTTAATTTTATATTTTGCATTCCGATTATACTTAGTTTTTACAAACACTTGACCTTCCCTTACTAGTTCCTCCACACACCCCTCCATCATACACACCCCACACACATGTCCGGATACACACCCTAAACACATGTTCACCACCCTTATATTCTTTGTTTAGTTGTTCCTTGAACTCTTTGAGAATAGCTTAATAAGCTGAAACAGCTGTCAGAGGTAAATAATAAACTGTGAAACTTACCCAAGTGTTTGTATATATTTTTTAAAAACCTTTATATAAGAACTCTACCAGAATCGTTAAAAAAAGTATTAAAACATTTTCATCATATCTGATACAATTAGAAAATGTTATTTGAAACAAAGAATTACAAATTCTGTTTTAGTCTGACAGGATGCTGAAGCTAAGTATGCAGACATCAAATTATTAAACGGTTTAAACAAATTGTGAGTAGGAGTGCCTGACTTTAGGGTACCATCTGGAGGAAAATCTGGACTCCCCCCATTTTTCTCAAAGGAAACATTCTCATCTTTGATTCCAAGCCTCCAGTCCAATCTAGACCTACCCCCAAACAAACGTTCTTGTCTACAACTACCTTATTAGTGGGAAGATGAGCGTAATACTTATCCTCTCCACTTTTTGTTCAACTTTTGCAATGAGATGAAATTCTCCATATACCCATGTGGTTAATACATAATTTTTCTTTTTCTTCTTCATCACTCTCAGGTTTAACCATACTACCTGTTCCAACTTCAGAGGTCTTGCCAACAATTTTCATTCCACAACGGACTCTGTATAACTCATCACTTACTTGGGCAGCCTATTATGTGACAATCTATCTACACATTTCTTCTGTTACCATACTACTACAATTTTGTATTGTCTGTTATTTTATTTACGTTTATTTCTTCTCCTATGTTACCATTTCTTATTCCAACTGACAACTTACAATTTTGACAGATGGACTGCTGATCTGAATACGATGCCAGATAGCAGGTTGTCTAAGGAAGTTTCAATACAACCATATTGGACGGTGACGTATAGGAAGACCTAGGAAGCATTGGTGAAGCAGATGTATTCCTTTGGGACTGGAACAGTAGTCCCTGGTGGAAGAAGGAGAAGAATAGTTGAAAAGATGAAAGTTCAAGCCATGAACATATACGAACAGAAGTAAAGATGGTATCCGCTCATATGTAAAAATTATAGGGGCATCTCTCTACTTAATACAGCGTATAAGGTATTGTCCAACATCATATTTTCTAGGCTGCTTCCCTACGCTGAGGAAAACATAAAGGAATATCAATGTGGATTCACTAGGAATAGGTCAACAACAGACCAAATATTTATACTAAGGCAAATCCTAGAAAAAACGTTGGAATATGGAGTGGACACTCACCATCTCTTTGTGGATTTCCAGTCGGCATATGATTCAATCAACCGGAAAATGCTATATAGAGCTATGAAGGAGTTGAATATACCATCTAAGTTGGTGCGTATGGTTGGAGTAGTTATGTCCAATTCTAAGTGCCAAATAAGAATAAAATCAAATCTATCTAACTCCTTAAAAACATTGAATGGGTTGAAACAAGGAGATGCCTTAGCGTGTCTGTTGTTCAACATAGCTCTAGAAAAGGTCATCAGGGATTCAGGAATTCAAACTAGCGGACACATATTTCACAAGGAGGTACAGCTTCTGGCCTATGCCGATGACATTGACGTCATAAGTAGGTCTGAATCTGGCTTAAAGGAAGCATTTCTGGAACTGGAGTTGTCCGCTAAGGCTATGGGCTTGGTTATAAACCAAAGCAAAACCAAATATATGGTTGTAGGTGCCAACACTCGTGCCCTGTCCCTGCGCATTAATGATTATGAATTTGAAAAAGTTAGCACGGCAGGTCCTTCTGCGACTGCACCCAAGTTCTGACTCAACTGTTTACTATATGAAATACATGGTATATTAGTCTCACACACACACACACACACACACGCACACATGCATGCATGCATGCGCGAACACACAGGTATGCCAAAAATCCCATGTAATGCGCACTTTTTCTTCAGATTTTCTTCCCAAACATGTGGGTGCACATGACACACGAACAATATAATTTACATGCTCAATTTTAGATCTGCACAGGTTAGGTCATATTTTGCACAATTCGCAACGTCGCTTAAAACTGAGAAGACAGAGTCTAGTAATAATAAAATGACATTTACCGGTAATTTGGTTACCAATTTTCACTCATCCACAAGTTATTTGTTCATGGTGTAAACTTATAACGGTACTCTGTGTAGCATTCTGTTACTGTACGTATTTATTGTCATTAGTCTGTTGTTTTTTGTTTACAGTAGTTCATTACTGATATTGAGTATTGTTTAAACTTTGTACTGTTTTGTCAGTTGTAAGCAGCCTACTAACATTGCACGGCACGCGCGGATGACGTCACGCGTTATCAAACCTTGCAACCGGCCAGCCTAGCCGACTGCAAGCCAGCATTAGTTTTAGTTTATAACACGACTCCGAGCGCAACTCTCGTTAAACACATCTCTTACAGCCGCGGCTTTTGGCTATTATTCAGCATACATTTATAACATTCAACTTTAATCGTCTAACTGCGTCCATCTACCATGGACCACGATTTCATTCAAAGTTGATTTCGGGCATTATCGCCTCAAATTGCATCCGCACGTGCCGATCGTAACTAACAAACCAAATTATTCAATAAACGCATGTTTAATATCTTAAATACAGTCCACTTCTTTCGAACAAACAATCCAGCCTTCCTTATTAGCGTCTTTGGAATAACTCGCGATTCTTCAAGAGCTTCCAAACCGCAACATTTTTGGTCCCACCGGACCGGATTTCACATTTCAGGCCAAAAACGACATCATTTTTGGTCCAATCAGGCAGGATTTCATATTTTCAGGCCAAAACAAACTACATCATTTTTGGTCCCAACGGCACAGATTTCTTATACCTGAGTACACAGGCGACAGCATTTATTTATATACATCATTTCTGGAAAAACCAATCTGAAGTTAATCACGACAGACGGGCATCATTTTCGTCCTGAGCGACACCATTATCGTGAAGCACGTCGCAGTCATCTCGACAAGATTCAGCCAAGCAGTAGACCAGAGACGACGGGACGAAACAGGACAACATTTACGAGATTCCACAGCTTTAATTGATGGAGGGTACAACATGAGGCAACGGCTAACCGGCAGAGACAGGAGGTGTAGCAGCTCCAAACGGGATCGAAGCCAGCCTCATCACGAATGGATCGACGGCCACGTGACTATAAACTTTACCTATATTTGATTTATTTTTAATAATATTTCACCCAGTGTGTGTTTTTTGACATATTTATATAAACAATTAACTTATTACACAATATAAATTAATAGATGGTTGGCAGCTCATTATCAGTCAGAACTTTAAAGATAAAGCTATACTTTGTAATCATTTAGATTTATAATTTCAATAATTTAACTGCCAACGAGTTTGATTAGTTAGAGAGAGTAAGTTTATGTTCAAACCAACGATCGCTAGCTACCAAACGTATTTAAACTCATTCAAAATTAAGTTTGTGGTTCACATGCTCGATGCTCAATTGTTTCTAAATATCTTTCCCTTTTTTATCTCAAACTGTAATAATGGCCGATGTAAGGGCTCTGATAAAAAAACGAGGTACAATTAAGGCCTCAATATCCCGAATAAATACCTTCGCGGATAATTTTGATTTGTTAAACAGCGATCCTCATGCGCTCAAAATAAAACTGCGTCATTTGATGGAATTATCCACCAAATATGACGAGATACAGTCACAAATCGAGGCTGAGGAAGCAGACGTTGCGTCAACAAGTGATAGAGTGCAAACGGAGGACGATCTCTGTGCTATAGAATGCAAATTGCAACACTTGTTGGAGCAATCTGAGCACTTGAACCAAAAACCACTAATTAATACTGATGGTAAACAGCCTAAAACAACCCCCATTCAATTGGAACCAATAAAATTACCACGGTTCGAGGGTAGTATTGTGGAATGGCAACATTATTACCATATTTTTATGGAACTAATTCATGTCAGAACAGACCTGACAGATATACAGAAGCTTCATTATTTGCACTCGTCATTACATGGCGAGGCGCTTAACGTAATAAAATCATTACCCATAACACATGAAAATTACGCGGTGGCTATCGATCTGTTGAGGAATAGATATGATAGTAAGCTGATTGTCTCCGCTCACCACGTGTGGAATGTACTAGACGTACCATTAGTCCAGCAGGAATCCCAAGGTAGCATATCGCAATTTATTGATCAAATCTCTGGAAATATAAACGCTTTAAATAATCTCAAACTGCCAGTCAACACGTTTGAAATTATTGTCGTAAATTATCTAGCCAAAAAACTTGACAGTTATACTTTACGTTTGTGGAAAGAGAGTTTATCGGAGCATAAACTCCCTGATTTTAATAATTTTATAAATTTTTTAAATTCACGTAGGAAACTACTGCAAAATATCGATAACGCGACTAGCCCAACGAGCAGGTTGAACAAAAGCGATAAGTCTCCTTATCGCAAGGCAGTTAAACAGATAAGCAATCCAAAGGGCGCATTCCACTCACATATTAGAAATAATTTATGCAGGCTATGTAACGGTGAACATAGACTTAGCGATTGCCCAAAATTTATATCGCTGTCTATCCCTGATAGAAAAAATGCGTTACTAAAAAACAAACTTTGCTTAAACTGTCTCCGTTCGGGACACGAGGGTTCAAAATGTCCCTCCAAATTTTCGTGTAAAAAATGTTCTAGGCGTCACCACACCATGATTCATGTCCCCAACAGGGACGTAACTTCTGTTAACAACCAGTGCTCACTGAAATCACAGACCAATAAATCGGTATTGTTATCTACCGCCGTCTGTATGACATACAATAAGGTCGGCAAAAAATTTCCCGTTAGGATATTACTGGATTCCGGTTCTCAAGCGAACTTTTGCACAATGGATTTCGCCCGCAGGTTGGGCCTCCAATTAGTTAAATCGCAATTGCCCATCACGGGTATAAACAACTCGCTTTCCCAGGCTGACTTCAGTACTAATGTAAGGCTACATTCACGCTATAAACCCTTCACGTTAAACGTACATTGTGCCGTATTACCCAGTATAACTAATAATTTACCGGCGGAGTCGTTCAATCTTACCTCTTTAAATTTACCCAAGCGCATATTCTTGGCGGATCCTCACCTACATTGCTCATCGCAAGTCGATATATTAATCGGCGCTCAATATTTTCTACAATTAATTGAACCTGTGAAATATACGCGCGGACCACACTTTCCTATAATTCAGGAAACCAAGTTAGGATTTATTTTGGCCGGTGACTTACCATTCAACGTCGACATGACTAAAACGGTTTCTTCATTTATGGTCTGTAAGGATGATAATCAGGTTTCCTCGCAACTAAAGGAATTTTGGAAGTTGGAGGAAATCTCTAGTCGCGAAACCCGATCTGAGGACTCACCGTGTGAAAGGCATTTCGTGAAAAACACTAGCCGCAATCGCGACGGGAGATTCGTGGTAGCCCTGCCCCGCAGATCTGATAAATCTTATTTGGGAGATTCTCTCCGCGGAGCAATACGCAGATTCCAATCGTTAGAATTCAAATTCAAGCAGAACCCTACCCTTTACAAGGATTATAGTGAGTTCATGAGTGACTACTTAAGACTTGGCCACATGTCGCCGCTTAATGAATACGATCTGTCGCTTGACAGGTCAGAGATCTTTTATCTGCCCCATCACGCAGTCTTCAAAGACTCTAGCTTAACCACTAAATTGCGCGTGGTATTTGACGCATCCGCTAAAACCACCAATAATTTGTCCCTTAACGACACTTTAATGGTCGGTCCTACGATCCAGCAGGATCTGTTTTCGATAATGGTTCGGTTCCGCACCCACCGATACGTACTTATTGCGGACATTGAAAAGATGTATCGCCAGATCATTGTTAATCCTAAGGATTCAAACTTGCAACGCATTGTTTGGCGTGATGCACCGCATAAGGAATTGCGACATTACGCGTTAAGGACGGTTACATATGGCACTGCTAGTGCCTCCTTCCTTGCTACGCGTTGTCTGGCTCAAATAGCATATGAAAATAAAGCCGACTACCCTACCGCTGCTAAGGCCATAGCAAATGACTTTTACGTAGACGATCTCATAACGGGTTCGGATGATCCGAACAGCTTAGCTGAAATGAAAGGCGAGATCGAGAAGTTGTTGAGAAGGTATGGTTTTTCGTTACACAAATGGTTCTCTAACCACCATAAGATTATGACTCTTCGCGCCCAAGTAACCCGTGACTTCAGCAAGGGTCAAAACGTGCGTACCTTGGGCATACAGTGGAATGTTGAGGGGGATAACTTTTTGTACACCGTTAGGGGTGATGACAATCTAACCGTTCTCAACAAGAGAAGCGTGTTGTCAATCATTGCCGGGATCTATGATCCACTAGGTCTAATTGCTCCCATCACATTTTGCTGCAAGCATTTCGTGCAGCAGTTGTGGTTGGCGGGCACTGATTGGGACGAACCCTTGTCCGGGTCACTAGCCAATCAATGGTCGGAATTATACACCCAATTAGTCTCCGACACTCATTTTGAGATTACGAGGTCGGTTAAGAGTTCGAACAGTTGCCCAGTTAGTTCATTGCAGCTGCACGGATTCGCCGACGCTTCGGTTAAAGGTTACGCGTGTTGCATTTATGTGCGGGCGGTCTATTCGAACGGCGCCATATCATCAAACTTGTTGTGTGCTAAATCTAGGGTCGCTCCGCTGAAACAGATAACGCTTCCTAGACTTGAACTTTGCGCTTGTTTATTGTTGGCTCAATTAGCGTCCAAGGTTTTAAGTGCCGTCGATTACAAGTTTGATGGATTATACCTTTATTCGGATTCGATGATAGCGTTGTACTGGATACATCAGCAATCTTCCCGCTGGAAGGTATTTGTGGCTAACCGTGTCGCAGAAATACAGCGTCTTGTTAGCAGCAGGGGAACTTGGCGTCATGTAGTATCGAATGACAACCCTGCCGACGTTTTATCGCGCGGTTGCCTCCCTCGTAGTCTGCACTGTCATGCTCAATGGTGGCATGGTCCCTCCTGGTTGGCTCGTGATGCGGCCTCATGGCCGGTCAGCGCGTTCGACACTAATACTCCCTGTACCTTTCCCGACATTGAAGAGGAACGTCGCAAGCAGGCTCAAACCTCACTAATTGTCGCATCCTCAACACATAGTTACATTGAAAACTATTCATCTCTTACGAGGCTTATTCGCGTCTTCGCATACTGCCGTCGATTTCTTCGCAATTCTAGGCTCGGGGTGGTTGATAGAGACACGTCCTTTTTGTCGGCTCAAGAATTGTCTGACACGCTCTTGGTTTTTGTCCGGCAATCTCAGAAGTTGCATTTCAACGTAGAGGTTAGGGAACTTGAGGCACACCGGTGCCTTCCACGCAGTAGTAAAATTCTTGCTCTCAACCCATTCCTGGATAAATCAGGCATTTTAAGAGTGGGTGGACGCTTGCAATTCTCCCCACTTAGCTACGAGACTAAACACCAAATAATTTTACACCCGCACTCTCATCTCACGAGATTAATAATTGAATACGAACACATCCGTTTGTTGCACGCTGGAGTGCAATCAACTCAAGCTTCGCTTAGGCGTAAGTATTGGATCATACACGATAAGTCCTATATCCGCTCAGTGATACATAAGTGTGTCACTTGTTTTCGTTTCCGGGCTAAAGGCGCGAATCAATTACTCGGTCAATTACCCTCTTCTAGGGTCACGCCGTCAAGGCCATTCTCACAGTCGGCCGTGGATTACGCAGGTCCGGTGTTTTTGCGCCATGGCGGGCAGCACTCTAAGTCCACGACCAAGGCATATATCGCTCTATTTATATGCATGTGTACTAGGGCCATCCATTTAGAATTGGTGTCGGATCTTACTTCCAACGCCTTTATAGCGGCTTTAAAAAGGTTCATATCGCGCAGAGGTATTCCCGCGCAAATATTTTCGGATAATGGCACGAATTTTCGTTGTGCCAACCACACGTTGCATGATTGGTACAAATTTTTAACCTCCAAGGAAGTTGAACAATCTTCTCTGGAGTTTTGCGGTCTCCACGGCATCAAATGGTCCTTTATCCCCCCTTCAGCCCCTCATTTCGGTGGTTTGTGGGAAAGTGGTGTAAGGAGTGTTAAATTCCATTTACGTCGCGTAATTGGCGGTACGATCTTGAATTTTGAGGAATATTCTACCCTTCTTTCTCAAATTGAGGCTTGCCTTAATTCACGCCCGTTATGCGCCGTGTCCGACGATGCTAGAGACCCTGAACCCTTAACACCCGCTCATTTTTTGGTCGGTGCTCCACTGACGGCACTTCCGGAACCCGACTATACACAAGGCAATAATACTCATTTGGGCAGATGGCTTCTGCTCCAAAAATTTACGCAGACCATCTGGAAACGGTGGTCTAGGGATTATCTGCACCAGCTGCAGCAGCGCAATAAATGGCGCACCCCATTTAAAAATTTGAAGGTCGGACAACGTGTCCTCATTTTGGATGACAATTCCCCCCCTCTAGAATGGAAGCGTGGGGTAATTACCAATGTTTTTCCGGGTCAAGATTCCTTAGTACGCGTCGCAGAAGTACGCACTGCGCTAGGTATCTTACGCCGACCCATCCACAAATTATGCCCCCTTCCGGTGGCAACAAGCTAATCGTATGCGTGCCATACGAGACACACGAGGTGTGTGTGTGTGTGTGTGTGTGTGTGTGTGTGTGTGTGTGTGTGTGTGTGTGTGTGTGTGTGTGTGTGTGTGTGCGTGTCATTACATGGAACACGCCCGGGACATTCCCCGGGGCGAGCATACAAGTCAATTGTATCATAAGCATTGTAACATTGTTAAGTGTCGCTAGCTATTACAGCAACAGTGACTATGTCTCATATGTACTATCAATTATTATGAATGTTGTGTATCGTTAATATGTTTGTGTGATTCAAATTCTGAGAACCACAAGTGTCAGTTATAGTGGCAATTATTCTATATGTGTATTGTATTTTTCAATGTCATGTACCATTGAACTTTGATACGATTATGATAACATTATGTTTCTATCATTTCTATTACTATATATGAAGCAGTGATCAAGATGGTTTCTCTTATATAATTTAAGAATATTATTTACGTTTGTCAAGGTTTAAATATATGTATTTTTTATCCACATGTTATGCTTCAAGAGAGATCATGCTCAGTTATGTAAAGGTTCATTTTTATCACGATTTTTTATTTGTTGTACCTTTTCTAGCACAGAAATTGTTTTGTTTTGACTTAAGCTTTGTGCTAGATTAATGATTTTTGTTTTTTACAAATTTTATGTATAAGTCTTTAAGTATATTATGTTTATTATGTCTATGCTCTCTGGCCAGTGCGCCAATTATTGTATCGCTTACGACATGTAAGTCTAATTATTATATTGTTCAATTTAACCGTTAATGTACAAAATCGTCCCGATTTTGGCGGGCAGTATGTTTAAACTTTGTACTGTTTTGTCAGTTGTAAGCAGCCTACTAACATTGCACGGCACGCGCGGATGACGTCACGCGTTATCAAACCTTGCAACCGGCCAGCCTAGCCGACTGCAAGCCAGCATTAGTTTTAGTTTATAACACGACTCCGAGCGCAACTCTCGTTAAACACATCTCTTACAGCCGCGGCTTTTGGCTATTATTCAGCATACATTTATAACATTCAACTTTAATCGTCTAACTGCGTCCATCTACCATGGACCACGATTTCATTCAAAGTTGATTTCGGGCATTATCGCCTCAAATTGCATCCGCACGTGCCGATCGTAACTAACAAACCAAATTATTCAATAAACGCATGTTTAATATCTTAAATACAGTCCACTTCTTTCGAACAAACAATCCAGCCTTCCTTATTAGCGTCTTTGGAATAACTCGCGATTCTTCAAGAGCTTCCAAACCGCATCAAGTATGTTGTGAAAAAGCAGACTGTATATTGATAATGAGCACAACAACATCTCTATTGTACTTTGTGGCTCAGTTTAAATTATCCATAATAAAATTCAAATTAATCGTGCCGCATCACGTAAATTTGATGTAGCAGAATCTAATGTTCAGAAATTGAAAAATAAAAATAAAAATTACGTGTTATTACTCATGATCAGCGTTCTTTCTGTGGTAAAACAAACAGAATTATCACTCTTGCACACCACTATAGAAAAATTATTCCGATTAGCGCTTTCAAGCTTCACCACGCTTTTTATTTCACGATGAGCTGAGAAGCTTGAAAGTGCTAATGGGAATAATTTTTCTATAGTGGTGTGCAACAGTGATAATTCTGTTTGTGATTATAACCACTAACACAACTTTCTTAATTAAAATTGTGGTAAAACAGTCAAGTTTCCAGAAGTAGAAAAGCATGTGGTTTAGTTTATAAAAGTGGGGCTTTTGCTGTTGGTGCTGAAAGCTAAAGGTTCAAGCTAACAAATCGCTCAGCGTCTTGGTTGGTCTGGATGGTTTCTTTCCAAACAGGGTGTTTCGAATAAATGCAAATGTTATGTGCTAGTGAAAAACTAAAAACATAAACTAAACTAAACAATGACTTGTGGAATTTTAAGTTGTTTTAATTTTTATGTGATTTAAATAGTATTCTGTGTTGTGTCTGCAAATAAATAGGCATGGCAAGTATTTTATTCTATTATTTTGTATAAAACACTTTTTCTACACAGTATAATATTCAAACAATATATATTTTTCTGCGTCCTAATAAATTTGTTCATCATAAATACGGATGCGCCTTATACACAAAATACATTTTTTCTGAGAAATATTACAATAAAATGGGGGTGCGCGTTATATATGAGGTCGCATTATACACACGAAAATATGGTATATATGCACTCTTCCTGTCCACATACATAATATAATATATCCATGATCATATACTTTTCACTTTTAACACTTTTTACAAGGTGAAGTTAAACAGAACATACAAATCCTATAATAATCAAGTGACAGCTGTAAAATGCCCATGGAAAAAATTGAGATTATTACAATTTAATAGTAATTATCATTATCAGTAATGCTTGGATCAGGATGTTCATAAATTTGAACACTTGTGACAGATCAAAATATACTTTCTATACCTGTCGTCTGTAATTTACAGTTCACTAAGACACATGCTGCTAGAAAACATTCAATGCAAAAATTATAGTTTTTTTTATTAACTGAATTTCATGTAAAAGATACAACACAGGGTAACAAGTCAGGGGAGTGAACATATATATTTTTTAAATAAAATACTACAATAATATGTAATATTTTTCTTACGAATTAAAATATCTTATAAATTCTTCTGGTTTATTACGTCTAATTTTTTCTTATAATTTTCATACTTTAATTTATCTCTTTAATTTCACTGTTTTATTTTTCTTAAAGTAATAAGCATAAGCTTTCACAGCCAGTGAAACTGTTATTAAAACTATTTGGACTGTTATGATATGGTCGTATATTATGTCTTGATGTGTCACATCTTGGTCGTTCTCGACCAACTTAGCAGATCTCAAGACCAGAACTCATCTACCATACGACTGCAGATGAATGCCATAGGTGCAATTGAAACAGGTTTTCAACAAATTCTCCTAGTCTGTCGATATGTGACACATTTCAGCTTATGAGTTGGTGTCTAAATGTAGATCAATATGGTAATGCAACGAAAGCAACAGAATGCCATACAGGGGTTCTGGGGGTTTACAACCCTGCCCATTGAGTACACTGCTGTCGAGATCTCTCTTATTCTAAAAGAGACTACAACATCTAGCACTTCTCATGTGCTAGCTTCTATTTTAGTCTCTTATAGTCTTCTTCTTATATCCTTTGATCCTTCATCCCCTCAGTAATGCCATCTTTTCAAAGCTAGTTTCTTCCGGCATTTGGCTAATGTCTCCATACCGTAATAATCAGTTAGCTTATCAATGGAATGCACATGTAAAAGTCTACTGACAAATCCCTTACTACCAGCCTATCACTGCCTGCTACTGAAAACTCACCCCCTCCCCCAGGCTGGACTGCTGAATCAAAATATATATTGAGAACAACTTAGTACATTGTAGAATGTGATTCTGTAGACTGTATATGATATATAGAAAAAGTATGGATACAATCAATAGTAAACTGTACTGTTTCAACTGAGTACAGCAAAATGAACTGAACCGTAAAACAACATTGACTTGTGACCAAAAAAAGCAAATGAAGTGAGATTTCTCAAGCAGCCAGGTGGAAGAAATAGGAGGGACTGAATCAGGAAAAAATACCATGAATTATCCAAGGAATTACTTGAACAGAAAAAATACTCTACAGGTACATTACAGGGGGAAAAAACACCGGCATCTGTTTCAAAGGTAAACCTGAAAAGGGGCGAGACCATAAACCAGTACTCGAGCAGCGGCATAATGATAGCAAAATGGAGTTGGAACTGTTCATCATTAAACAGTTCCAACAGGAGTTAATCTCGGAGATGGTAGATAGGACACAACTGGCAATGTTTTGTTCATGAAAGAGGGGTGGGTAATAAAAGAAAACTCATCACTGAAGCATGTTATAAGGAGGAAGTAGAATGCCATGCCTGGAATAATACAAAACTTCCTACCATAAAGAGAAAACTTTATTTGAAGTGAAATAATTTTATCCAAATTAGATTGAAGTTTAGATAGTGGCTCAAGGACCATGATGGCAAAAGGGAACCTACAGAAGAAGTATTTGTAATCAAATAAAGAAAATATATTTTTGGGAAGCTTGTATAAATATGCACACACATATGCAGAGCAAATTGAAAGGTATTTGAGCAGGTGAACACCCAACTGGTCATTAATAATGCAGCTTTCACTTTGCCTAAAGACTAAGAAAACACATTGATTAAATTTCACCACAATAATTAACAGAGAACTGATCTGTCGGCTATTAAATGCATCCGTGAAATGTCGTCCCTTTAAGGGGTAGAACCACACGTAATTGTGTGTGTGTGTGTGTGTGTGTGTGTGTGTGTGTGTGTGTGTGTGTGTGTGTGTGTGTGTGTGTGTGTGTGTGTGTGTGTGTGTGTGTGTGTGTGTGTGTGTGTGTGTGTGTGTGTGTGTGTGTGTGTGTGTGTGTGTGTGTGTGTGTGTGTGTGTGTGTGTTTCATATGCCAGTGCACTAAAGTGATTGTAACCACATAGCACTCCTAAGGCTGGCATTAAACTGTAAAACATCTATGACAAATCCTTAAATTCGTAGTGACCGTCAGTCAATGAATTTTTCGGTGAAGAGTTTGTGAGGATTGGTCAAAAATATAACCAAATTTATATTATATTTTTGACTGATGTTCACAAACCCTTCACCGAAAAGATCTTTGACAAAGACGTTTGTTAACATTTATTTTAAGAGCTGGTATGATATAACAGACACATAGTAATAATATTAATACAAATAATAATAATACAGACTATAACTTTAATGGGTTAATGCACGAAAAAGTCTTTCCCCTGAAAAAACTAATTACTTTTACTAATATTATGAGTACTTAGAAAGAACGAATGCATGTACTTCTGCAGCTAAAAAAATAGTGAACGATTCATAAAAAATGTTCCCTTGTTTGGTATACTGTTGTTATCATACTGACAACTGTTAGAAAAATATGTAATTTGATTTATATTTCTTCAAGTTTTTTGTTGTATCTTTATAAAAATATTCATTGTAATTTACTTCTTTATTCAAGCACCTATTTTCCTTAGAGTAAATAACAAACGAAGAAATGGTTTGGCTTAACGCCTCCGTTATTATGAAAATGTGACTTCAAATTTATTGTTGTTAGTTGTTAGTGCTACTCCCAGAAGCAAATGTAGAAGTGTTCTCATTATATTCAAATGAAGTATAACATTATCAAAGTTCATTTTAACAGCGTAAGGTAGAGGATCTTATGCACAGCGTACGAATATTATAACATTGCCAAACCCTGATCACATTTGATATAAATAAGTATGTAAAAAATGCCAAGAAACAATATATTTTGATAGATAAATGATAACGAGAATGAAAGTAGTAAATATAATCAATAGTGAAGGAAGAAGAATACAACCAAAGGTGGTTACAAAACAAGAAAATACAAACTAGACTGACAGACAACTGACATTGACCCAACCCCAGAGATTGGCCAGATATTAACCAAAGTAAAGCGAGACAAGAAGACAGTGAAGAAAAAAAAGAAAAGAAAAAAATTACATGGCCATAACAATTAACTCATAAGATTGTTTTAAAAGAGCATAATATTTTATTATTATTAATAATTTATGTTTAAATTTTTATTAGTGGTAACTTGTAAATGACAGTATCTCAGCAATTGTTATACATAAAAAACCATGTGTAGATATGATTGTATGTATATCCTTATCTATAGGTGATGTGTCAGCTGTTATGTTTAAAATTACACTCATACAGACAGGGAATAGAAATGTGTGCGTGATTCAATCAGAGAACAAATTGTATAGCCTACTATATACTTTGGAACTTTTACTAGGATTATTTCAGCAGTATGTATGTTATTTCAGCATTATGTGTTTGAAAGTATAAGGTTTTGGAGAGTTTATTTATTCGCTAATATTATTGCTGTTGCTACAGATGTAGTATGTTTCAATTAACACAATATATTTTAACATTATTAAATTGTTGTTATTATTATTAATTATGACATTTCAGACCAATTTTTATCACTTTAATGACAATATATACAAAGTTATGTTTTATTTGAAAGATGTATTTACAATACCATGTTGTTTGAATATTATAAAATGATATGTGACAGTCTGAAGTTAACAAAGGAGACATGAACTCAGTAGATACAAAAACTTTGTAATAATAGTGAGATCGTGAGAAATATAAGGGTAATTAGAGATAGGTAGGGAGTGACAAAGATGAACAGTGAAGTGATAAGTGTAATAAAATAAACAGCATATAATCTTAAGAAAAAAGAGTTAAACAAGTGTGACAAACCCAAAACATAAGCACATGTTAAATGAGCAATTAAGTTAAGTATATTAGACTGAAAGACACAGAATATTGTGAATGTAAAAAACAGAAAAAATATTATCTCAGTATAAAAATCACCAGGGTGATTACTGTTATAAAAGAGATGGTGTAGGTATAACACTCACCAAATTTGTTCATTTGTAAATTTAAAGAAAGAAGTTATTGGCTTAATGTTTAAGGCAATAAATACCAGAAGAAATAGTTTTACAGTAATATGTTAGTATGTTTTAAGTAAGTAAGGAATTTATAAAGAAAATAATAGCAATACCTTTATAAGAAATAATAGGCAAAATATAATAATTATGTGTAACGAAAGGGAACATGGCAGAATTATATTAAAACTTAGAAATAAGTAAATTATGTATTAACATAGTATTATCAATTTTGGACTAAAACATTAATACATGGCTTAGACCAATCTTGTAAGATATCAAACTAATCTTTGAAAGAAAATAGGAACATCTATGTAAAGAGTACAACCATTGAAATTATCCCCAAGTAAATATAGCCATTATAAAATATTTATTCAAATTAAACAAAAAATTCAAAGTTTGATAACAATGTGTTTATTTTGAGATCGACCAGGGAGAATAATTACGTTACCATGGAAACTGTGGAGTAACAAGCAAAAATACCATTAGATTTTTTTACTGAATGCATGACGCTTTAATGGTATAGACGCTAATTTTCGAGTGACCAAAATTGTCAATTAAAACATAGAAAATATCAGAAGAAGTTACTACTAAGTGTATACTAAGACGTAAGACGAGGACTGGAACCATATTATTGAAGTTGAGGCCAAATTAACGAAAAAAGAAAATAAATTACTACCAATTAAACTGGAAAAGATGCCTGATGTCCTGAACCAAGCAAATTAAAGAAGATTGTAGTATAACCCATGAATAACAGATCGTATGAATTCGCCATAACTACGGAAGTGATAAGTACCTATTAAATTACCCAAAATATATAAATAAACTCACGTTAATTATTTCTCACTAAAGGTCGAAATCTCACTGAACTGAAATTAATTACTTTCAAAGATTAAAAAGAATACTAAGTCACTGACAATTTATAAACTAACCAATATAAACTGTTGTTAATGATCCATAACTTGTAAACACTTTTACTACACTGCGCTAAACAAATTATACCTACACAATATGTTAGTTAAGTTTACTTGATGTAAGGGTGTGTATTTTTATTGTTTTAAACATTTGTAATCCTTTTAACGTAACCTCAAGAACCTATGACAAACGAACATTAATAATTTGTACAATTTCCAACAGACGCCATTACATAAAAGTCTGTTTATCAATTCAAATATCGATTTGTCAAACCCTGTAATTGTCTCATATAAATAACCGGAGCATTTGTAGTAGAATAATTTGTATTAAATGAATAACAATCACTAATAAAAAATGTGTAAGTATTGAGTGTAACCACGGTGTTATAATTTCATTAGGAGGTACACAATATTTTATGTACATTTTAGCAGACAACTAACGATTTACACAGCCCACGCATCGAACTGCTGTGCGCTCCAGTGGGCCTAGCTGGCGGAAATATTTGAATTATTCAAACCGCCTGAGCTGCGCTGGTCACACACCTTTGAACTTTATTTTAATTGTTTTAAGAAAACAATTTGGCGCCACCGGGATTTTCATACCCCTAATGAACATCAGGTAAGAACATCAAGACCTGGTTATTCGTACGTTCGCAACGGACGAAATCTGCGGAAGTTGCACGCATTTGAACTACGGATAGAGAAGACACGTTACACCCATCACACACAAATTGTACATTATTCACATTTTGCAGAGTAAAACGGTAGCCGTACACACGACTATATTACAATATGTATCACGGTATGATCTGACGTTATCAAAATCTGAAACATACCATTTGGCTCAGTATACAATGCGATAGGATGTCGATGGAATTACTGCAGCTAACCTGACTGAAAACTTTCCTGTATTTCAGGAAGTAAAGGTTGTTTAAAATCGTATTTATTTCATTCATTAGTACTGTACTAATATTTATTTTAAATTAAATTATAGTTCCTGTGAGGTGTAAAAGCCTGTACGCGAATGGATATACAGCAAAGTGAACATGTCTGACAGGAGACTGGGATATTTTCTATTGCTGACAAAATCTGTGGATATACAGGTAAATGGATAGAGCATTTGAATAGGATTTCCGATGACAGGATCCCCAAGCTGATTAGGATGCAAGACTACGAGTATAGTTGACTTATACAAACCATTGCTATCAGCAATCAAAGCAACTATTATCAGTCATAATTATTATTATTATTATTATTTCGGCTGTATAATGTTTACACATTTTCGGGAACCAAAGATTACAGCAGTGATTAAATTCTCATCTTCCACTGATGTTTGTCCATCCAAATATCTTCTTCAATTACTCATTCCCTCAATATAGTATGAATTTATTCTATCCAAGTGATAATTTATTTTTAATTTTTACTTACAAAATTGTGTTCCATGTTGTAATAATATATGTTAGTTAGCGATAACACTTGGACATGTCATGGACAGGACAAGAAAATCCAAGAACAAATTGATTATACATTAACATATCCCAACAGATTATCATCAAACACACACAAAGACTAGTTATTTATGTTGCATTGTTTACCTTCTTATTTTTATTTGGAAAACAAATAATTTCAAAAAGCAAGAAAATACTTTCTGATGCAAGTATTCATGTTAGTTCCTTGCTAACATATATATTTTTTGAAATAATTGTCTGTTCAACATTGTCTCCTGAAATGTTTAAATGATGTATGGATATTAGAATGGATTTAAAATAAGTACTTGCATTTGACAACTTTCTAACTAAAATTCTATATAAAGCACAGACATTTCATAAAAGTAGTAATTCACATACCCATACAGTATAATTAATTGTATATAATTCGTTAAAGACACACGCTGCTTCATTAAACAGTGACTTTCACTAGAACAATGCATGGCTACGTATGTTCCCACACACATTCAATGTTAACCACAGCAGTTAACAGCCTTGTATCTGTGTCTGTGTGTTTACAATATACAGTAAGTGAAACTGATAGCTTTTACACAACTTCCTTACTATTCAGTGTACATCCGGCTCACTACCTCATATCTACCTTTATCAAAATTTAATCCATTACCAATGAAACATACGGGCAAAAATTGTTATAGATGGTACTGTCTCAGAACAAGTTAGCAATTTTGAATACCTGCGCTACAGTGTGTCTTATAATACAAGCAATGACGTTGTGAATAAGTTGCATAAGTTCAACCTTACGTGCGGGACCATTAGGTGAACCTTTAAGTCAGCAAGTAAAGGAACATGCCTAAAATTCTACAAAGTAATAGCCCTTCCCACACTTCTTTATGGGTCTGAGAATTGGACTTTAACGGTAGGACAGGCCAGTCGCATCCAAGCGGCAGAAATGACATTTCTCAGGCACATGGCAGGGTATACCCTCAATTATCGTAGAAGCAACACAGATATACGGCAGGAACTGAATATTATGAGTATACTCGACAGGATCGCCCAGTATCGGCTGAATTGGTGGGAACATCTTTGCTGAATGGATGACTGCCGCATCCCCAAACAACTATGGAACTAGAACTAGAACTATAGAAGTAGAAAGAAGTAGTTTCTATGGAAATATTTCATATCGAAAATGATTTTAAATATAAATCTTAGGACATGGAAGTCATGTGGTTCATGTATCGGTCATGGGTCATACCGATATTTTTTTGGTGGGGGGAGAATATAAAAGAGTAAATTTTACATGTTACTTTAAAAAATTATTAAACAAGAAAGTTTTTTTTTTACTAATGAAAAAATAAATGAGAATGGGGTACACAATTTTCTGTTTCAGAAACTTTTCGACATGCATCGCATATAATGGAATGTGGAATGGTTAAAAAATACCAGAATTAGTGATATAACTTTCACACATTTTAAACAGTATCATAGGTTCACAGTATTTTAAAATACATATATCATAGGTTCTGTCATGTGGAACTGAGAATCTAAAATTCAAAAATTCATCTTCACATACCTAGCCAAGCTACCACACTTGTTTTCCCCTAATGATCAGGTAATTATGAATTATGAGATAATTAAGTTCTTCGAGCATGCTGGTCAGAAGAAATCTTACAGTTCCTGAAATTATACTAACACATAAAAGTTACTGTACTCGTACAGTGAGGACTGGAGGATGGCACCAATCCATCACCTTTGCTTCATATGCCAGTGGACAACTTATAAAAGAAAACTATTACCAAGTTTGTCTATATAGGAGAAACCTAACTTCTATCATACTATGAACGCCTGACTTCAATAAAATACTTATTTCCCTATACCAACAAACTGCACATAAAGATAATTCAATCCATTTACTATATGGATAATACACAATACCATAATACAAAATTCTACACAAGGAAAAAAAAAATTAATCAAATTACATATAAAGCCAAATTATTACAAACAAGTTTTTTGTAAACGTTTTTACAAACATTTCTAAAAAAAAAAAGTACAGAAAAAATAATCATCGCTATTTTTATGTAACAAAACGATGACATAAGCGATCTGGTTTCAGGTATCTGGCCATGGTGCCACACCTCATCTATGTATTCAACTATCACACACACAACACGGCTGTCCGTGAAATCTGCTTTACAACTCTCCGCCGCCTACTATAACATTTTGAGGGTCAAACCGTAAGTTACAAAAACTTTGACCTAGCCACTTGAGACTACATTAATATAGTGTTTCTTCTAGCATATGTTTTTAAATTCAGCTACACATTTTCCTGTTAAGATAATTTATAAAATTTTCAATTTTATTTACAAATTTAAATTTGAAAGGAAACAACACAGAAAAAAGTTTTTTGTTTAAATTGTCTAGCACCTTTGTGTGATTTTTCAATTTAATTTTAAACTTGACTTTCTTTTATTATGTAACAATGTACACAGATATGTACATAAAAATTAAACTGAATTATAAGTGTTAACCAATAGGATGTTAGAAAAACTTATTAAATGAATCTGAAATTATCACATGAAGTTAATAAATTACCTTACATCCGTCGTCGTGTGACTTTGTTTTGTTTTATATTTAGAATTACGCGTTTCGGAACATATGTTCCATCATCAGATTACTTCACTCAGTTGAGATCGTCAAATGTTAAAATCACATACTCAATTGTTAAAAACACGTCAGTATGGGTGTGCACCCTATGAAGGCTGACTGGATTCATAGGGTGTGCACCCGTACTGATGTGTGTTTTTAACAACTGAGTATGTGATTTTAACATTTGATGATCTCAACTGAGTTCAAGTAATCTGATTATGGAACATATGTTCCGAAATGCGTAATTCTAAATATAAAACAAAGTCACCCGACAGATTTAAGGTAATTTATTAATTTATAAATAACAAAATGACTTGGATACCAATAATAATATTTCAATCACTTTCTGCTACAGTCCGTTTCTTGATGTATATAATACTTTAATATTTATACTAAATTTACCTCAAGATGTTTTTTCTATTTGGAACATGTTTTGAGAGTTCCTGTTCTCTCATCTTCAGCCTTCGCCATCTTGTTTCTGGTGAAGTATTTGTGTGTGGGACACGAATTCCCAAACATAACCAATGTATCACTAATAAAACATATACCACACAAAGGCACCATAATGAACATTTGGGAAAATTTACAGATATACAAACATAAAACACAAAACAAACTAATACCAGAACAAATACAAATCAATACAAAACATGACACAATATTCAAAGCACTCAACATCGAAAATACACAAAATACAAAAACATATACCACAACCACACACAATAATACAACTTTAAAAGACCAAAGACCAACAAACAACCTTAATAACATCCAGCAGCCAACACACAAATACTTCACCAGAAACAAGATGGCGAAGGCTGAAGATGAGAGAACAGGAACTCTCGAAACATGTTCCAAATAGAAAAAACATCTTGAGGTAAATTTAGTATAAATAGTAAAGCAATAATAATATGTACGACATATCACATGAAGGTTTGTTGTGGTTGTAGACTGATGATCCGAAAGTAGAACTGCAAAATTTATGAGCAGGGACCCAAAATAATGGAACCCGTGAGCAGAACTTTTACATTTTTTTAATAATTGTTTGAACTCATATAAAATATACGTACGATAGATTCTGTCATGAGAACTGTGAATTTGAAAATCAAAAATTCACTTCACAACTTTTTACAACTTTTTTGCAAGTATTGAAAAAGGAAAACAATAGTTGTTGGAAGAAGTTGAGAACTGAGAGTTCTAGGTACAGACAAAATATTTTTCGGGAGCACTGTGTAGTGTACAAATCTCCCACTAACTATCCTGCAATAAAAGTGAGAACACTATCTGTTAACACCAACAAATGAGGTCAGAGTTGTAATAATATTCCACAATACACCTACTATATTCAAAAGCTCATTTTTAACTTTAACATTTACCACAAACTAATTTTAGACATTTACAATATACTCTTGACCTCAATGTTTTTAACCTCTATTTGTAATAGACTTAATTACAAATTAAAGTTCACATACCTTAAGATGTTTTCCCTTTGAACCATTTTCATTCTCCACAGACGAGTCTGAGTCAAAGGAATCATCAAAATCATCGTAAACGGTAGAATCATCGGTTCCTTCGACCAACTCGTATGGATGTATTGACCCGTCAGATCCATCTATAGTCAGAAAATATTTAACCATATTACAAAAGCCTAAACATTATATACCAATAACAATATTAACTGTGCTAACATAATAACAAAGACAAAGCTTACACCTTCATTACTTTAAAAGCAGACAGTTTGTTAATTATACTTTTTCTATATAATCTTGAAACAATATACATTAAAATAAAGTGAATAATATTTTATATTTTAAACAAGAATATATTTTTTATAATTTATTTATCATAAGATGACAGTAAATATAGTAAACTGTTAAAACTTGTCATAAATAATAAAAAAACATTCTTGTTTAAAATATAAAATATCATTTATTATTAATATTAAATAATATGAACATTGTGAGGAATTATGAATACAAATAAAATAATACTACATTTTGATAATACGTTATACATTATATAGTGTATTTCTGTTGTTTTGTGTTTACAAGATTAAACATTAATAGCAAATATGTGAGTCTCAGTAACAACCCTAATCAGAAAGAAATGTTGGTCTGTCTTTTTTTCTCTTATAGGGAGCACTTTCTGGTTTACCTTTCGACAATCTGTGTTATTTTTATGAATATTCATTATGACTGGATATAAGTAAACATTCTTACCGCTGTAACCAATTCCTTATACAAATAATACATTCACACTCACATAGTAGTAACAAATGTACTCAATTTACACAAAGAAGACAAGTCCGAATATAAGACAAATACAACAACAACATTTCAACATACTAGCTTTAAAAAACATTCTCAGGAAATTTTTGAAATTGATGAAGCATTAGTCTTATGAATAAAATGTATATAAATCAAAATTGAAGACTGTTTTAGTTACGTGTATTGTATTTTTATTACATTATACAAGAGAAACACAACAATGTTTATTATTATTATTACGGCTGTACAATGTTTACACATTTTCCGGAACCAAAGATTACAGAATTGATTGAATTCTCATCTTCCACTGCAGCTTATCTGTCCAAAGATCTTCAATTTCTCATTTCCTCAATATACTCTGCATTTGTTCTGTCCAAGTCACAGGTGGTGTTCCTCTTTTCCTTCTTCCTGGTGGGGTCCATTATATAACTCTCCTTGGCAATATTTCCTGTGCCATTCTTTTCATGTGTCCTTACCATTGTAATTTCTTTTGTTTGGATAAAATCAACAGTTGAATTTTACACTACAATATTTACTACAGTTTATTTTTAATAAAATGTTTTCTAAATGTTGTTTTTAACTCAGTAAGTTATTATAGTAGTACAGAGGGTTCCAATTATTCTCCCTCTTTAGTAAGTCTGTCTAATTTAATTTCTTCTCCATCGAAAGAACAGCATTTTTGCATCGAAAAAATCTTCAAATATAAAGGAGTCTTTGCTTCCATCAATAGTATTTGACAAAAAACACAACTTTATTACTTCTCCTGCTCCAATTAAAAGTACTGTCAGTTAATAGTATCTTATTCATGGTATTTGTTACCATAACTCTTAACAAATTTCTACTGAAAGAAAACAGGTTTGAATATTTTTAAGTGTGTAAATTTAAGACAACCCAAAATACTGGAATGGTAATTCATGAACAAATTAGATAAATATGGCAAGTACAGTTGCTCTAAATATACTGTTACAACATTACAGAACAGTCTACGTGTTTGTCGAATGTGCCACACGAATCTCGCTCTAATGTGTGCGGCATACGTGACTCTAGATGCATTCACGAGTTTTCTCGAAGCCGCCAGCCGCACGGACTGTGTCAAGGCCGCAATTAATTGCATAGTACACACTGGCACTAAGACGTAGTTTGGAACGTTCTGGTTTGTGAGTGAAGGTATAAATACATGGCAGCAGCGGCCTTAGTTTTCAGTTATAGTCGCGATATATTACTGTATGCGTTCAAGTGGTTATTAGTGAAGTGTTTAATAATCGGGCGGGATAATTGTAAAACAACTGTGTTTAATACTAGTCACATTTTATTGCGTGTGAACAATTTTTATTTGATTTGTTCTAGGAGACTGTGTTGTTAATTACGAACTGTTTGACTGTAAAAATTAAAGCTGGTGATTAGTGACTTAATTGGTGTCTTGTATTTTGTTTTCCACTGTACCTACGACGATCATGTAGACCGTCGTAACAATATGGATAGTCTGTATATAATATTGTGTCACATGTTCAGCCAACAGGATGTGGATTATATGCCCATATTTCTATAGGCAGCTCCTTGTTAATGCAACTCAATGTATGCACTACCTTATAATAGCTAACCACAGACCTGTTTGCACATTTCAGACATTAGTTACTTGTGTGTGTGTGTGTGTGTGTGTGTGCGCGTGCATGTGCGCGCACGCGTGCGTGTTTTACAAAAACTCAGCTTCACCTTGTGACGTCTCCCTTGTTAAGACATTACAAAAGTCGGGAACCAGTTCAATTTGTTACCTGTTAATTAAACTAGCTGCCGTTGTTAGTAAACCTTACTTACTAACAAATTATAACACATTATTATATAGGAATTAGTCAAGGATTGCATAAATTTATTCACTCGCTGGGTGTTAGCAAAAACATCTCTTTATTATAATACTTAAATTTCATAGTTTACTTTACTTTTAAAAGAATTACTCTAGTAAATTCTGCATTTAATATTTTAAAAATTTTAATGTCTTATTCCTTTTATCTCAAAAGTATTCATCTAGATATTGTTTTAAGTACCACGGATCCGGGTCTCAACTTGTTATGTTTTAATTAATCACAACTTTAACCAAATTGTTTGAAGAATAATTTCGGTTGTAAATTATACAATTACCTTACATTTAGATATCATGATGTTACTACTACTTCATTACAGTAATTACAAATCTTATAAGTTATTCTTTAAATTATCAAAGTTCTTTACTGTTCTTTTGTTACTTCTCTTGTTGAAACAAATTTTTACGAATGTTATGTTTGGATATCACCTGAATTTAACATGAGGTTGCTGTGGGGTCCATGATGGTCATCTTCTGTCGTCTTCTAGGGTGCAATACACGGTTCCTCTTGATGCTCCATTATGTTGATTGTTTCTGGTAGTCTTGTACTAGACGATCGGATTTTCATACTAGAAGTTCATACTGTTGTTGTTTGAGTTTTCCACTTCTGGAGTTAGTTGTTCACATTTTACACCTTAATTACAGTTCTTATTTTAGCAGTACTAAAATCTGGTAAGTAACATATCTTACCACTTACAGTTTCTTTTTTCTTTAAGAGATGTGTCGGCTAAGTTTTCCTTTTTTTTTAATACATATTTCTTCACACACTACATTATATTTTTTATTATTATCTCCACGCTACATTGATCAAAACGAAATCATTACAAACTGGATAGAATCTTTTTAACGGTATACACCTACGTGTATATGGACAACACAGTACCGACATCTTTACATGTCGAAGTATCTCCAGCGAATGTTTGCACAGTTTAGCGGCGAGGGGTCAGTAAGCTGGCGCGGTTTTACGCACTGAGAAAATAGTTCGTTCTTTTAAGTGGTATTAATTATTCATTAATTAAATCGTAATACTTTACGTTACTTTTTGGTTATGAATTAGGAATGTCCTTATTTATTTAGTACATATATTATATAATTAACGTAATTATTATTATTAGCTAAATAACACCGTTCTTTGCGTGTTGGTACGGGATTTCAAAAAAATCAAATTTCAAGTCGATGCAGGAATCTAGGTACAGGTAAGGGGTGGATAATACTCTTATTTGTTATAAAGCAAAAATTTTCATTTGTGCGATTTAAACATTTTTTAAAAATCGTCACAACCTCTATGGTACACAAATAATTTTAATAACATTTTTTATGACTTTCCATTTCTGTATTAGGTAACATTCATTAATCACTTACTATATTACCAAAATAAGTTATTGTTTAATTAATTCATAATTATGATGTTAGGCCTACACATTTTGTATCTGTTGTATCCATTAAACAATGAACAAACAATTAGTATGTTTTATTCTTCGTATTGTTTAAATTAGCAGCCATCCTTACTATTTCTTTTATGAATTTGCTAACTGCTATAATTTTTTTTTTTTTTTTTTTTTTTTTTTATTGTTCGACTAAGCTTTTCGTCATTACTGACATCTTCAGGTCTTAAACAACCTGAAGGTCGTTGTTTAAGACCTGAAGATGTCGGTAATGACGAAAAGCTTAGTCGAACAATAAAAAAAAATAAAAAAAAAATTATAGCAGTTAGCAAATTCATAAAAGAAACAATTAGTAATTTTGAATTTGCAAACAGAATACTAATTATACAAACAAATTACGCCTCAGATACCAAAAGGCAACATAAACAAAATTCAACTACACTGCGGTTGGTTTTCCTCAATTTACTAAATCAGGCTTCATTAAACCTTGAAAATGAAATGAAGTGAAAACAACATCAACAACCTTGGTTAAATTCATTCACGCTGTGCAAGCAGGCCTATATCAATTGCAATATTCTGCTCTTAATAACATGTATGTACTGTATATATAGAAACAACTTTCTCCTGACGGTGTACACGAAAGTGCAGGAAAGAAAATGTATTTCACAATAGAACAAACGCATTACGTTTCCTCCTTGACCGGCACAATGAAAAATACAAACATTTCGTGTAACTGAAAATCTCACTATACATTTTTTTCATATAAACTGCGATAAAACTTAAAATGATACAGTAAAATTTATTCTAAGTTTGGCGAGTAATCTAGAACTCGAGTTTGATTCCTGGCAATCCTAAAAACAGGAACTTCTGTTAAATTTGTAGTGGACACTATAGCATTATGGTGAGTGCTTAATGACTATAAATTATGTTCACATTGCAGCTTGTCTTGCACGTTTATAACCATAATATAGTGAGTATTGTAACCTGTAACTGCAACTGATCATTCAGTTACAACTCGCCATTGATTTTATTTTATAAGCCTTATAAATCATTAATACATTTCATACACCTGCTTTTCAAATATGTGGAGCACCTTAAAATCAATATAACTGTGACTGCTATGTATTACAGAATATGCAAATTATTGAAATTGTCAATATTTTTTTTGTAAAACCCTTACATTTTTCAATATATCCTTAAATACATTGACAACAATATGTAATAATGCAATTCTATGGATGACATAAAACAAACTGTTTCACACACACACCACCTTCGCTCAACTAATTGTCTGTTGTGTTCGATATTTTCTCTTGTATCCATACATAGGTATATGATGGCAATAAATATTGTTGAAACGTCAACACAAATAATTTAAAATTTGACCGGATCCTCGCAAACCCTTCATCATTAAAATTCACTGATTGACGGTCATTACGAGATTAAGGATTAATACATAATAGTACTTACTTATTGTATGGATACTGATTATTTCTGTATTGCCCACATACAGTTTCTAACGACTACAAAATGTTGGCAAAACCTCATCATGGGAAAAGAAAAAAACGAAACCTCCTTATCACTAGACGTTATCAAAAAATTAATTTGTTGTCAAGCAACAGTGGTCACTGTATATTTACAAAATAAAAGACACTTGACTAACCATATTTAAACAGCCCTACTACATACAATTTAAAAAATAAATAAATAAACGCATACAGCAGCATCACAAACGTTATTTAGCTTATCATCTCAACACAACACAGCGGTACTTTACTTTGAACAATTAAAAGTGATTCAACAATTCACATTTCAGGGCCAACAGTGCCACACAACGGCATGGAAGAATGAGACATCCTAGGCCTTGAAAACATAACAGTACTACAATCTCACTTGTACACTTTCATGGTTTCATTCTTAGCAACAAAACACAGTTGTTAACATACAACCAGCACAAGAACCAAAACAAAACAAGGATTAAACTTCAGGTTGAAAACAATTAGCTAACAGATCGTTAATTTAACCATATCAATGATTTATTATAACTGCATGAAGTACTGAACAGTTTGTACCTAGTCACATTAAACATAGCTTCATATTATACACTTGTAAAGACTTTAATTATAGGGCCTAACTAGTAAGCTCCATGAGCCGCAGAAGTCACTCACTATTTTGAACGAAATCTACGTACTATTAGATACATTTTAATTGTGATGTAAATTTTACATTATCAGAAAAATTATGAAAACTTACTTCTCTACTGTTTTCTGTTTTTTTACTAAAATAACAATTGCAAAGCACACAATTGGACAACAAACATTAAAATTCCAAACTACTGCATTGCTCTTTTTTTTTAGCTACGTTTATAATCATAATGGAGAGGTAGTGGCTAGTGTGTAGCGCTGCTACGCTGTCGGCGTGGGTTCAATTCCCGCCGGGGCCATCTGATTTAGATATGACCGTTCCCCTTGCAAGGCGATGGCAAACCACCAGATGTATCCTGTCTAGTATAAACCCTCCCCAAGAGGTATCCTGTCTAGTAAAAACCCTCCCCAACTATGCCGTTCAGATCCGGCATTAAACTGTAGGTCCCATATATCTGGGAGAGACTCCGCAACACGCACCACGGGTATATGCAGGGAGGGTACAAACCAGTCAAAAGACTGAAGGACCCAATAATAATAATAATAATAATAATCACAGCAATGCCTAAATGACTAATAATTTAGGCTTAGCTTTTAACATTATGTATGTTTCCATAGATGTCTGTAGGTCTATATGTACTGTAATTCTTCTCACAAACATTTATAACTCATAACAGTATATAACATTTATAACTCATAACAGTATATAACATTTATAACTCATAACAGTATATAACATTTTTTTATAAACGTATCCTACAGATTTTTGGAAGGCAGACCACAATTTGCAATGGTGTTGAGAGATATTATATCAACTTATTTCAGACTAAGAGTTTGTATTTTGAATGAAATTCCTCCTAACTCGACCCCCATATAGACTTTTACAATTTTACTAAGATTTTCATTTCCTTTTTTGGCCCACGGTGCCCTAAAGTAAAAATATTTTATAGTAAAAAAATTTCCTTTGACTGACACCCGACAGGTTTTCATGCTTTTATTGAATTTTTGATTTTTTAGGCTTTGGTGTCCTAAAATCATGCAATTTCACAAAATTAATATTACAATCAAATGGTTAAAATTCTCTTTAATTAGATACTTCATACAGATTTTTGAGGTTTTATCAATATTTTGATATAGACCTACTGCTCATACCGTGGCGTTCCAAAATTTTGAATTTTCAAAAACTTAATACTATATTCAGATTTTTGTTAAAATTCTCTTTAATTAGATACTTCATACAGATTTTTGAGGTTTTATCAATATTTTGATATAGACCTACTGCTCATACCATGGCGTTCCAAAATTTTGAATTTTCAAAAACTTAATACTATATTCAGATTTTTGTTAAAATTCTCTTTAATTAGATACTTCATCCAGATTTTTGAGGTTTTATCAATATTCTGATATAGACCTACTGCTCATACCGTGACGTTCCAAAATTTTGAATTTTCAAAAACTTAATACTATATTCAGATTTTTGTTAAAATTCTCTTTAATTAGATACTTCATACAGATTTTTGAGGTTTTATCAATATTTTGATATAGACCTACTGCTCATACCATGGCGTTCCAAAATTTTGAATTTTCAAAAACTTAATACTATATTCAGATTTTTGTTAAAATTCTCTTTAATTAGATACTTCATCCAGATTTTTGAGGTTTTATCAATATTCTGATATAGACCTACTGCTCATACCGTGGCGTTCCAAAATTTTGAATTTTCAAAAACTTAATACTATATTCAGATTTTTGTTAAAATTCTCTTTAATTAGATACTTCATACAGATTTTTGAGGTTTTATCAATATTTTGATATAGACCTGCTGCTCATACCGTGGCGTTCCAAAATTTTGAATTTTCAAAAACTTAATACTATATTCAGATTTTTGTTAAAATTCTCTTTAATTAGATACTTCATACAGATTTTTGAGGTTTTATCAATATTTTGATATAGACCTGCTGCTCATACCGTGGCGTTCCAAAATTTTGAATTTTCAAAAACTTAATACTATATTCAGATTTTTGTTAAAATTCTCTTTAATTAGATACTTCATACAGATTTTTGAGGTTTTATCAATATTTTGATATAGACCTGCTGCTCATACCGTGGCGTTCCAAAATTTTGAATTTTCAAAAACTTAATACTATATTCAGATTTTTGTTAAAATTCTCTTTAATTAGATACTTCATACAGATTTTTGAGGTTTTATCAATATTTTGATATAGACCTGCTGCTCATACCGTGGCGTTCCAAAATTTTGAATTTTCAAAAACTTAATACTATATTCAGATTTTGGTTTAAATTCCCTTTAATTTGATACCCCACACGGATTTTTACAATTTCTTTACAACTCTGACCCCCTCATATTTTTGCCTCCTACTATCCTATTTTTGGGAGGGGAGATCAATCTCAAAAACAATAGTGCTCTTCTGTAGGGGGTTTGAAGTTTTACAAAAATAAACTGATCCATTCAAACGGTATCGTAAAACATAGCCCAAATAAGCAGCTAGGCAGACAACAGCCGAACAGTCAAGTTAAAACTGAGAACTCACTCTGCTTGTTTAACGAAGTAATGTTTTTCTAATATGACAAATAACAACAGACTTGACAAAATGTGATCTAATATATTAATAAGCTACTAGACAGATAAATTTGCTTATTTGTAGTAATAAGTGAATTTCAAAAAACAGAAAATTCACACGCGTGTGCGCGTGCACACACACACAGAATATTATATAACCAATATCTATAATAATGACGTAAGCAAGAAAACCATTACCTTCAACAATATGAATTACACATGCGAAGTTAGAACACAACCAAATATAGCGTTCGACATTATTTTTAAAGATTTTATAATGAATTATTATTATCTGTAGAGTGGAAGACAGAGAGCCTAATGAGAAAATACATCACAGTTCTGAGAACCGACCAGTAATCTCAATCACTATAAATGGTAACTTGCTCGGCAGCAGGCAGACAACACACCACAACACAACGCGGACACAAACAGCTCTCATGTTACGACACTATGTGTAAGATCTTATTGCAGACGAAGACGTAATATCGTCTCTTGTTACTTTTTATTAATTCTTCATCGTACTCGCAGGCACACTAATAAATGTACGCTTTCACTAAGCTCATTCTAAATTTTTGTTTTATTTATTTTTTGTTTTTATTTTTCAGAACTTCATTACAACCTCAGTTTTGTGGTTTGATACACTGTGTTACGAACAAACATTTTAACACTTCTCTGAGGTCTAGCCACTAAGGATGCATTTTATGTTAATAAAACTTAACAGCTCATCGTCGGATTGGAAATGATGATGAGCTTGTGAAGCTTGAAAGTGCTAATCGAAATAATTTTTCTATAGTGGTGTGCAACAGCGTTTATTCTGTTTGTGATTATAACCACTAACACAACTTTCAAAATTAAAAAAGTTAATAAATTTGTTTGTAAAAAAAGTCTTCTCAAAGCGTTTTCACTTTCATTTTCTGCAAAAGCAGTAATCTGTTCAAAGAGTTGTCATTACATTGCAAACCAATCAAACAAACAAACTGTGAATTCCATATGAAAATATACCTGAATAACCTATGAGAAGCCTATAGGAGGTTTGATCAAACAGTTTCAACATTTAAATGTTCCACATCAGATTAATCCAACCAAAAAATTGTTCTTATGTGATCTAGTTATATTGCCACAGTCAAACAGTTGGCAGTTGGAAGCTTCTGAGGCAATAATGTGTTCTTAAAAGTACGACACTGTCTCTGTGCACCAATCAGATTGTACCATTAGTAAGACGAGATTGTCTTGTTGAATCCACACAGATGTGGTGTCATCACAATTAGTATTTGTCAACTGCAGATTTTCACCTTCAATAGAGCCGATCCATCTTTATGTAGACATTCTGCTGACCGTACAGGCTTTGTTTCGGTAACCTGTTGGAACATGTCAGCAATGGGGGAGATAAATTGATAGAGATAAAAAACTAATTACAACCGATAACAGTTGCTTTGATTGCCGATGATGACGGTTTAAATGAGAGAGCTATACATACGTTTGTGACGACTGTTTAGACATTTTTTTTTTGTATGTAGTTTAGACCTGAGTAAGTTGATGTTTCATTAAATGACTTTTTCACTTGTCACAATAGACGATCAAAGAACAGTCATTCAATTTTGTAGTAAGTCCTCAAATGATGCAGAAGGCTTTAGGGGAGTTTAGTACACACAAATGAGCAGCTTATAAAGGGGACAAACACTTTGAATACCCCACAAAATGTCTTGAAAATAGAAACCAGGAAAGCTGACAGTACCTAATATACAGAAGGAGTACTGTCCCAGCAGCACCTTTGCTACCGAACAAGGAATGTGGTGACGTATGCCATTACACTATACGCATCACTGTAATACTACACATTTTAAACACAGTTTCAATGTGACTTGACTGTCTCTCACATGGTATTTCTTTTAGCGAATAACAAGACACAATTTAACAAAATATTTAATAAATTATACTGGCTTACAATGTACGAACGTTCAATCTAATACATGCACAAAATTATAACTAAATACGTCTTCTGAACATCTGAACAATGTTTTCAGAACCAGTAATATCCCACAACACAAGCATGCACTATGATTCAGTAGACCCCCCCCTGCTCCTAGGTGTCTCAGCAGCAAAACTGGTGTGCGTACAGTAATTTGATAAAAAGTGAGATCCAATTAGACAATTTTACTGGAGTAACGGCTGCATAACAATATGAGATCCTAAATAGTAACAATAGTAACACAACAAAAGAACTAGGCTTACAAACATGAAAAAGGCCATGTCCTTCTCAGAAAGATTTTTTTAACTTCTGCTTACCTGCAATCATCATTTACAACTCTAAACCACCCAAACAATAAAAATTAGCTCGGCATATTTACTTACCTTCTTTCCCAAGATGCACGCTGAGCTCTTGAGCTTCATAAGTACTACCGAAATAGAGTACAGTCCGCAACGAGACTAAACCTTTTGTGGACAGACTGCGCAGCGCGGGAGACGTAATACGCGGCGGCGGTAGAGGTGCGACATCATTCCTCTGGTCTACAGTGTTCTCCAAGTACAGATACGATGCAGACGTGATGCTCACTGTACACAACAATAACACTCGCTACCTTGATACTACCATGCTTAACACCTTTATGTGAACTAATCGTTTATAAAAACAAATCCACTGTATCAAACTGACCATGAAACCACGATCACAGAATATATCTGTACCATAAGAGGTTTCTAAATGAATCAATGAATCAACAAATAATCAATTTTATTTTGATTTTTTGTAACATTTACATAATTAGGTTTTTTTGAAGATTGTATTGAAAACATTTAATATTTATATTTTCTTATGTTTATAGATTTACTGTTTTAAATGAATTATCTTGTTTTGTTTTATTTGAGTTTGTTCTTTAATTGGAAAATTATTATTATCATGTTTGTAAACATTAACTATGTGCTCATAGAAATATAGCATTAATTTTGTTTTTCTTTTCTTTTCCATATATCTGAGTACCCCATGAAACAGGAGTGTCCCATGAAATAATTTCAGGTTATGTTCTACTGGTAAAAATGAACAAAAATTTTGATAAAAAATATAAGGCTGGAAAGCTTTGTTCTTGAGTTAATGAAAAATTATACTGTTTTTGGCACCAACAGAAAACTGAGGATATACCAAAATTATTGTGACACAAAGTTTAGGGTAAAATTAATGTTTTCAATAGGTTCTAGAACTGTGTCTCTAGTAATTTCCAAGAAGATTGTTGTAAATCCTAAAAAATTGAAGTTGAAAACACAATTTTTTAGGTTTCGCATGCCTTTACTTTGTTACATTTTCAAAAAAAAAAAAACAAATAAAATTTTGAAACAAAGTTTGTAGGCCCAATGTATTTAATTCTGAGAAAATATATGTAAATAAAGTAAACTGAAAACAAAAGTTTAGGAAATTTTTACTTAGAACTAAACAAACCAAAACATGGTAGAACAATTTTTAATTAAGATGAAAAACTCTTTGATTCTGTGAAAAACTATCAAAGAAAATTTACTACTTAAAACAACAAAAATATATTTCCATAATTTCAGCGACATTGTGAATTTTCATCGTTAACTTTTCTTTACTTTTAAATCTGTTACATTGACTTTCTGTTCAAAGTTTTGAGAAAAATTAACTCCAAATGTACACACAACAAATTATTTTTAATACATGTAAGAACCAAGCAGTTATAATAAAATATCAAGCACGGGAAGCAATATAAGAAAATGAGTAACAGAAGGCTGTAGTTTTTGCCAATGCTGTTTAATATATGTACAGAAGATACCATGAAAGCAGCAAAAAAAGTGTTTAAGACTAGAATAACCATTCACGCATATTAAATTAGAATGTTAAGATTTGCTGATTACATTGTTCTACTGTAATAAGGCAAAGAAGATTTACAAAATATATTGAATGGAAAAATCATTACAAGAATTTAGTTGAAAAAATCAACAAAAGAAAACAAAAATCATGAAAAATTCTACAAATGAAAGAAGGTATTCTTTAAACATTAAAATGCTGAAAGGTAATGTAGAGGAATTGAATGAAATCACCTACTTGGGAAGCAGTATCACAAGGGATGGACGAAGCAAAAACAACATCAAAAGCAGAATAGCACAGACCAGAAGGGAGTATTTTTTTCAAAACAAAAAATTTGTTAATAATACTGAATTAGGAAGAATTTCCTTTAGTTACATGTTTGGAGCACTGTACTGTATGGATGCTAGGTCTGGACAATATGAAAGCTGAAATACAAAAGCAGCTTTAGTGGAAGCATTTGAAATACAGTCAGCCTACTATAGTAACAAGTGAATGAGATCTGCAAATAATGAGACGATGAAGACATATCATGAGAAGATGAGGCAGACTGGTGTAGTTAATGAATTTTGATAATGCAGATGCAATGAATGGTAAGAACTGCAGAAGATGGTAGATACTGGAGTATCTAAGGCAGATTGTTGATAATGTGGTACGTTGTTGGTATTTGGGGATGAAGAGAACGGCTCATGATGCAAGAATCTGGAGAGAGAGAGAGAGAGAGAGAGAGAGAGAGAGAGAGAGAGAGAGAGAGAGAGAGAGAGAGAGAGAGAGAATGAATACCGTAGCCATATCTTTCCCTAAAGACCTCCAGACCTCTTACACAATAAATTTAACATTTTTACCCTTGTGTGTTAGATTTTCCATTTAAATGGGCCTATAGTTATTACTTTATTCATTACACTTGTATGCATCACTTTATGTTATTACTTTGGTGTCTTTGTAACTTGTTCAGTTTCTTGCATGATTCTCGCTTATTAAACACAAGCACGCATGCGGGTGGTGCACTCACACGCACACATTTCACAGAATATATATTGCGTCATCAGAGGTTTCCAAATGAATTAACGAATAATCAATTTTGTTTCAATTTCAATACAAAATAATGAATAATCGATTTTATTCCTTTTTTTGTAATGTTTACTTAATCAGCTATTTTAACAAAAATATTTAATGTTTATACTTGTTTATTTTAATAGATTTATTACTTTAAACAAAGTATCTTGTTTTGTTTTCATTGTAGTTTGTTCTTTAATTGGCAAATTATTGTTATTGTGTTTGTAAATATTAAGATTTTCCCAAACACTAATTCATTTATTACTTTATTATATACATGTTATCAAATAATACCATAGTTATTTCTGCAAGTATATTTTGTTTATTGCTACATTTCTACCTGATGCATGTTTTACAGAAGTAATCTGTTATCAGTAACCTATATAATACAAATTTTATATAGAAACTCTGATGATACAGATTAATTCTGTAAATGTGTCAGGTATAAATGTACGGTGATAAAAAGTAAACAAAATGTACTTGCAGATGTAATTATCATATGACAACATATTCATAATATACAAATCCAACAAGAAACATAAAGAAAATTTATTACTTTGTAACATTAACGTTTCAGATATTTAATATATACCTACGGGTGACAGGATAAACCCAGTAACATGCACATTTTTAGTCAATATTTTGTAAGTGTATACTTGTTACAATTACAACTTTGGGCAATAGTGAAACAAAACAATGTGAAATCACTTATGAGGGCAGTTTCTGTTTTTATAGACTAATATTCAGTCCAGTAACACGTATGTTGTAAACAAGTTTTCCTTGAAACAATGCTTGTTTTCCACTTGTGACTTTCCGGCCACCTACTCAACTTAGGTTTTCAATAAAACTTCTGTATACCTGATTATCTCAATAGCTTTATATTTGTGTGTGTGTGTGTGTGTGTTTAGGGATTTATACGTGGGGGGGACTAGTGGGAGTGAAAGTCCATTTAATGAGGAAACTTCAGGAAATAGTGTTCGAAAGATTTATACTTTCTCACTCACTCGCTCGCTCTCGCTCTCTCTCTCTCTCTCTCTCTCTCTCTCTAACGCACGCAAAGACTAATTTTTCGCAAGCAAATAAAGCCTCACAGAAGTGAGGAGTGATTGAAACAGAATAATAACTTTATATAATAATGAAACTTTCAACTTGTGAAAGTTACTTGTCTTTTCTTCTCGAAAGAGAAGAAAAGACAAGTAAGTTTCACAAGTTGAAAGTTTCATTATTATATAAAGTATAGTGCTGTGAAAAAAGATGATGAACAATCAAGACAACTAGAATAATAACATTCTTAAGTATGACTTTCCTGTCGCTAAGACACAATGAGTTTGTAAAGAGTTCCCTTCCTTTGCCGAGTTCTGAATCACCAGACACTGTATGTTCGATTCTCCTATCATGTTATGGTGGGGGGAGGGGGGGAACCGAGTTACATAATTAAAGAGTCAAAATTTCGTTTCTCACTCACACACTCTCGCTCTCCAAACACGCGTTCTCTCTCGCTCACACACAAACAGTGTTCATATATAAATGCTGAATCTTTATGCGAATCATTTATAGATCTGTTAAAATTTTATACGAACGAAATTGTCTGTTACCAAGCAGAACGTCTATTATTATACTTTGGTGACTATACGAACATTACTTCAAACTGTTTAGGTGTTAAGCATGTTAATATCGGACACAAACCTCTGTCAGCACAGTGAGGGCGACGACGACGATACGTCGAGGTGCCCGACGATGAGGTCTGCGAGATATTTCCTACGGAAGACTGTCGCGCATGGAGACCCTGTCTCATTGCTGATTGTCATTATCGTTTTAAGTTTGTTAAGGCACGACAAAAGAAACTAATATAGTGAAAAATTAAAATCAATACAAAATCCTTCGTAAGGTAATCAGATCTGCGCACCACTGTCAATCAATTAATCGATTGCGAAACTATTTACCGGTTGTCAACAAAGTACACCATGAAAGTTTACTCATTTTATTTTTTAGTAACAATATAGACGTTTCGTAACTTTAATCACCATGTCACACAGAAATAATTAATTCCAATCAAGGACAAAATTACCACTGCACAACAAAAGATAAAATCGCACACACATATATTTTAAATGATGTATTAAAAACAAGTTAACCTTGACACCTGTCACTATAAATTAGTAAAACATTCAACACATGTTGGCACGCACGACACGGTGAAACTGTCGCAGAAATGAGAAAACAGGAATCGGTATTCAATTCACCATAGTAGGCGCGTTAGAAACTCATTTAATCACCCACCACACAGACTGATGTCACTACCAGACTTTCACTTTCTCGATTTTCAAATAACAACACTGACGCCATCTGACATGCGTGCGAGGAACGAAGGAACTGAACTATCAGAAACATGTCTCCAAGGTCACGTACGAGCAGGGTTGCCAACGTTTTCTCATTGATTTCATAAACAATTAAGAATTAAAAAACTGTTAAATATTACATCATTTCAAAAATACTTCATTTTTCTTCATTTTTTTAGTAGCGGTATCTAATTGATTAAGGAATTATAAAATATATAAATCATATTTCATTAAGAAATAATCACTGTATCCAGTGTATTGGTCCGGATTGTGTAATAGTGTATTTAATAATTGTTCAGTGATTACATGTTCAACATATATCTACATGTTCCATATTTTACAGCTTTTAGTAGAACCAGTAACGGTTACTACTTAAAGACAGATCATTTTCTACATACAATGGCCAAGGATGTCCAATCTGTGCTTATAACCATCTTGTCCTCCATCGTGACACTAAGCCTCTTCGGCTGGTGGCATGGAACGCCGCTGGCGTTCTATCTCGCCATGCCGAACTGGCCGCCTTTGCCACAGAATATGACTTAGACATCATACTCTTATCAGAAACCCATCTAACTCCCGCTCTCTCACTCCAGCTTCCTGCGTACAACACGTACCGCACTGACCGGCCTGCCCAGAATATGCTGAACGCCAGTGGCGGCACAGTTGTTCTGGTCCACAGGCGCATCGCCCACCGCCCCCTGCCGTCTCCGGCGACTCGTCGTCTTGAGGTCACGGAGGTGGCCCTAAGCGTTGGAGGTCGGGAGGTTCAACTGGCTTCAGTCTACCTCCCCCCTGGACGTGGCGGGCCTCCGCCGGCAGAGGAATGGGACGCCCTCTTAGAGTACCCTTTGCCGACCATCGCAGCCGGAGACTTTAATAGTAAGCATCCCCTGTGGAACAGCCGTGTTAGCAACCCGAATGGCCACTCGCTCTATAGCTACGCTCAACGTCATCCTCAAGTTAACGTTCTTGGTCCTACCTCACCGACCTACATCCCCATCATAGGGGACTACCCGATGTCCTTGACATAGTGGTTGTCAAAGACCTGGCCTGCCCTATCACTATCAACACCGTGTCAGACCTTTCGTCTGATCACGACCCAGTACTCATCACTGTTTGACCTACGTTGGACACACCACTCCCCGTCGTGCCAGGAGAGTCAACTGGCGATCCTATCACGATGAACTTAAACGAACAGTGCCATCTGACCCCCCGGCCCCCATCGCCTGCACAGACGATGTGGACCGCCTGGCCACTCATCTCCAGGAAATCGTCACGTCCGCCATGGACAAACCAAACATACCTATGAAGTCCCTGAGATCAATAGACGATCTCAGTTACCTGAAGAGGTGCTTCTAGCCATCCAGAAATGGCGAGGCTCCGCCGGCGATGGCAACAAACCCGGGATCCTGCAGTTAAACGAAGGTTTAACGCCCAATCTGCCTTCGTCAAGCAGCTTCTGCTTGACGCCTCCGCTGATCGTTGGAACTCGTATCTCGAGTCTCTTGAAGTCCGACCCGAGTCTGTTTCTGTTTGGCAGGCTGCGAGTCGACTTAGGTCTTCGCCGACTCCATGGAGGAACAGTTCACTGTTCATAGAGGCGTCTGTGATCCTGGCCATTCGGCTATGGTCACGGACTTCCTATCTGGTTATTTCTCAAAATAGCTCAGATATTCAAAATTACTTGGTTGACAATGATATGCTTAAACAAATTCACACTGTTTTTCTGTTTTTTCTTTCTTTGTTTTTTTTTTGTTTTTTGACACCAGATGTTCTGGCCTAATCCTCTCTTTGTCTCTAGCTGAGTTATAGAGAAAGAAATGATTACGTTAAATATGATTAATCTAGCAAATTTTTCTGCTTAAATATATTTTACCACATGTTAGATCTGTTCTTCTTTTCTGGTAACAAACACATTTATTTACTACAGTTGAATTCTAAATCTTTCTCAGAATTGTCATTATTTGACTTTTCACCCACTATTGCACGGTTTTAATTTAAAAACTCTAAATTAAAGTTCTCTGTTGTGCTTACCAATCTTAGTTTATTAATGGTTAGTTAAAATGTTTATTATTTTATTTTTAATTTAGTATTAAGGAAAATTACTCCAAATTAGGTAACATGTTTGGACAGTCAGTTACAGGATTTTCCCAGCTATTACCACTAGGCAATAATAACTGGCACTTAGAACATCACTAATACTATTAGAAAACCTGGAAACTGACTAAGTATCCTTTCCATAGTCCCCCCCCCCCCATTATAACTAAGACAAAATGTCACAGAAAATACTAACTTACTCCATGACATCATCACCAAATACAATTTTATACATGTTTGAGTTTTGTGTTTTGGAGGCAATTACTTTTCCTCGTGAGAGCTGTAATTGCAATCATTTACAATCTTTTTCAAAAAGCCCCCATCATCATCTTCTTTGCCCATCCTTCTTCTGTCGAGTGTTGGGGTCTTTCAGCCACTTCCACTACTTCCTTTTATCCTGGGCGAGATGTTTGACTCCTAACAGGGGGTTCCTCCATCCATTAGCCAATGTCTCAATATAGTCGACCCGTTCCAAACTTGGTTCTTCCTCCTCCTCCCACCCAGATAGAGATTTGGGTGTGCTTCCATGATAAGCATCAGCCTTCCTAACATCTGACCAAACCACTGCAGTGTTCTTGTCTCTGCTATCACAACACATGGTCCCTCCTGCTGAAATACGTTTCTGATGGTCATAATCCTAATTCATTCTTTCCTACTTCTTCCCGCTCATTTTCCTAGTTCACCTCAAAAATCTCATTTCAGTGGCATACAATCTCCTTTTAAAATGTTCTAGCAGAATAAGGCTTTCTTTTCCGTAGAGTAATGTGGTGGGTAGGAAAATTGTCATGTATACTCATAGTTTGGCATCGTCCACGATTCCTATCTTACCCACAATAACATTAGAAATCTGACAGTATTTATGGTTTCCGTTTTTTGCGCCCGATAGTTTAATTCCTCATCAGCTTTTCCAAATGAGGTGATTACTGTTCCCAGATGTTCAGACCTCCTGGCCTAGTCCAGCTCTCTTCCTTTCCAAATAATATTCAGAGAGTTCTTCACCAGTTTTGTTGGTTATAACTATCAATTTGCTTTTGCCCATATTCATACCCCTGTCCCCAATAACACTTGCCCTTAATATATTTATTAAAAAATTGTTTGTACCTTGTAGCACGACAGAAAATCTACCTTATTATAATTCCAAAAATATGCAAATATAAAATAAAAACAAACTGGCATAAAGAATAATTACTATAATAATTAATCAAGAACAACAGTAAACTGAAATTCTAGATCCAAAGAAATCAAGTTCATTAAAACCAAACATACAATCTATAATAAATAATAGGAAGATGATAATAGTCCAACTTATAGTGTAGATATACCCAGGTAGAATAGGAGCAGGTAAGGAAAAACCATGGATAAACAAACCTACAGAATAAAAAAATATCTATTGAAAAAACAATACCACATTATAAAAATAAAGCCCCAAAAAGATAACATAAGAAAAGTACAATACAATAAAATAAGAATAAATGTAAATTAAGTGTAAGTAAAGATATTAGAATGACTAAAGGTGGACAAGTGTAATTTATTTTTATTGTGAAACGTGACTAATAATAATACAAATTAAGTGATGTTCCTTATTCCCCAAGACTAGATAAAATTACTAGAGATAAAATTAGGGAATACAGTGAATAGTGAGGGGAACCAGGGTAAATCCCTAAATCAAAACAAAAACAGCAATAGACTGAATAAACGTTAACTTTAATAAACTGTTTAAATAAAAACAGATTTGTTTTGTTATGTTAGAAGTTGATTGAACCCATAGCATTGAATGCTTGGGATTAAATTTATTTTTAAGAGAATATCTTTATTATGTTTTAATAAAGTCAATTAATCATAAACTATGTTGTAATTAAGTAAGGGCAATTTAGTTGTTAGGATTTTATTGGAATTGTATGTCAGAAAGGGTACTAGCAATCTGAAATAATTGTAAACTTAATGATAGAACTAACATCAATACATAGGCCAAATTGTAAACCTCACCAACATTATACATTAATAGTAAATAAGTTAATGAAACAAATTAAATGAATGAAAAATGTTGAATTTAACACACCAACAAATTATTATAAATGTAACAACACTTAGTGAAAGTAATTAAGTAATGTACAGGATATTATTAGGAAAAGGCAAGTGTAATAACACTGGGGCCTAGAGAAAAGCCTAAATTGAAGGTAGGATTCAATTTAGCTAAGTAAATCATCAAATTACTGAGAATTAAAGAAACCAAATCATAATAATTCAATCAATGATCTTGTTTAATGATAATTGGAATCTAACATATACTTTAAACCATTTAATTTGTAAGGAAGTAAAGTAGGTAAGGCCTACAAGCAAATATTATGTAAATATGACTTTTGAGTTCAAAAATACTATAAAATATATCATGTATGGTATTCAATTATGCAGAATTGAATAAGGAATTTGATTATGTATTTAGGAATTAATAAGAGTAGATAATAATCAAAATATAATTTTTAATATAATGTAAATTCAATTCTTTTGAACAAAATCAAACTTGAGACTTAAGTATCAGCTGACTGAAAACAATGTAAATTTACTAATAAATCAGCCAGGACCTTTTGAATGATGAAGAAAAAACTGGGAGTTGATTGTTAAACGTCAAGGTGAACACATCAGAACGATATAGCTCAAAAGATAAAATATTTTTTGACAAGAATTAAGCTTCAGAAAGGAAATTTAAAATATGAGTTGTTCATACAAAAGTTAAATAAAAGAAACCAAACCATTACTTTTATGAAGATTGGCAATTGTAAACCAGATATAGGAACAGTCCAGGCACTAATCGAGAAATTTCCAATGTGAATATTCTCACGACATTGTGGATGAACTATTTGAAATGAAGACACTTTTAACCAACACCTATTACCGAAACTAAAACGGATTACGAACACTGAATCATCACACTACAACCAGAAAATTAATAACTACTGCTCTGATGAGGGACATTTAAAGAATAAACATTTATTTGGAGGAAAATCGTTGAGATCTTGGTGTGAATCCGAAGAGAAGGAATCGGCCATCTTTGATGAGAGTCGACTTCAATCAGCTGTGATGACGTCAGCCCAAGCTTAGTCTGTGGTTTGAATAATTCCAATTTTTACTAACATTTTTATGATAAATATTATTTCTATTTAATTAAGCAAGAACTTTTAATTGTAAGTATTGTACTTTTCAGCATTGCCCTTTTCTGACTTCTGATAACAGTTAAAAGAACCTATTAATTTAAAAATGTTATTAATTTAAAAAAGAAACCAAATCGACCTGAGATAAGAGTTTTCGAGCTGTGAATAATTATTTCGACTCAAAGTCGACTAATCGCAACGAGATCAATAAATTAAATTAAATATTCCACATTTGAGTTTTATTTCTTTGCAAAGTATATAATTAAAAGAATTTCAGATATTAATTAAAACCTGGACATCAAGGAGGAAGAGAACGACGTCGAAAAGGTGTAAAACACCGAATATCCATATACAATAAATCGATTATTCAATCACATAATCTATTTAACGCTTTAAATTAATTATTCATCATCAACCAAAATAAGTAAAATAAGAAAGGAATTAATATAACAATGAGGATTAATACAATAAATAATAAACTAATAAATAATAAAAAAAAATTATTTTATCGATAAATTAAATTTAAACGAAATTATTCATTATCTTAAATTGATCCAATAAAACGATTCGTTACAAATTGGCATCCAAACGTGGAACATTATTTGAAAGGAATCCACTACCCAGAAGGAAGATAGAAATAATTCCAGACTATAAATAGGAATATTTTCATTTATTTTTGTAACATAAATAGTATCGTTACAACCTTTACAGCCCATCAAGTTGTTGTACTCTAAAGTTCTTCAAGTTACTGCCCATCAGTTATTGTATTCTAAAGTTCTTCCAGTTACTGCACTACAGAGTGTAAGCTCTTCCTTACTCTTTGCAGTTAGAACAATATCATCATGGCTTGGCCACCTACTTGTAACACTAACTAGTATGCTCCTTGAGCCGCTCAACTCACTATTTTGAACATTCATTTCAAAATAGTTCATTTACTATTACATAAATTTCAACATTAGACAATTTCTTAATTCTGGGAAAAATTATATAAATCTTGATTCCTCCACTATTTCTTTAGTAATATAGCAGTTTTAGAGCACACAATCATACAATAAGCACTAAAAATTCAAAACATTCGGATTTAGGTTGAAATTCCGTTTAGTCTGACAGCCTGCTTGATTTTCACAATTTATTTCAAACATCTGATCGTTTTTTTGGTCCTTGGGTCCCAAAATTTTTAATTTCCAAAACCTAACACTACATTCAAATGTTAGTTGAATTATCTGTAATTTGATACCCCGAGTGAACTTTTGTGATTTTCATCAAAAATTTTACCCCTCACATTCTTCCTCCTGGTCCCCTATTTTTGGAGAGATCTATCTCTAAAACAACAGGTTATGTAGGGTAGAAGTGTGGACACGCACACCAAGTTTTACAAAAATCGGTTCATTAGTTCAAAAATTATCGTAAGATATAGTGTAAACAGACAGACAGACAAATGCCAAACGGCCGAGAGTTAAAACTGAGAACTTGCTTTGCTCGTTCAGTAATAATAATAATAATACAGTGGAACTTGGTTATTACGGCCTCGGCTGTTACGTCAACTCGGGTGTAGCGTTATTTTGTCATAAGTCCGGTCAAACTGATATCTTTAACATTATAAAAATTCCCGATTTTAACGTCACTAAATATTGTACTACTCTGTTATAGCGTCAAAAATTTCTCAGATATTTTACTCTAAATTTCATATAAACGTATGCATGTGCGCGCGCGTACTTCTAGTTGACAACTGTGCAGCCCATCCAAAGTTAAATTTGACAAACATTAATCTGGTCTTCTTACCGGCAAACTGTACGAGTGTCCTGCAACCTATGGACCAAGGCGTTATTAGAAGCCTAAAGTGGCACTACCGCAAGCAACTTTTAAAAAAAATTATTTTCTGTATGGACACGGCGCAACCTGCCACAATTTCACTCTTAGATGCAATACAATTCCTAGACGACTCTTGGAAGAGTGTAACACAGAAGACGATAGCAAAATGCTTTAGTAAAGCACAACTCGTACATGAAAATTTACCCGATGATGACGAAGACGACGACTTGCCGCTCTCGGAGTGGATTAAGAAATTCGACGTAAATGAATTTGGAAATGAACTTGATTCCTATGCATCAGTGGATGACCAAGTAGAAACATTCCAAGTGTTGAGTGACGCAGAAATTATCGCGGAAGTAAAAAACATAGAAGCAGAAGACAGTGTTGAAGAAGATGCTGAGCAAGAGGAGGATGCCGACATCGTTTGTCCGACAGTACAGGAAGCAATGAGAGCCGCCGAAACTCTTTCACGATTTTACTGCTTCGGAGAGACGTCTGATGACAACGTTCAATGCAGCGCAGCATCTCCACAGCACAACAGAAAGAATTTATTTTTCAGAAAGGAGCGTTCAAAAGAAAATTACGGATTACTTTCGACAGTAAGCCTAAATGTAAGTTACATGTACTTTCTTTTTGATCTTTTAAAATATTCTTCATGCTGTTTGTATAAATAAAATGCAGTTTATAAACTTTAGAATAAATATCACGAATAATGTTAATAATGCAAAGATCACTTTTTTTATTTCTCCTTCCTTACTAGTGATTAAAAAGGGTCTTTTATAACGACTCTTTTATAACGTCACTCGGACATAACGTCATTATTTTTTTGGTCCCTTCAATGACGTTATAACCAAGTTCCACTGTAGTTTCTTTTGCATCACCAAAGTAGCTTAAGAGTAACAGGTACAGGAGGCTGCCTATGTAAGTTCCTCAGTACAGAAATTAATAATTCATTTCTATATACAAAGGTTTTTAAAAATATATAAACACTTGGTACGTTTCACAGTTTTCATTTAACTCTGGCAGCTGTTTCAACTTCTTAAGCCATAGTCAAAGAGATGAGTGAACAACTAAACAGCTCTTAATAAAGGGGTTAATTAATAGTTTAGTTAATTTCATATTTTTCATTCAGACTATATTTAGTTTTTACAGACAGTTGACCTTCCCTTAGCTCCCTTGACCTTCTCTTCACGCCCACACATGTTCCGATACACGCCCTAAACAGATGTTAACCACCCTTACATCCTCTGTTTAGTTGTTCACTCATCTCTTCAACAATGGCTTAAGAAGTTGAAACAGCTGTCAGAGTTAAATAAAAACCCTTGAAACATACCAAGTGTTTATATATTTTTAAAAACCGTTGTATTAACATGTTTCACCAAGTGCCTAATGAGTCATCAATTAATATCATCATTTCTATATGTTCATTCTAATTATAAGTATAATACTACTAACTCGGAACACTACTGACTTTGTGTTCTGAGTCAGTGGTATTATACTTACAATTAGTTAATCAACGGACACGTCATGGACAACAAAATCCAAGAATGTTCATTCTATCAATCTAGCAAACTGGACTGGAAAATGCACTTTTTATTGTATATGAATAACCAGATTTCATGAACCTTATTGTTACGACATTACAGAACAATCTACGTGTTTATAGACTGTTCCAGATGAATCCAGTTGAATCTTTGTGGCGTACGTGATTCTCAACGCATTAGCTAGACTGTGCCAGAAGCCGTGCGAACTGTATCAAGGCCACAATGAATTACGCTCTAATGTTTTCCTTTATTGTTAATGCGCAGTATGGAATAATCTAGTATTTCGGGGGGCAGGGGTATAAATACCAGTACTCAACGACATTCAGTTTCAGTTACAGTCGCGATATATTACAGTGGGGTTCGAGTTTATTGTCGGGTGATTACAAGTGATTACTCTGTGTGTTCAAGTGGTTATTGTGATGGCGAAGTGTTGTGTTTTATTATCAGGAGGTATAATTGTAATACAATTGTGTTTTATATTAGTTGACATTTTATCGCGTGTGAACAATTTTTATTTGATTTGTTGTAAGAGACTGTGTTGTTAATTACAAACTGTTTAACTGTGATAATTAAATCTGGTGATTAGTGACTTAATTGGTGTCTTGTATTTTGGTATTTTGTTTCCACTGTACCTACGACGATCAGTAGACTGTCGTAACATTATTTATTAATAAAGCTCCTTGCAAAGTCATTACAACTGTTCTAAATAATAAATTTCTTGTTTATGTCTAAAGAGTTTGGTTTGAAGTGAGAACTCAACATTTCACTTACTTTACAGTGCGTTGGAGAATAGATAAAAGCAGTAAAAATTATTATGCCGGACAATAATATAAGCCAAATGAACTAAAATCCACTAAGCGCAGTGAAAGGTTAATAGAAAGTTATAAACAAATGAAGTTTATAAGATTAAATTTATACATGACAATGCGTAACACAACAGTCTTAGAAGAAAAGAACAATTTAGTTAGAATAAGTCAAGACAAAACTGCATTTTTGAGTACTGTCTAAATGATAAAAAAGGACTTATCTGGAGCAAGTGGTTGCTGCAATAAGGTGTGGTCTTCGAGCATGTTTTAACAAGCACACAATTTGCAAAGCCAGTTTGTTAATGATTTGTGTAAGTAATTTGAGTGTGTTTGTTAATGTACTGCCTTGTGCAAATCATAAAAAATAATGGCTTCAGAGTCCTTGTTTGATAAACACTGAGGTTGGCACAAGTCATTTGAAAGCATAAACAGTTCTCTTCAAGTCTTGTTAGTGCCAACTTGGAGATATACACTGAATACTTTCAAATTCACATAGCTTCGAATTGTTGGTACAAACCTTGCTGAAAATCTTTCATAGGATGATATACATTACTTCATATTAAGTAATAAATGGGGTAAACCTGCATCCTTACCATTCATAAATAATTTTGAAAGTCATCCAGACTATCTCCAATTCCTTGATTAGATTTATATGTAAACAATGTTTTTCATTTCAGTAACTAAACCTCACACTATTTTCTATGATTTTATAAGTTAAGTTATTTTTTTAATAAGACATATTGTAGCTACAGACTGAAATAACTAACTCTTCTTCAACTTCTTTCTTTAAACCAATCAGTAAAAAGAACTGACCATGTGAATATCACATCAAGTCTTGTAAAATTGCACGAATGTGCAAACCTGGTATTAGGTTATACAACAAACTAAAAATTATTTTCATACTAAACATATTTGTAGTAAACGTTTTGCCTGAATAAAAAAGTGAAATTACTTTCACAAATGTTGGCAATGATCTTCACTATTTTCAATGTCAGTTATTTGATTAATGGTTAAAAAACAATATAAAAACTGTTCCCAGTCTGTGTCAATGACATTGAAATTTATATTTAAAATATACACATTTCACCAGAAAATGAAATAATTAAATAATGGTTTCTTGTAATTGACCACAATGATTGATCATTTAGCAATTTATTATAGGTCTAATTAATAAATATTTCCACTTGCTTACAGTTCACCAATAATTTATATATTTAATTGGATACATTTTCTTACCTTAAAAAACTAAAATAGTCATTTGCCAACTTACAACCTATGTGACTTACAAATGTTTGCCCTTATGACTACAAAAAATATTGTCACTAATGCTATCTATTGTATTTTTTTGTTAACTTCTTTTATATTTGGTTCTTTATTATATTTTTGCCTTACAACATCAAAATCCATTTTAAAAAAATCTATTACTATGGGATGTTTCCTGACAATGTTGGTACAACTTATGAGAAACATATTTTAGTTGTAAAATTAGACATTAGGAAATTATCTCAAAGCAAGGGAAACTATAATTAAAATCTGTGTAAATGCAAATCTCCATGTACATTCTACATGCCCAACTTAAATCCAATCAACTTATGGCTGGTTGGTCAGAATGTAAAGCGGTCATAAGTCAACAAACAACTATAATAAAGTTTAAATTATAATTCAAAATGAAATTAAATTATAATTGAAGTTTATGTTTAAATTAAAATGAAAACAATAATTTATACTATTTAAATACAATTATTTCACTACGACTCGGAACACAAAACTTTTATGGGTCAAAACGTAAAAGTTTTACCTTATAACCTGAACCGGTTTTCACTTTTAAAAAGCTTCTTCAGAGGTAGTGAAATAATTATATTTAGTTAAGTAACGGACACGTCATGGACAACGAAATCCAAGAATTTATACTATTTATTTTTAACTACATATACTGCAGTTTTTAATCACTGATATTATACAGACACTATACTATATTACAGATATTATATTAATAAACATAGAAGACATTATCATTTTTATTTTAATATTACCATCTGAAGCAAGTGTAGAAATGTGCACAAGAATTAGTTGGACCAAAAGGAAAATAAAATTTAAAGGTGTACAAGACACAAAGGAAAAATGGTACTTACTGTACAAAATAGAATCTAGAATGACAAAATTTAACAGAAAGTAACACACAGTGTTATCATGAACATTTTGGAAAGCACGCTCTTATGAACAGAAGACTGAAGAATATGTAGCAGAATACATTCATGTCAATCTCAAAAAAGATTAAACTTTGGAAGATTTTCCAAATTAACTAACTAGATTTTGCGATGCTACATAAACTATATATGCAAAAAATGAGAATCATGTCACCGAAAAGTATAGCAACCTCATAGTGTAACTAATAACTCGATAAGTTCACAAGAAAACTGCTTATTTCTAAGTATTGTCTACCTTCACAAAAAAATTCACTACCCACAAATGTTGTGCATAAGTTCTTATTATGGTTAATAAAAATGTCATAAAGGTAATATACAATTTAAGAACAAAGTTAAAAACACTGTCTTACACTAAGAATTTATTTAGAACCACAAGTAATATATTTAGTCTGTTAATTCTGACTTAAGTCTGACAAGAATAGGAAGAATCAGACAATTTTTTTAAATCATACAGTGCAACAAAATCCCAGCAAAAGTTTTCAAGAAGAATGGGACAAATTGGCAGGTATGAAAATATATTTGGAAGACATGAAGGTAAGAACTGGATGTAAAGTTACCACCATACCATACGAAACAAGCAGCACAAGTGGTAACATAGCCTACAGATCACGATGGTGATGATTTAGCATTTCATATTTTTATTTGCAGATTTTTAAAAAGATTTTAATAACTGTTTTTATTTCAGTACAACCCTTTGGCAAAGAAGAAGGAGAAGAAGAAAGAGACAACTAAGAAGAAGAAACAATTTTTCTTGTCTCTATACAAACAATCGCGTCAGAAGAGATGTTAAAGACACACACCGGCTGACTGATTGACAGACAAATGGGAGAGAAAGTGCGGTGAGCGATTGGCACAATTGCAACAATAAGTGCCAAGTTTATGCCGTACTTTCTTTTTGCTCCGACAGCACATTACACCTGACACTGATCCCATTTCCTTGGAACAAAAACTTCATAAACACCGTCACTGCTGGCTTACATCACTGCTAATAACAGTCATAGTAATCATTACCAGTACCTGTTTTTCTGACAATTAATAAAAACAACATTTTTATACCTGAGCATTTATTTCAAGTAACTGAAGTAGGTCTTGTTTGTTTGCCGAACCAACCAGTTTTTTTTATAGCGTATAATCTGAACGTGGCACAATTTGAAACTGACGTAATTAAATAGTTTTGACTTTCTGGTGTTTAAGTCATATCCTGTTTCCCCTTTGTTCAGTACTCCATTATCTGATACGCTATCATCCAGAAGGCTCTACAAACTGGCCAAATACAAATTTCATTTTATCAAACCATCTTTCTGAGCATATTTGTTGAATCAAAAGCTATCATTTCATTTCTGTACTCATCATGGTTTTCATTCTGCCTTTCCTACTAGGTTAAAAGTGATCGCCACTCATTAAAGAAACAGACTTCTATAGTTCCTTTCAAATTGATTAAAGCATACAAGTAAACTTGCTTTTATTTATTTTATTTTTTTTACTATATAGTATGTAATAAATAAATAAACCTCTGCTGAACAGTCCGCAAAGACCCAAGACATACCGCGCGGCTTTTGTATTTAGTGGATGGTTGGTACACAACACGTCGCCAGCCGCTAGTTGCGGTATTCCCAGCCAAACTATATAGTATGTACTTTTAAAAATATTTTAATACAGATTAAACTTAATTAAGTGTATTTTAAAGTGAGTGCTATTTAAAGCGTACAAATAAAACATCATAGTTATGTGATAAGTCTCTTTCGCCATAAAATTTTGGTTAGTAAAATAGATTTTCATTCCATTTCCAGTAATTTGAACTGAAGCTTTCCATTTTCTAGGTGTATATATTTAACATAATGTATAAACTGTCCTATACTTGAGCTAAAGATAATGTTACATGAGTACTGAGACACCCTATTATCTGCAAAATGTCTGATAACCAGTAACTCTCTGGTTCCAAATAAGCCAGATATCAAAGCTTTATTGTACCATGCTATTCATATCAAAGCTGGCTATTCATGCTATTTTTTTTTATTCTCTACTTGCTGCTGCTCCTTGTATCCTTATAATATTCCACTATCTTAGCAGATTTTCTTCCCAGCTTCTTCTTTCAAGCACCCACATCTTCCACACTTTGATTTTCTCTTTTTAGCCATCCTTGGCCATTTGCTGGAGCTGGCCATGTATGTCTGGGCTATGGTGTCTAACATATTCCCCCTACATCATCATCATCATCACCACTCCAAGTACTAAGCCTTAGACCTTGTTCTTTAGACATCTATCTTCCCAGTAGGGTGATACCAAGAGTCCATGTCTCACTAGCATACAGGAATGTGGGGACAACCACAGTTTTATACAATTTCATTCGGATATCCTTCCATATTTTATTTTTCATGTAACTTTTCAGGTATCCTTCCACCTACATCTTAATAATATTTTTATCTTTTTTAAGTAAAAGAAAAATATATTTGACGCTGGCAAGGGGCTGGTCAGATGCTTTGGCCACCCCCTGGCATGCTGGACTTTAATCGATTAAAAAACTCTCCTATATCAGGCATAACTCCACCTCAGAACCACTCTTTGAATTACCTCAACGTGATGCCTCTGTTAAGCCTGTCGCACTACCAAGTCAGTTTCTTTATTCCCCTGTATATTCAGATTATATTAACTTTGTTCTCTTCTACTCCTTCAGCTTAGTTGGCAACATGATGCCATAGTCCTCACCACTGGGCTTCATTTTTATAATGTTGTCTGGGGTTATTTTGTTCATTTCCATTTCAAGACTGTGTGTTCTGTGTGGCAAGCATCGTCCACAGGCAAGTCACCATACTGGCAGGCTGGACTCAGCACTTTTATAGTTGTATAGACATAACCATTGAAGTGCAATGCCCAGTAAGAAATTGGGTGAGACAGTAATTAACTTTCCCCAAACACACACCTCATCTTCTCAGCAAGGTTCATGATCAGTATCACAGTCTATCTTTCCGGCCTTTAACCAGATTTGCATAGTAAGGTCTCTTGCTTTAAATGCCACATTCTTGCCTACTTTGGCTTTCTGTATGTGTACATACATACTTTCAGCTGCAAGGACATCAAAGGAAATCATACCCGACACTGTGCAGTAAGAGCATGCTGCCCTGAGAGTTCCATCTCTCTACATCATGCCCACTCTTCCCCTTCAGCTCTGGCATGTGAAGTTGTGATCACTTGCTTGCTGTGAACTGCCGAAAGGAACGCGTTCTTCGTATTAATTTAATTGCAAGAATCTTTTTAATCCTGGACAACAAAAAACTGTTTATTATTACTTCCCGTGCTTGACTATGAATAACTTTCCCATTTTACTAGTTGAAGGAGAAGTATCCATTTTAACAAATCTTATTATTGGATGATAACACAAATAATTACGATAATACATAATTACAGAATAAAAACTACCAATAGAAATTTACTAAAAAATTAAATTACTAATAAGACTGAGTGACTGTAAAACAACAATACAATTAATAATAAATTGAAATAATCATAACAAATGCAAGACTGAGATAGTATGTCACACAGTAATTTACAATGTACGGGTAACTAAAACATCACATGCAAAGTTGGCAACACCTTCACTTGCATACCAGCTGATACTCTGTTACCCTCCCGCCATTCACAATTTCAAAGTGGACTCGTCCATCCATAAATTTATTTGTGCGCATATGCCCTTAACTTTCAATTTTACTCACCTGGCCGACAAACTCTGCTCAAGTAGCCCGTAAGACCGCCTATCGTCTATATCAACTCCGTCCCGTGCTATGCAGCAACGCCATGACCCGCCGCTTAGGGAAGCTTATCGTCACCACCTATGTGGTGCCGATGGTTACATACGCGGTTCCCGTATGGGGCTACTTGGCCAAGACCCATAAGCGAAAGCTTCAGTCTCTCCTTGACCGAGGATTGCGCTGGGCGTGTAAAGCCCACTATCTGACATCCAACAAAACCATCCGAGAAGCCCTGCATGTCCGTTCCCTGGACGCCATTGTACGGACACTGTCCCGCAAATTTTATTGTCCAGGGCAACCACCTCATTAGCACCCTCGATCGCTACCAATCTGTGACAGGAGAATCTTGGACCCGGCCTCGGCGTACACTCACCCTTAATTAATTAATAATTAATTGAAAGCCCATGGCCGGTAGCAGACCACACCCTAAATCCAGACCCTATCTATCGTCCCTGCGGCAGGAGCTCTATTTGAAGCTCAGGAGACGAAGTACATGAGCGGACGACGGGCATGCCCTTCATCCCTCACAGCCCTCTGGTCTCAATTTTACTGTACTTAACAGCATCCTTGGTACAAATTGTTTCCAAATCAACAGCATGTCAAAGTTTGCAGGGCTCTAGCTTTTGTTGAATAGAACATCACTCAAGTAGGTGTGTAGTCTGTACACACCAGCTTGCCATGTTACAACTCACACCACACCCCTGTCAGAAAGAAATCAATCATTTCCAATGGCAAGTTGCACAGTGGGGAGATGTTTTGAGTCTGTTAAAATGTAGATGTCGTGTTCTTACTGTCTGAGTTCTGCAATGTCAATCTGACAACTATACTGGATCCACAGTAGGCAGACGAGGTTGGATTCACTTGCAGCGACCACTACTCCACCAACGTTTAAATATTCTTTCTAAACATATATAACTATAGGTGTATAAAACAATGTCAACAACAAAAAACACAAATAAGATAGCTGCCTTTCTAATTCAAGCGCAGTCCAAATCATATGCTTATCAACACAGACTGGATATCTTTCAACACAGTGAGTCACAAATTTACTCAAATACGTATAAACAGTATTTCTATATGTAAAGGGATACACAGTATTAAGGTACACCACAAAAAGACCAGTAAAAGCCAAGTTCATTGCTATTACTACAGGAACAAATTCTCAAACACATAAAAATGTCCCACTCTCTAATTTAAAAAATTTCCATAACCCCTCTGAGAGAAAACTACTTTTCCCCAGCAATATTAGATTTATTTTTGAAAGAAAAGGTCGTTTAAATATAATCAAACACCGATTTTCAGTTTTTTAATTTATTTAAAAAAAGAATCAATTCTTTCTTTCTACATTTATTTGTATTATGGAAAAGTTTTTAAAGAGATTTGAAGTTCATTTATCAACAGATGTGATGCCTCTTCAAGATTCGTAGTTACCTCCTTAAAATATCTGTTCCCACATCCCTACTTATAATGCTTATTGGATTATGAAAGCAGCTTTCTCAATATTGAAACATATCATTGAGAGTCAATTCAATAAGTTTTTATCTAGCTGACATTAATATATATGGGCGAATTAACTATAATATATAACACTACCAAAGTCAGATCACAAATCTTAATCATTGATAAAAATGATAAATTTTTACCTGATGGCCTAAACTAGTTTTTGCTCCATTAGAGCTTCGCCAGAGGCTGCAATGCTTGTCATATATGATGCTGAGCCTCTGACGAAGTTCTAACAGAGCGAAAACTAGTTTAGGTCATCAGGTAAAAATTTATCATTTTTATCAATAACAACTTGTGATCCGAGTTGGTAGTGTTACATATTGTTATTTGATAACAACAGACACGTCACGGACAACAAAATCCAGGAATTTAATGGGTGAAGTTGATCACATTAATTATACCTCCAAATAGTAAAAACTAAAGCAATAGTCTCTTCATTTTAATTATAATCTAACAACACTACAAAACTGTTATCCACAAAAGCAAGATTATGCAACAATATTACAATACAAACAGACAAAAAACCATTTCACAAACCTACCATGACAAGTCGACAGATCAATGTAAACTCAACAAACGACTTAGAACTCCTGTTCCAATTGGGTTTAGTCTTGTTTTATTGTACACACTGTTTACATCAGACATTCTATGATTGATCTATTACAACTTGTCTAACCCAGCTTGAATACTAAGAGGTCATACGATTTTATTGCTGTCAGCATGAACAGAGAATTTATGTCAGTCAGTTGGTTACCTATCTTCTTACTCCTATTTTGTCTCTCCTTCAGCCTTCTTTATACAGGGACATAACTATCATGGAATAGTGTAGCCAGTCAGGCTTCATTGGATGTACTGTGTGTGTGTGTGTGTGTTTTATAATAATACATTTCTTCTGTACGCATAATATTTGAAGTTTTATTAATATATATAAAAACCTGACACATGTTTCACAGAGTATTCTGTATCTTCAGAGGTTTGAATGAAAATTAACTGAAACATCAGAATGTCTGAAACATTGGACCATAACCCTATAGCCTCGAAAATTAAATGTTTTATCAACATAATATTGGTTGGGAAAGCCTAACACCTTACATAAATCCTTCCAAGTTTCCGCTTACAGAGAATGAGGCCTTCCCATATCCTGCATGCCTATAACTCCATGTGTATACTCTCGTACAGGGTACAGAGTAAATGTAAATCATCATTATTATCATTACCTCCTCTCAGGGATTGGGACCATGGCCTGCCCTGTTGACCTCTAGCCATGGGGGCTCACATCACACCACCACCACCACCACCTTCTTCTTCAGCACTACAGCCCAATGTGAGCCTTGGCTTCGAACACCAATCTTCTCCAGCACCTCCTATAAATTGCCATCTCAACGTCCATTTTTCTAAGATCCTCCAGCACATCATCATCCAGGTGAACCCCTCTTTCTGCTTTTATATACCTATTGTCATGAAACTGTTTTTTTGTGGGTGCGGGTTTATTTTTATTTAGCCCCACGTTGTTGACGTAATCTGTTATGTAACTGTTTTTATATGGGTTTTCTTCTATTTAATGAAGAGTTTAGTAGTGTAAACTGACCCCACTTGTGTCAAAACGGATCTGTTGCCGCAATCGATTGTGTCCTCGATTGTGTTCTTCTTCTAAATACTTTGGTCCGTTCGCTGCTCACTCTCCTGTTGATTTACCTGTAATTGTCCTGTAAACTTTCTAATTTTCTACAATGACAACTCCTTTTATCCCAAATAACAATATTTATTTTTATTTAAGTTATTTAGAGAAAGGAACAGTCGACTTGTGTCAAAACAAAATATTGGCCGGGTCGACTTTACCGCTCAATTCGACTATTACACTAACAACTTTCAATAAACAAATTAATTATAACAATATATTAAATCTCAGGGTTTAAGGGTTCTTTGAGACTGTCATTGAATTCAGAGAATACATACAAAAATACAATACATTACAAAGGTAAGTAAAATTTTAAAATCTTAATAGTACTATATTTTATTATTTCGTTACTAGGCAACGACGCCATGTCGGCAAGATGGCCGCTGAAACGACTAACCTCGAGCTGTTACAAATTATTTTAAAATAAATGTTTTAGCGTTCACAGTTTTAGTTTTTAAGGTTTTCCTTCAATAAATGATCACTGGTGTTTTTCTGTAAGTGTAGATAGTGTCTACGATAGTGTTGTGTAATCGTACCTGTAGTGTGGGTAATAGTTAAGCTTGGCGTCACTCACAGAAGTTATAAAAGAGTGTTCATTATAGGCAGTCAGGATTTTCTGAGTTTCTGCGTTTAATTGTAGTTTTAATTTAATTATTTTCGTCTTCTTATCTTCCACAGTGTTTACAGCTTCTGTTGGTAATTATTTTTTATCGCCAACGGTCCAAAAAACATTACTGGTATTTAAATAAAATTTTCTTCATCAGAGCTCATCTGCCCTCTGCAATGGTTAACAATACAATTCTAAATTCCTGCTCCTTCATCAACGGTTTCGTGATCTCACAATACTGGCCTGTGATTGGTCAAAACTGAGAGTTCATAAGGTCACATGGTCAGTTTACAAGATTTAAATGTTCATTTGCCTATAAGAAAAATACTCCTTTTTTAGCTTTAAGTTTTCTTAAATTTAAATCACATCATGTTTTTCTTTATGTAATTATGAACATTTTGATACCTTTTTTTACATAAATTGTTTATTATAAAGGGTGGTTTCCCACTTTACAAAATTTCTAACTCTGGGCCTACACTTTTAGTTTACTGACAATATTTCTTTTATGTTGAATTTGTGGCTTAGGCCATTAGTGGTCTTCTATGTTATTTTATAATTTACATTTACTATTGCTTAATCTCTGATGCTGAACCCTTTTTCTGATTTTAACTATTTACTAAACGAGTCTGGACCCTTAACATTATTTGAACAATGGTTACAATAAAATCCTTTAACATATTATTTAATATATTGCCTCTATGGCCTAGTTTACAATTATAAAATGACAAATAATATACTTCATGTTAATACAATAACTTGATAAGAACAGTAACTTGCTAAGAACATGGTTTATGGATGTTACTCATAAGCCTTGGCATAAAACAAACATAACTGGTTATGCCAAAACCTTTATAAACATCTTAACTTTATTATAAACTCCCATCACAACTCTCTATTAATATGGTTCTTGGGTTTTCTTTTTACATAAAAGTACTTAACCCACACCTTTTCCATTTCCCCCTCACTGACACTTTTAGTTTGGGAATATCACTTGTACTTCACTATATAATATCAGGGATCACTAACTTTATTCCCCACTCCTTCACATTTACTTAATTTCACAAAGGTTTGTATGTATATTATATACTTACTATAATACATTTTGATTAGTTTTTTTTATTATTTGCATTGTATTTTTTCTCTTATCATTTATATTGGACAGTCTTTTTTTTCTGTAACTAAAGGTTGTTTATTTTTATTTGGTTTATGTGGATAGCATAGGTGACTTTGCCTACTATCATACCTACTGAATTGAGCAGTTTTGGTTTTGGGACAGTGCTACTATTATGTCGCAATACACTATGCCCTCAGAATTTTCGTTGGCATACACTGATCATCAATCCATTCTATTTGACCTAGCCTTCTAAATTGTTGAGCCTTTATGAATCGTATGATATCATTATGATTCAATAGTTCATCCATCTCCTGGTTATTTCTTGCTCTCCATTCACTGTTTTCTTTAACTGGGACACAAACAGATCATACAATCTTTCTTTCAAACATTCTCAGTACACTTCTTCTTCCTCCCTTTTTACTAATATCCACGTCTCACCTCCATAAGCAACAACCGATCTAATAAGCGTCACATATATTTTCATTTTTTTGTTGTGACTAATGAGCTTGCTTCGCAATAGTCTACTGTTAGCATAGTATGCCCTATTTTCTACTTGTATCCTGTCATGTATTGTTATGTTTATGCACCCTTCATTATCTATCATGTTACCTAGGTATCTGAACTTATTAACTGCATCAAGTGAATTATCCTGCATGCGTAGATTATACAGATTCTTTTACCTTTCTGATGCAGAAATTAGCATATATTTAATTTTGCTAATATTTACATTCAGTCCCTTGCCAGCAGATTTTTTATTTAGCTCCTTGTAAACCTCAACGAGCTGTTATCTTGATCTACCTATTATCGCAACATCATCAGCATAAGCTCATATTTGTCATGTATTAGTTACTATCGTTCCTTGTTGATCCTGTGTCTTTACTGGCATAGTGTAACACAGTAATACAGAGGGTGTAACTTTATTATTGCTAGAGAGAATCAATCTGCATTTATCCACTGCATAATGGTGAGAGGTGTTGTGTGTGCTCATAGTCGATGTTATACTATTACTGTCTGAGATCCACTTAGATCAGCCAAAGGCAAGTAAGTGGTACTGGACTTACTCCTGAGCAAATGATGTAGCACTCAATTAACCTATCAAGTAAACCTAATTAACTGCCTCAGAACATGTCATACAAACAAAACAGCTGCTCTGATGATGATGATGATGATGACGATGATGATGTTTCTTGGCACTTCAGCTCTTGTAGACTCCAGGACTCCAACACTGCTTGCCTCCACTCATCTCTGTTTTGCACCAGTGTGCGCCATTGCTTTATTCCCAGGCAGTGCAGCTCTTCTTCCACATCTTCCACCCATCTTTTCTGAGCTCTCACTCTTGTTCTTCTCCCACTTGGACCCCTATTTAATACTTTCTTTACAGCTCTATTGTCCATAATCTGCTGTACATACCTACTCACCTAATTCTATTTCTTTTGTAATCAGTAACAATATCTAGCTCCCAGAAAATTCTTGCCACCTTTTTGTTTTTCTACATACTCTCCAACTGTCTTCAACCCTCTTGGCACCATAAATCTTTTGCAATATCTTCCTTTCCCATCACTTAAGCCAACACTCTTCCTTGACTGTCAATCTTGACCTGCTCTGGTACGGGGAGCTGTCAAACCAACACGTAGGGAATGATTATCAAACAAATCTTACAAAAGAATGAGGAAAAGGAAACCCAGGAGGAGTTGAAGGGAATGATTTAACAAAGAAACTGAAGATAGAAGATGGCTAAAGGAAAAACAATGGCTAGATACAAGTGGCATAAGATTATGAAGAGGACGATATATCACTATCATCATCTTCACATCACAGCATAGGCAAGGTGCTGCCTGTTCTGCCTTCAAAGGTCCTCCAGCCATCTGTTTCTGGATCTACCCACACAGCTGTGTCCTATAAGTTTATATTTCCAGACTTGTTTGGGCAGTCTTGCATTTGACATTCTTTCTAAGTGTTCTTTCCGCCATTGTTTATAATCTTTTAACTTTTCATTCAAGTTAAAACTTGTAATTCTTCTCTTATGGCCTCACTCTTTATACAATCTAGTTCAGAACGCCATTTAACTCCTGCTAAGAATGCCTTTTCTGATGCCTGTATTTTACTTTCTTGTTTCAAGGTTGCCGTCCCATAAGTCATGCCCATAGGACACTACAGGGACCGCCATATCTTGTAAAACTTTAATTTTGTATCTCGATATACCTTGTTCCTAAAAATATGATTGACTGTCCCACATATTGTCTGGAACTTGCCTAACTTAACACCATTAACATAACTCTTATCGTAGCCAGTATCATTTTTCAAAATAGTTAAAATGGCTTACCTGTTCTACAATTTGATCATTAAATATTACCAATGATCAAAGGAAGATGTATAAATATTTACATTTTTTTTGTAAGTAACTCATTGAGTTTCCTACAGGTCTCCCATGTAATATCTGCAGATGAATACACTGCAAGTAGGTTTTTTTAATCTGAAACACGTTTCAAAGAAATTATTCTGTATTGTTATGACACCACAGAAAAATCTACGTGTTTCTTGAACTATCCATTGGAATCCAGCTGAATGTTGTGGCGTACATGATTTCAACATGCGCTTCCAAGACGTATCCAGACGCCGCCAGCCTCGCTGACTGTGTCAAGGCCGCAATTAATTACATCGTAGTGTAGAGATAACACATAGTTGTGGAATGTTCTGGCCTGTGAGCGGGGTATAAGTACTAGGTGTCAGCGCCCTTAGTTCAGTTATTATTGGGCGATATTACTGTGTTCAAGTGGTTATTAGTGAAGAGTTGTGTTTAATAATCGGGCAGGACAATTGTAATACAATTGTGCGTTATATTAGGTGACATTTTATTGCGTGTGAACAAGTTTTATTTGATTTGTTGTAAGACACTGTCTTGTTAATTACGAACTGTTTAATTGTGATAATTAAAGCTGGTGATTAGTGACTTAATTGGTGTCCTGTATTTTGTTTTCCACTGTATCATACGATGATCAATAGACTGTCGTAACAGTATCTTCAGAGGTTCATTTGAATCCAATTACAAATCAAACAAACCTCTGAAGATACAGAATAATTTCTGTGAAATGTGCATCAGGTGTACTACTTGCGGTGTATTTATTTGAAGATATTAAATATTTATTCAAATTTTTTGAAGATGTATCAATTTTAATAAATAAATATGTGTATGTGTGTGTATGTCATAGAACACACTGAAGAACTGCTGATTCATCGGCATAATAATATGGGCAGAATATCTGGTGTAAACAAGATATTGACAACAAAACAACATTCAAACCAAATAAACATGTGTCAATGACATAAGCCTACACTACAAACAAAAACAGCTGACAACCGCCCTGCCTGACAACACGGATAACGTACCTGTCCATCTGACCTGACCGTGACGAGGTGTAGTGAAACGGTCTAAACTTCGTGTACTTTGAAATATTGCATTGCCTGAGAAACAACATGCAAGGTTAGTGATGGTGCTGATGATCCAAACATGGTTTGTGGTTAGTTCTGTACACAGCAACACAAACAACCAAACATCATTACTCACCATCGTTGATGTCTTCAGTAACTCTTCTGCTGGACCACTGTCTCCGCACTTTCTGCGACCAGCCTCCGCCACCCGAGTTCCATGTCCGTGACCTTTCTTTTTCACAATACCTGAAACAAGGAAACGTAATAAGCAACTACAAGGCTTTTTACATTCCTGGCTTAATACAAAAAAACTAATAAATACAAAAGAAATACAAACAGTAGCGTGGCGTCAGTGTAACCGCTGTTGCCGGTAGCAACAGTACTGGAAATGAGAGAAAATAATATTAATTGTATCACAGAATAAATACTTTAATTATTGAATAATTTGAAATCCGAACAATATTAGTAGGGAAACTTGAAGAAGAAAAGCATAGCATTGCTTTCGAATGCTGGGCACTTGCACCATCTTACTGTATATTGCCGGCTCAGAAGTCGCCAGTGTTTTACTGCATGTGGTCATTGACCTTGTATTAGTTGTCACTGTACAAAAGTGCGGAGAGGGGGGGGGCACATTCGTCCACCCAATGTGTTGCCGCTGTATAAACCGGCAAAACTCTCAGTTAGCAGCTATGTTTGTTTCTAGACTAACATGCAGCAGTTACTACCTACCTATTTGTGTTTTCTTTATTTAGTTATGTGTTTTGCTGTTTGCCTTTATTATTTTTAATTCCATTATTTGTGTTCTGATTTATTCTGTGTAAGTATAATGGGAGTCAGATCCTGTTGAATCAGTACCCACTTCTTCTGCCAGCAAATAATAGAAAATACTCTAAAACATATTTTGCCTGTAAAAAGAATATTTTGGCTCTAAAAAAACCTTGGTACTAGAAAAAATTTGAATTAATTTTTAGGTTAAGTTTTAGGCCTATCACAATCGGCAATATGTGTTATGTACCCATGTCATGCCACTGAATACAAATAAATGTACTTTATCATTTTAATTGGGCCTGCCAATTCTATACCTGTCTTTTTAATTTGTGATGTTATTCAATTTGTTTCTTCTGCAAGTAGTATATTTTTGTATATTCTTTTTAACACCTGATATAATATTATATAATACTAGAAACCTTGACTCTCTATACTTTTACAGTTTACAGTTACAAAAAAATCAAAAATTATAACTTTCCTTTTGATGAAATATTCATAAATTTTTATTAAAAAAAAAAAGTTGTGAAATTTGGTTGGCTCTAAGAGTTGATTTGTTTGTCTTTCTCCTCTTGGATAGTCAGATTGATAAATTTCGTAAAGCTGGGTAAACTATAAATAAATTGACACATAGATTAGGAAAGTAGGCCTAACATGTGCTTATATGAAATGTGAGTCTTACAACACATGACAAAATTTCAGTTCTACCAATAAGCTACAGATGTCTCTCAGCAAAACTCATACTTGTAACTGCTTTTGGAATTGCCAAATTCTTCTCCTTTTTTAACGTTTTAAGAAGCTTATGTACCATTGAGCTCTTTGAGAAACCTAACCATCATCATCATCATCAAACTACCAAGCTGCCTCCAACCTATCTTCATCATTCTTCTGCAGCATCATGCTTCAAAAGCTAAAGTTTTTTTTTCCTTTCTGTCTCTCTTAGCATCCATTATGCACTTCTTACTACGCAACCTTCTAGACATAACACGTTAACAAATTCATTTTTACCTACATGGTCACATTCTTCGAAGCCAACAGATTTTTCCTGTAATCTCACTCAAAAACGTTTGTGGTTTTTATTAATAACAACGTTGGCTTTTGGTCTAATACATTCTTCATCTCCAACAGATGGAAGCAACACAGAAGATCATTGCAAGAAGATATTAGGCAGGAGATCTCCCAGGATAACATTGTTGAAACAATGCTTCAAGGGGTGGACACCTGGAACTGTGTGGCACACTTGGCAGAAGAGATTCTTCGGATAAAGAAGATAGATTTGGACAATACAATATAGAAGAATAACAAGTCTGATGTGAGGCCTAGGGCTGAAGAACATTAGGCCTATCCTGCTGAAGTAGTGAGTCAAACAGTTCCAGGTTAGTGTCCTAGAAGAGGAAAGGGAGGTGGTTTTTTAGTGGGTCAGGTATAATACTCAACCCGTAAGAGTGCACCACTTCTGGACATTTTCTTATTATTAATCCGGCTGTTCAATGTTTACACATTTTCTGGAACCAAAGATTACAGACGTGATTGAATTCTCAGCTTCCACTGCTGCTTCCCCATCCAAAGATCTTCTTCAATTTCTCGTTCCCTCAATATAGTATGAATTTCTTCTATCCAGGTGATCGGTGGTCTTTCTCTTTTCCTTCTTCCTGGCAGGGTCCATTCCATAACTCTCCTTGGCAATCTTTCCTGTGTCAGAAAAGGGGCATTGTTGTACCCTTGAAGTACCATTGGCGGATAGGGGAATGCTCACCAGGTATAATGGATACCAGGGAAATAAAATACCCGGGGCGGACCAAAACTAGCAGCTGCTGCCTTATAGTTGGATATTGATTTTGTCAATGGCTAAAGGAAGTAAACCTTGATTAAAAATTGCCTGGTCCTCCAGGTTGGGGGTTAATGCAATGGGCCAACTCCCCATTCATTGGAAAAAAAACTAAATGTTAAAAAACCAAATACATTGCAGCCGGATGGATTCAATAAAGGAAATTTTCTACCTTCAATAAAAAACATGCTATTTTATTTCTCTTAAAACCAAGCTTTGGCTTGTCCCATAGTAAGACGAGGTATACTCAGTAGCTTGACTGAGCACAATGTCTTCTTCACCTCTATTTATACAGTGAGCCCTATTTAAACAGTATTGGCCACAATATTACAAACAAACCCATGATTTACAACAATGTCTTTCCTGTCCAGTAACCTATCAGAAAATTACAATACACTATTTTAGAAATTTAAACATAGTAAACAAAAGTAATACTTAAGCACAATAATAGTTTACAATTTTTATATCACAAATGTAACTTATTTCATTATAGCAGTCCTATCACATTATTTAAAATAGGTTTCCGGATTCCAAACTCCCAGTAATCTGTCACTATCATTTCTGTTAAATTCTTTCTTATTTTTTTTTTACAAATTACTATCATCATCAGAAAATATTTATGAATCTTCACTAAGGTAGACATTTCTTCAAATAGAACATGATATTTTTTCACAGCTGTGCTCCACTATTGCTGTCTCCTTTCTTCATGTGACTTTACTTCCTAAATTTGTCAATGCTTTTACTTCTTTTAGGACACTATGCGCAACTTCACCCTTGTTTCCCAAAAATTATTTGGCAAAATCATCATCATTATCATCATCTACAAGGTTTAAACCAAGGACGGTTTGTTCCAGTCTCAAATAGGCAAAGGTTACAGCTGGTCACTGCAGCGCTTCCTCGGACGTCCCACACCTCTCCTTCCCCTCGGCTTATAGTTCCATAGTTGTTTGGGGATGCAGCAGTCATCCATTCAGCAAAGATGTTCCCACAAATTCAGCCGATACTGGGCAGTCCTGTCGAGTATACTCATAATATTCAGTTCCTGCTGTATATCTGTGTTTCTTCTATGATCATGGAGAGTATACCCACATGCCTCAGAAATCTCATTTCAGCTGCTTGGATGTGACTGGCCTGGCCTTTCGTTAAAGTCCAATTCTCAGACCCATAAAGAATTGTGGGAAAATCCATCACCTTGTAAAATTTTAGGTGTGTTCCTTTACTTGCTGACTTAAGGGGTCCCGCACATAAGGTTGAACTTTATTCATAAAGTTGGCAGAATGTCAAGTTTAATGTCAGTTAAACTCAAAATATGGTACAACTGCAACAATAGAATGATTGATTCATTGAAAAAAGAACTAAAGAGAGAAATCTGAGAAGGAGAGAATGAGAGAATCTCAAACAAATATAATAGTACACATTCAGTATATTTTTTCAATTTCTCTACTAGTTTTTTTTATTTTTAACGGTGTTTTAAAACAATATACAAGATGTATCGCAGAGCAGGAAATTTCACTTTCCTCTGTCACTGGGAATGTGAAAGCAGATTTGTTTTGTAATCTTTATATGTACACAGTCGACGACAATGTGCACATTTATAGAGAAAAGTGAAAACAAGGAATCCACAGCAATCATAAATATGTGCATTTTTCTGCTACAAAAATGGACATTCTTTACACTTCCGTTACTTATACACTTCCCTGTTCATTCAGTGAATACAATTTAAAATGTTTTTCTTTCTCAACAGTATGTTAGACAGTGTATAACATAACAGGATACACTAGGGCTTTTAAATAACAAAATATCCAGGATAATTTCAATATCCCGCTGAAAATGTTGTTGCCAAGAATTATTCGTTACTGAGAAGTAAAAGGCCCTCCCTGTAGTTATTAAGTGGAATCAGCTCATTATAATTATATAACATTCTAAGTTATTATGCATTTTTTTTTGTATCGGGCAAATGAGGACGACATGCCAATTTCAATTCTTTACTCTTTGTTCTTTTCTTTTTTCCAATATTCTTTCATCTTCTCGCTGTATCTCTTCTTCCTGTCTTCAGTCCACTTTGAACCTACGTTTTTATCTCTCCTACCCTGGACTCGCTCCATTTTCAACATTTTTGCCCGAAAAACTTCTCTGGCAGTTGCTTCTTCTGCATTTATATTATTTTTTTCTAAATCCTTTTAGACTTCTTTAATTCAACTTGATGTTGACTTCTTCCCCCACAGATATCTGAAGATTAGCTTTGTCAACCTTTTGTCATCCATTCTATATAAATGTCCAAAAAATAATAAGTCTTATTTTTCTCATTGTTCCTGTTATATTTTCTGTACTTTGATATGTTTCATCATTACTTCTTAATTTCCAACCTTCTGCAGTTTTTAGTGGGCCTAATATTTTCCTAATAATTCGTCTTTCCAATATTTCTAGTTTGTCTAAATTATAATTCAATGCTAGACATTCACTTGCATATAGGCATTCTGACTTCACTACTGTACTGTAATGCCTTATTTTCACATTTTTAGATATGCACTTTTTATTGTACATATCTTTAGTTATACCATATGCCCTTTCCATCTTATGAATCCCTTCTTCTATAGCAGATTTTTCCAAGCCATTCTCTTGAATTATGTGTCCTAGATACTCAAATTTTCGAGCCCTCTCTATTCGACCAATACCTGTTACCATTATGCATTTTTATTATTTCCATCTAACAAACAGTAAAATGTATTTTCTATTTTTGTGTATAAGCACCAATGTATTTTATTTCAAATAGGTTAACTGATTTATCCTACATTTAAAGTAGAAGAATCTTTGAACACAATGCACTCTATACATGATTGCAGACTAGCTGAAATAATTATAGTACAGTATTTAAATTTACATATAAATTAGCTAACACAAAAACTTATTCAGTGTATAGTATTATTCAAAATAAATATTGTACAGAACAAAATAATCTTGTACAAAAGGAATATAATAAAACTAATTTGAGTTCACGTAGTAAAAATCACAATTTTAGAGTATGTGGTGTAAAAAAAAAAAACTCCAGATTGTCTAAAGTAGAAAGTTAAATGTATTGATTTGACCATTATTGCCTTTTTTTATGGTGGAATCCACCGTTCATCCAAATTTCATTGGTGGAAAGTTTGAATGTCATTCATAGAGGTAGTCACACTTGTGTTTTTACTGAAATTTCACAATCCACAAAGGAAGCATAAAGGATTTCATTACTTCAAAGTTTGTTATTCAGAAATTTGACACTGGCGGACAATAATTGGTTTGATTTTAGACAGTGTTCAGTGTATATTAAGATACACAAGCTCCAATTATTTTGGAGTGAAAATTATATAAAAACGAAAGTGCAGATAGAGCATAAAACACACAAGGCAGGCAGGCAATAAGGTCACTGAATGGCGTCCTAGGGGTAAACAAATTAAAACCACTGCTGGACAATAAAAGTGAGAATGGAACAGCTCCTAAGTACTACTGACATGGGCTTCTGTAGATAAGCCAAGAAGACAGCTGTTCCCAACCAGAAGTACACTACCGCTAGTGGTATGCAGAGCGATCCGACGTGGTACGCAAGAAGACTTAGCTAGGAAAAATATTTACTTAAAAATAAATAAATATAAGTTTGTGTTCAAAACAACAATAAATTTTCATTGGACATGATTTTAAATGATTACCCTTACAAAAACACAACCTAAACACTTTGGGGTACTATTTCATTAGATGTCTGCTTTTATCTTATTTGGTTGTCATTATTCGTGTTTGTGTTTACGCAGTTTGAATTCGTGTCAAATAACATTCAATTTTGAAATTAATTTTAAAAATCAGTTGCCGTTTTGTAAATTCTATGTATTACATTCAAATAATTATACATAACTAGGAATAATAAAATATACTAGTCCATGTTGTATCAATGTTTTTATTGAGAAAACCTCAATAACCTTTCTTTAAGCTCTGGTGGTACTCTCGAAATGAACGCAGAAGACCAAAGTGGTACGCGGGTCCGGAAAGGTCGGGAACTACCGCATTAAGATATGGAAAACAAAAAATGGTCAGGTATGAAAGAAACCAGGAATTAATTTCTGACTCCAAACCAACATAACTGTGACTTCAACTGACAGCATGAAAACGAAACATCTGATATATTTGTGATAAATTATGTTGATTTGTGTTTCTGATTATTTACTGCCGTGGTTTTCTGTTTTTTCTTTATACCTTAATTTTCGTGTATCTTTACTATTTTATCAATAACTTTATCCAGTTAATCCGGTAATCCAGTAATTTTATTACTGAGTATCTAGTAATCTTCTGGCTATAACAGAATTTGTGATAATCTATTGGCTAATAATTTTTTAGCAGATGTATGTCTAAAAACATAAAAACTCTCAAATGGACACAATAAAATTTAGCGAAAATGTTCAGCACAAACAGGTAAGTGAACTGTGTTGTAATTGTTGCATGTAAACACACACACATGCACGCATGTGTATACACCCATTTTGTCATCTCCATCTGCAAGGTACATTATTACTGACTCTACACAGGTCATATTATTACTTCACATAATGTCATTTTAGTTTCTACTGACCTGCCAGCCTTCACAAAAAAAATACTGTATATCTACCGTATGCCCTGTACCAATAAATTAAGTTAATATTAGTAAACTGCTGTATTATTTACATAATATATTTAACACGTTTTTAAAGTACACACTTAGAAACGAGAAAGTCTTCAAGTCGTAGTGTGCAAACTGCAAACACAACCAATAGGAAATGAGTGGGTTTCACAGACTGCAACAGGAAACTGATAAAACCAACGGTTAAGCTTTATCGTTTGCAATTTAATATAATAATTGCACAAGATAATATAAGTGTTTTCTGATCATACCATGTTTTTCACATTTGTTCCTGTTATACTTCTGTTTGACAATGAGTAAATGATAGTTCATGTTAAAAACATGTCATATGTTTTAAAAATACTACAAAAATTGACCATCACCTGTTTTATAGTCAGGTTTCATTAATCATCAAACTAAAACAGTTCTTTGTCACAAACACTCCTTTATACTCTTATCAACTATATTATGACAATTACTGCCTTAAGATCATTTCACACCACACCTCAATCTATTCCATAGACAGAATGGACAAATGTTTGAAAACCATCGCTTGCCGGCTTGTCAAACGAGATACTTTACACCAACATCCATAAATCCAATGGACATCCAAGACATCCATGCAGGCGATGGATGTTTTGAAATCGCCTGTAGGGCGATAATTTTATTTTCGAAGGTGCCATCTTACTTCTTTTCTTATCTATCCTGTTAGACTGTATCGTTTTGCCAAAATACCTAAACTTGTTTGCTTTGTTAATTTTTCCGTTTTCTGTTCTCTAAACATTGGAGCATTCTTAGTACTCATTACCAACTCTATCTTTTCAAAGGTAATTTATAAATACACCATTCTGCAGTGTTTTAAAAATTACCTACTCGGCTGCTATGCCAATCATTTTAGAGGGTATTGACAAATTATCTGCACACAATACTGGACAGTTGATTTTGAGGCTTCAACTAATAGCCCAGCGTGATTCCATGGATCCAAGTTTGTTCTATTTCCTTTGTTAACATGATAATGTTTTTAGGCTGGGGGTCATTCCACAAAAATCGTCATCGAAAAACGTGACGCTTCCACACTTTCGATTCCCCACAGTCTAGAAATTTGATATGTAAACGCATCAAGACAGAAATAATTGCCGCTGACATTGAGTTTAGCAAACATTTTAGTGAGAATAAATTTGGTTTTACATGGTCTGTTTGTGATCGTCTGTGGTTTGGAAATGATTGACGTAATCCAACAAACGTAGCCCACATTATATGTTTCAAAAGCCTAAAAATATTATCATGCTTCGATGTTTCGGTTTCGTCGAAATTTTTTGAATGCTTAGGTGCATATTTATATATAATATTTTTTTTGTTTATTCTTCCTAACTGAAGTGTAGTAAATACTTTCAAATTAAAATTATGTCTGTACTTGTACGCAGTTGAAGAATTCATCATGTTTGATTAGATCAGCTAAATTTTTATCAGAGTCGTGTTTCAGTTACGTTATTTTCAAACAGTTACTATTTCTTGTGTACATCCGTTTTCAAAGCATTAATAGAAATAGTCTTGGCAAGGGCAGTTTTCCTCACTTAAGCCCTCCCCTCTCCTCCCATTGGTCTCACCATGCCACACTGTATTCACATACAGTACTCGTAACAATACAGTACATATTTCCTATAACACGTCCAACTAGACACCATATTCCAAAGTGCGACTTTTCAGAAAACATGTAATAAGTTGAAGAACAATACTTGACACTGTTAGCCGGGCTGTTAGGCTGTAGTCCACAGTTGTTGACAAACATTTCATCCACACCATCGGAAGCCATCATCAGTGTCTAAAACAATTGGCAGTAGTCTCTACCTCATCATCAGTGAGAATTGGTGGACACCGTGCCAACTGTATTAGACAATGACGATGGCCTCCGATGGTGGTGGCACTGAAATGTTTATCAACAACAACTGTGGGTTACAGCCTAACAGCCCGGCTAACGATGTTGATGCCAGCCATGAAAGTTTAACAACTTGAACACTTGACACTTTTACAAATCTGCTTGAAATTCTACTATGCCCCTGAACAATATTGGTATTGACTAAAAAAAATACCATTAAGATGAAGTTTAGCAATGGCGCCATATTTTTACAGAAAGTTGTATCTTACTATATATACTTCTTCTTCTTCTTCACTACATGGCTTGGGCTATAACCTGTTCCAACTTCGCAGAGTCTCTGAGCATTTTTTCCAGAGTCTTCCACGATCTCTCGTTCCCACTGGCCTATATTCAAAACGCTTGTTTAGGAATACGCGTGTCTACCGTCCATTCCACATGAGACTTCCAATTCTGTCAGCATTCCTTTACTCTCTCCAGAACCGACTGTAACTTCAGGTCTTTCCTTATGTCATCGTTTCGTAGACGATCTTTCAAACTATATTCCTTAACTGCTCTTAAAAATTTCATTTCCCAGGCCTGTATTTTTGAAATATCTTTTTGCAGGAGAGTCCATGTTTCACACCCATACATTAAAGTTGGCACAGTTACGACCTTATAGAACTTTAGCTGTGACTCTCTCTCTCTCTGTTTTATTCTTTGATAGTCGTCTTATTGTTCCACAGGTATAACTAAATTTATTTTTAACTTTCTCTTGATATCGTTGTCCTTGACATATAAGACACCACATCCCAAATAATTAAAATGTGATACCTGCTCCAAAACAGTATTATCAATTACAATTTTTGCCCTCGCAGGGTTCTTCCCCAGGAAGGCCATTACTTTTGTCTTAATATTTGAGACTGTAAAGTTGTATTTCTGGCAGATTGTATGCAAGATTACGTATATACTACTACTGTTACATACTGTATACATGTTGTTACTTACAATATTTATATTTTCATACTTTAAATGTAAATATTTCTGGCACTAGATTGTAGTTTGTACTGATGTAAGCTGTCATTTGTCAGGCTTAATGTTTTTAATTTTACAAGTAACTCTGCCAAACCTGGGCACATACAGTATTCTGATTCTATTAGACAGTACGACTACACAACACACAACTTACACCAATATCTGCTCGTTCTGGTCATCGGAATTGTCCAAGTCCACCCATTCATCACTAGTCTCACTGCGTGGGGTCGGCTGGTAGCAAATCCCGTTCATCTGATACACAGCTGAAAACAAAACAAAACATGTGTTACTTTTAAATGTTCTCATACAGAAAAACAGGTAAACAAATTTTGTATTACACTTCATGAATCAAAATCGAATCCCATTAATCAATGTTTTACTAACAGAAGTGTATGAATATACCAATAATTATAAACAACCAAACACCACTATGTAGAGACAAAGACAACGGCTTTGAATGAAACTGAAAATACGAGGTGCATGAGAAAAAGGAAAAAGGATGACTAGTAATCAAGTGTTAAAAATATGACTGTGATGCCCTGATTAACATGTTGACTGTAGGCCATGGTCCATGCTGTAGAGCAGTGGTTCTCAACATTTTTGAGCCTGTGCCCCCTTTGCATCCTCGAATTTGGCCACACACCCCTAGACCTAATGAATTGAAGTAAAAACGTTCTACTGTGCTATTAGGGTTAATAAATCTAACTCAAAGAATGTTTTATAATGCTTTTATTATTACAGATATAAAAAAAATAATAATACTTGTTTTGTTGAGAGAACATTTTAATTAATTAAAAGTACTTAATAGGACTACATTACAAAGGATTCTGCCCTCACTGCAGTTAAAATTTCAGGCTACATTATTTGGTTTTATTTCTTAAGAACACAATTAATGAGAGGGCTGGCACTGTTTTTCTTTCACAAGTTTTTGAATGTTTGGTTCCAACTGTGATAATGCACACCTCAGATCACTTTCAACATCCAGCCGTGCTCGGTATTCTGATTTGATGTAAGCCAGCGTAGAAAACCCAGACTCACATAGATACGTTGATGAAAACTGCACCAACAACCTTGCAGCTTCCGTAGCAACTTGTGGGTACACAGGAAAATAGCCTAACCAAAAATCTTCAACAGTCATGTTTGAGAACTCCGCTTTTGCTTGAGAATCACATTTTAGGTCGATTGCCTGCTCCTGAAGGGAATCAGGAAGCATGTCCACTTAGATTTTGAACGCATCTTGTGTCAACTGAAATTGTCAAATCTGAAGAAAGATCTGGAAAGTAGCGTCCAATTTCGGTTTTCAAGGATGCCAAATGTTCTGAAATCAAGTTCTTCAATTGACTTTTCAAATTTAATGGAAGATTTTGTGTGTCATCAAGTAGGTCGTTAAGACGTGGGAAGGACGAAAAGTTGGGTTCTGAACTCTGAAGGCGATGTTGCCACAAAGATATTTTTCCAGGAAACCTTTCATTGCATCATAAGTCTTCAAAATGTTTTTCTGTCCTTGCAGTTTCAAATTCAAAAGGTTGATCGATTCAAAGAAGTCTGATAAATACGCCAAGTGGTGGAAACATTTCTCATCTGTAAATTGCATGTACAGATCTTCTTCATTTGAAATCATCAAAAAGATTTCAACTTCTGATTTCAGATTAAATAGCCTAGCAAGCACACTACCTTTTGAGAGCCAACGAACTTCAGAGTGATAAAGAAGAGTTTGTTGGTCACTATTCAATTCGTAACATAAAGCCTCAAAAAGTCTAGTATTCAGACAAAGTTTACTGCACTAGATTTGACAAAGTTTACTACTTTGATTACCAATTTCAAAACAGTATTAAGTTATTAAGTCGAAAATAAACTTACTGAATTTAAACATATATGTGGGACAATCCATAGAAAACTACAAACATACAAAACTAGGAAAGGCACTAACCTTACGTTTTATAAAACTATGGCTGTACCGGTGGTGCTGTACAGGAGTGAGACATGGGTACTTTCACAGAGAGACAGAGGGAAGGTTACATCAGCAGAAGTGATATTTCTCAGGTTGGTCAAAGGGTACACATTATAAAACAGAATAAGTAATGCACAGATAAGGTGAGAATCACTAATTTTTAAATTACAGGATAGAATTATGGAATGCAAGGCCAACTGGTGTAAGCATTTGAGAAGAATTGCCTTAAATTATAAAACCACAGGGTATCGGAATGTGGGGTGTCCGAGGATGAGACGGTTACTGGAACAGGCAGTACAGCCTAATCCGTGGAGATGATGATGATGATGATGATAACTATACACTTGTCACACTGCTGACTAGTTGAAAAATCATACTCAGTGTCAACTGATATAAATAATAGTGCATTATGCAGTAATTGACCACAGTAAAGTGAAGTGACCTCTTGTTTACAAATGAATCATGCTACTGTTACATATTGAGAGTTGCTATACGAAGGCTATGACACCGTTAAAGAGCAGAGAGAAATGGTTAGAAAATAATTTGAAGAAAACCAGGCAACCAAGTTCTGCTCTGAAACTTAATGCGTATCAGCTAACTGAATCTTCTGGTATTTACATTTTCCTTTTTTTTTAATTCGGGGTCAAAACGTTCTACGACATTGAATCTCCATTCTTGTCTGTTGTTGCAGTTTTCATCGTTAACTAATCTATCACTCATTGAAATCCTTACACCCTCTATCCGTGTTTTCTTGGGTCTTCCTGTCTGACTGTGCTCTTTAAGTATCCACTCATTGTTTTCTTTGGTAGCTGGTCTTCTCCCATTCTTTGTACGTCTCCGTACCAGATCAGTTGCTTCTCTTTAATGCAGTCGATGATTGTCTTTTGTACGCCCATTTCTTCTTTTATCGTTTCATTTCGTATTCACTCTAGCCTTGACATTCTAGCAGCTCATCTCAAAGCATCTATTTCTGTGCTTATGACTTTGTTTTACCTGTTCTTTAATTCTCCATGTTTTGAATCCATAGACATCAACATGCTTTTAATCATACTATCGTATATTCTTTTCTTCCTTTCTTTTCCAATTTCTGTGCTCCATAGAATCCCATTCAATGATCTAATTATTATTTACATTTACATTTTCCTAAGAGTTTGAATCATTTGTCTAATAACCCTTGGAGTCAGAACCCAGAATTAGCCTATAGTATACAGAAAAAAAACTGGAATCCACATTACATTCACAAAATTTGTAAACATTACAAGCTTATTCATTAAATTTTCTCTTGTTCTTAAAAAAAACATGAATATTCCACATATTGATTAGAATCAGTAAAATTTTTATCTTAGTATTTTAGTGTTTTCATCCATTATTTGTGAACATCTTCAGAGTTCTTTCATACACTTGACTATAAGCATTCTGATCACATTGTCGACTACTTAGGATACTACTAAAGGGGATAAAAAGATAGATGAAACTGAAAATCAATTAGAAAAAGCTCAAGAGAAAAATTATCCTATAAAAAATTGGAATAATAGTTTTTTATCATCATCTTACCATTGAAATAGATTAATGGTTTATCATCATGTTACTAATAATTGACAATTAACAGCATTTCCAAGTATAGAAATCTGTTTGATAACTTTATTATCAATGTTTTTATCAATATCAGCTCTGAAAGATCTTTTTCAAAACTGATAATTATAAAAAGTGAATTATCAGATGTTATAAAATATGAACATCTGAATAGCCGGCTTTCAACCAGTGGCTCTTAGCAGTATATATATATACACATACCAGTATGCTTTGGGGGGAGGGGTCGAGACCAGTTTCTAGGGGGTCGGATGAGACTATCTCGCAGGCCGAAATCTCTATTTTCTTCAGGATAAATGAGAAATTCAGAATTCTTCCTACATAATTTTATAAATTCTTTGTGTCTCAATGTTTTTAAGTAAACCAATGTGAAATATAAGGTCGACACAAAAAGTATGAAAAAGCATTGATTTCACAGTTCTTCTTGATTAACTGTTAATTCAAATTAAAGGTAATGCCATTAGTAATTACTTTGTTTATAAATTTGTATGCTTAATAGATCTTGTGAAATGACTGTTCCTTAAGATAGTGTTACGACATTACAGAACAGTCTACAGTACGTGTTTGTCGAATGTTCCAGAAGAATCTCGCTCTAATGTGTGTGGTATACGTGACTCTCGACGCATTCGCGAGAGTTTTCTGGAAGCCGCCAGCTGCGCGGACTGTGTCAAGGCCGCAGTTAATTACATCGTAGTTTAGAGATAAGACACAGTTTGGAATCTTCTGGTCTGTGAGCGCTGTGTATAAATACGAGGCGGCAGCGGCCATAGTTTTCAGTATAGTTGCGATATATTTACAGTGCGGTTCGAGTTATTATCGGGCGATATTACTGTGTACATTCAAGTGGTTATTAGTGAAGTGTTGCGTTTTATAATCGGGCGGTATAATTGTAATACAATTGTGTTTAATATTAGTTGTCATTTTATTGCGTGTGAACAATTTATATTTGATTTGTTGAAAGAGACTGTGTTGTTAATTACGAACTGTTTAACTGTGAAAAATTAAAGCTGGTGATTAGTGACTTAATTGGTGTCTTGATTTTGTTTCCACTGTACCTACGACGATCGAGTAGACCGTCGTAACAATATTTTGAAAAAAAAATTCAGTTTTATTAGCCCTTCCCACTTTAATTTAAGGATGTTGTCCCAAGAATGTTTTAAGCAACTTATAGTTTGTTTTAAAGTATGTTAATTTGTATGTAAAATCAAGCAAATAAAATCTTCTCATTTTTCCGAATTAAAATCAAGTAATTTCTAGTTTACCTATGCAAATATGAGGTTCAAACGATACAGATATTAGAATGGAGGGGTCATGACTTGGACAACCATGTAATTGGAAGTGCTTCTAGGAGAAAAACATATAGGTAGATTAACAGGCTCTGTCTTCCTTTTTTGGGATGTGCATAATTGTTTCTTTAATGTACAAATATGTACACTATTTGCCAAATGTTGAGTGATTGTTGTTACTAAGAAAACTCTATAACTTTATTTCATTACTTTACGAATATGGTAATTTCTTCTATTTCTACAGTTATTTATAACCTTATTTTAACATAAGCAACTCAACTCTTGTCTGAAACTTGCACGGCCGGTGTCAATACATTCAAAATTACGTCTACAAACCGGGCTGATAGGCCCTTGGTCAGTAGCTATTAAATTCCATCATGTCGGCAACGATTTGATTCCCCTTCAGAAATCTTCCTCAGGCTGCCAAAAAACAACCAACCACAGTTTGCTTCTACCTGATACAGGGTTCGAGTAGAGTTCGGCATACGCCTGCCGCTATTGTGTTTCTTACTCACTGTCGCTTTTTGGCAGCCTGAGGAAGATTCACGGGGGGGGGGGATCAAAACGTTGCTCACATGATGGCATTTAATGCCAACTGACGAAGTGCCTAACAGCCCGGTTTGTAGACGTGATTTTGAATATAAGCAACTCACTTAGAGACAGGCCTACAGTAAGTGATTATACAATTGTACTGAATTCAAACACTTTCTGCTACAGCCCGTTTCTTGATGTATACAGGCAGAGTGGGCCAAAAGTCACTACCCACTGTGAGTTACTGAGTTACCGATTGTAAACATTAAGATAACTTTGGTTGTGATCTTCCCATCGATTTTAAATTACGCCCCTTTGGTTTGTGTCTGATAGTTTCTCTAAAACTGATTGCACTCTAGTGTTTACATAAGAACCAAAGTTATCTTAATGTTTACAATGGGTAACTCAGTAACTCACAATGGGTAGTGACTTTTGGCCCACTCTGTATAACATATATTTTATAATCACTTTACCTCAAGATGTTTTCTCCCTATTTGGAACATGTTTCAGGAAGCCTTGTGTTCCCATCTTCAGCCTTCCTAATTTTGTGCCTTGTGAGGTATTTGTGTGTTGGCTTTGGTTGTTGTTTTGGTTTCCTGTTGGTCTCTGGTCCTTTAAATTGGTATTATTGTGTGTGATTGTGGTGTATATATTAGTATTTTGTGTGTTTTCTACATTTTGAGGGCTTTGAAAATTGTGTCATGTTTTGTATTGATTTGTATTTGTTCAGCTATTAGTTTGTTTTGTGTTTTATGTTTGTATATTTGTAAATTTTCCCAAGTGTTCATTGTGGTGCCTTTCTGTAGTATGTGTTTTATTAGTGTCATATTGGTTATGTCTGGGAATTCATGTCCAGTGTTTATTGCATGTGTGCCCTGAAATTGTACTGAAATAGCTCTGGGGGGGGGGATTCATCCCCTGCTCCCCTCCATACGCCACTGCTTTCAACTACTGAGAATTATTTATTCTTGTTGTTAAGAACAATGTTAACAAGAAGATTCTTCTGCTATTCTTAATAAAAATTCACTACCCACATCTTAAATATTTTTATTATCTGGATATATAGACAAGATAGATAAATTGGGAGAAGGATATAGTTACAGTACACTATTGCTTACCATAGAAGATTTTAAGAAAACATTGAAAATTAAAATACAAAAAATTAATACAGTTTTTAAATCTCCTGAAATTGAATTTAGAGTACCGGGTACTTATGGCTAAGTTATGATAGATAACAATCGTCGGTGCGTGACACTTCATACACACTGTGGTGATTTACGAACATTCCAGAGTGTTCCAGACGTCAGTTGATTATTCTAGCGGCATTGTACAAGGCCGGACATTGAGTCACGGGCCTGCAGCTATGCAATTTATTCACGACGCGTAGTCCGGAAAATGGAAGATTATTCTTGAATCTCAGAGGGGTGTAAATATAACCGCCAGCGGCCGGCAACCTTTAGTTTTGGGACCAGCGATATTACAGTGCGGTTTGGAACGATTGTAATTGTGATTTGTGGTCTAGTGTAAAGTGACTATTGTGTATTACGTAGTGCGGCCCTGTTAATAAGGTGAGATTTACTGTCTGTTACATTGCCGTGTGCTGCACAATCTTTACCTTGAAGAATTGGATTTGACAGTTCGTTTATTTTTAACATTTAATTAAAGTTGTAATTTTAGTGAGTACGTCTGGTGTCAGTTATTCTGTTTCCCCTGTACAACACGATGATCCGTGTGACCTTCGTGACTGTGTGTGTGTGTGTGTGTGTGCGCGCGCGCAATAAAATATAATTTCTTCTGTAAGTAGTTGCATTATATTTTATCGTTTGGCCTACGTCCTACTGACTATATCAGTATCTTCAAAGGTTTGTAAATGAAGATACAAAAATATATTTATGTTACACCAGGTTTTTGTGTACATCCGTGTATGTGATTTTTATAATGCCGACGTTTCGTTCCGTGTACTCCCGGAACATTTTCAAGGCGTACTGAAACGCCTCTGTGTGTGTGTGTGCGCGCACGCGCGTACAATGAACACAAAAGTCATTATGGGGAGAGAAGGTTTCAATACTGAAAATTCTGGTTAGGGACCTCACTTGAAGAAACTGCTAGGTGCCTGAAAGGTCTTAAATACGGTTCTGCCTACAAAATATTTTGACAGACAAAACAAACATAAAAGCGTCCACGCAAAAATACAATTTGTGACTCGTCAATTGAAAAACAAAGCCACGCGCACATTAGTTTTAATTCGTAATCACTATGACTTATCATTAATAAGTGCTGATAAAGAAATCAAAGAATTTTAAACATTTAATTGCATCACTGCCTACATTGAATTAGGCCCTTAAAAAATATAATAAAGTTTCAGTAATGACTCAATATGAAAACAAAGAAAGTTTTAAAAAACTTCGCAAAGAAGAATCATCACAAAACCAGGACACACTAAGCTTATCAGTATTTTTTTTCAAGCTATAAGAACTGAAAATGTCAATATACATAAGAGAATTATTTCCTGTTTTAAATAATGAATACAACAACTGTAGACTCAGTTTCATTAAACGAACGAATGTGAAGCAAACAATCGCATGAGGAAAGAAAATTTAGGACCATAAATACTGAGACTAAAACATGAAGATACATACCTACCAACCTTTAAAAATTTAAATTAGGTACATTTTGAGATTCATTAAATACGACCACAGCTAATTGTTATTTATGTTGGACAGACGTAAAGTTGAAGGTTTGAATTCAATTTAGTCTTTGTTTATTTAAACTTTACGATGTTTTCCCAATAACCCTACCGCACCGTGCTGTTTCGATATTTCAACTCTGCGACATGTAGGCATCGATATGTAGTGAATGTCGCATACAATTTTCGTTAGATAATAGAAATACTGAAAATTTATTTGCGTATGTTATAAAATATCTTGCTATTTCGACCCAGAGGGCCGAATAAGGTGACGAATTTTGTTAACCTCTTAATTTTTAGATAATTTATTTTTTCCAGCTGTGTACACTAATATAGTATTTAACTCTTTTTTAAATATAGAAACAGATTTATTGCGCAACATTAGCGTATACGTTTGACATATGAAAATTCAGGAAAATCAATTCAGTCAATAAGTGTCTTCGAAATTCACGTTTCAATAACCCGTATTTTTATTGTGTTAATACCGTTTACTTTATTGGGGCTGATTTCAAGATGTTATCACGCGTTTTTCAGCCACTCGTATACATAGTAATGTTGATTAGTCTTAACTTGGTTTTTCCTCTGTATGAAGCCGACTCGACCCAAGACCCCCCCCCCCCACCTAAGGCAAATTCTAGATAAGCCACTGTTCACAGTCATGAAACCAATCTGCAATCACTAAACGAGGGACCATTTCCATTCCCCACCCTTGGATCCGCGACTAGTATGAAGATTTTATACACATTTGTTAGGGCGGAGGAGAGAGGCAACGAACCGGGACGCCTGGTAGAGATCGGTCGAGAAGGCTATGGATTTATACGGTCTGTAACGGAATTGGAACGGAGTCGAACGTACTGCTACGAAATTACGTAACGCTCTCGAACAGTCGGCAGGTGCAGTTACGTACACGTTTCTCGGCTGCAGTGTCTCTGTCAGAGGCGTGCACTCAAGTAACACTCCAGACTACTGTTCCAGACTCGAGTCTGCAGACTGACAGCGTGAAGCCACTCGGGCAACTTCGGCTACCTTCGTTCTCATCTATGCCCGCCTATATTCTGTTGTCAGATGTGAGTTTGGTAAACGTTTGGTTAAAGTTTGTGTATTTATTTTAGCACAATAATTTTATTAGGTTCACGGCTTCAAATACGTAAACTCAAGAGTAAATTTTTCGTGTATTCAAGTGTCTGTATGTATTCGTGTCTAACCTACCTATACATGTCCTGTAAACATTTCGATGTTTCATTTTAAAGTTTTGTCATTTTATGTTTAGTGTAACAGTTTTTATTAGGTACACGCGCTGTAAGTGTTCGATGTGAAAATGTGAAGTTCGTGTAACATTTCGATGGAGTCTTGTCAATTTAAGGGGGTGTGGGAACCGTATATGTTAAAACGCCATTTTCTGAGCATTTATTTTGTGCTACAGACTTGAAATTTGTACAGGTTAATCATCACACTTTCAGATTGTTATGGCACTAGAATAATAAATTTATAAATTTACAAAATTTATAATTTTCTAAATTTTTTAAATAAAAACCTTGGATTCTAATTTCGGTCAGTTTTTAAAACATTTTTATAATTCTAGCAGACAAATGTTATTAGTAGAACAACTGTACACATTTTAACTTCCTATGTTATAAAGGTAATTATATAATTCTCGAAGACAAATAATAAACACAATTGAGAATAAATTCATATCCTACCATTTCTTACATACCTATTATTACCCTGAATCGTATATTTTGTTTCAGCGTTTATCACTCCAGAAACAAAAATAATTGATTAAATTGACTCCAGATAAATACGAAACCAACCTGCGAAGTTAGTGCACAGGTAAAGAGGAGTTTTACCGCAAGCAACTGATTACAGCAATATATATCAAAACCAACATTGTGAGTACAAAAAACTGAACTTAAAAACCGGCAAAACAGTATAAAATAAGTTTTCTTAATAAACGTATATTTCATATACTAATGCGACGATGTAGTCAAAAGGTTCATATTTATCTGGGGAGCCAGTGAAATTGTGTTTGTTTCTGGAGGAAACAAAGGTTAAAACAAAAACTACAATTCAGGGTAATAAATGGAGTACAACGATATGGTTAAATTAATTATATATTATGTTTTAATATTTAACTGTGACCACAATCAATATTCATTTTAATATTCAATTCATCCGCTATGCACACAGGAAAACCCCGATTTGGATAAAAATACGTGGATTTCATTATACACGTAAGTGTGGAGTGTGGGTTGACGAGAGAGTAGACAATAGCGGCGTACGAACAGTAACGAAGTTGCCCGAGTGGCTTCACGCTGTCAGTCTGCAGACTCAAGTCTGTTCCAGTACTCTTAACTACGCAAACTATCCCGCCACGCAGCCAGAAGAATGGACAGTTATTCTGGAACACCTGCGGAACTTATATAAGTAACAGCGGCCGGGTTAGAAGTTAGTTACACCTGGCGATATTGTAGAGTGCGGATCAAATGATTGTTGCTGATTAGTGGAAACTGATTACTGTGTTATAATTAATACGGAACTCTAATAGTTGACAATTGTTATTGCGTGTGGACAAATTTAACTTTGTGTGAGAGCACCCTGTTGATTTCAGATTATTATTTGTGACCAACTGCTTTGGATACTACAGGTATTTGAAAGTTTTACATGAACAGGTTACTGGCCTGTTGCACAACCCCCACCACCAGAAGGATCAGAGACTCTTCTGTCACGGTTACCATACCTTAGCCGAAAGGCCTCTGTTTTGGGGCGCAGGAGATTCGCCCTCACCCTTCTCTTTCTGAGAAAGAATTTGGTGGCTTTGTATCAGTTACAGTATTCTGATACTGAACGTTTCTTAGTATTTCTAGTGATCATCTATAGGCATCAGTGAGCACTCTAAGATCCTAAGCCACCCAAAATTAAGAAATTAGAATTGGAAAAGGAAGACACCCTAGCCCTTGATTACTCTGATAGCGTCGGTGTCAGAAAAGAACAAGAGGCAGTCAAGAGAGTCTAGAAAGAAAAGACTAAACCAAGACAAGTTGAAACAAGGTGAGAATCCAGCTAGGCCACATCGGGATTGCCAAAACCCGTATCCACAAGACGTGGACCCCTGATGTCACAGAAAATTATTTCAGTTTACAGAAGACAATTGTGAGATCGTCTGCAAAGGATGACAGAGGATCGACAGCCGAAAGCGGCACTGAACTATAAAACCACTGGTAGAAGAAACGTGGGTCGTCCTAGGATGAGATGGGTGCCGGAACAGGTTTATATACCCTAAAAGAAGAAGAAGAAGAAGAAGAAGAAGAAGAAGAAGAAGAAGAAGAAGAAGAAGAAGAAGAAGAAGAAGAAGAAGAAGAAGAAGAAGAAGAAGAAGAAGAAGAAGAAGAAGAAGAAGAAGAATTAAAGCTGGTGACTTCATTGGTGTCTATATTTTGTTTCCACTGTACAATACGACGATACGTTAGACGGAAGAAGGAAGATTGGTGCTTACCTGAAGGCGACCCTCTGGATGACGACGGCCGCATGCCGTACAGACTGTTGTTCTGGTCGCAGGAGCTGTCCGAGTCCTGTTGCTGCGACGACTGCACGGGGTTCACCGACTCGTAATGGTCCTCGATCTGCTGTCGCACGTGGATGACGTCATCGTAGATGTTGTTGCTGCAGTCCTCCGCGTCGTACTCGCTGATCACCGCGTAGCTGTTCTCCTCGTAACAGTCCCCAACCTACACACATGTAACACTAGCACAATTAATCCGTGGGTGGTTGTCTCCAGGTTGGGGGTTAACATCACGGCAAAGTAAAAATACAATATTGTTATGACATCAACAATCAAGCATCGGAACGGACTGTCTTACTGGGAAACAAACCGGAATTGGAATAAGGATATGAGGAGTGGAACATGGAAACAAGAAATAACCAGGAGATAGATGAGCTATCAAATCATGAGGACATTTTAAGATTCGTAAAGGCTCAACGAATACAATAGTTATTAGGTCACCTACAGCGGATGGATAATCAGCGTATGCCAAAGAAAATTCTGAGGGCGCAAGTCTACAAAACCAGAAACAGGGGCCGACTAAGGACAAGATGGTTGGATGATGTGCTAGAAGATCACAGAAGAATGGATGTGAGCGGTTACACTGAGATGGCAATGGACAGGAGACTTTGGAGAAGATTGGTGTTGGAAGGCAGGGTTCACGTTGGTCTGAAGAAGAAGAAGAACAAGAGGAGGAGGAGAAGGAAGACGAAGCGAAGATTAATAAGAGGAAGATGAGAGAGAGAGAGAGAGAGAGAGAGAGAGAGAGAGACAGACAGAGAGGAGGAAGAAGAAAAAGAAGAAGATTGTCGTCTGTAAGTCCTCTTCCCGGACTGCTTCCGTGTTAAAATTTGTACGCTTGATGATTTACTCCCGAAAATCTGCGGGCATCTTCAGAAACTGTGACTGGCGGATGAAATGTAAAAATATAACAATGGAAGCAGTCCGTGAAGAGAGTACACAGTTACCTGTTCTTTGCCACGCGGACACGTTATTACATTACAACTTTCGTATATTTAAATCTAGTTTCCTTTACGGTGGAAAATTTAAAGCACACACGCTAGGGAATATTATATTGTGGAGACGATTTTCAGAGTTGTAGCGACTTGTAATTTAATAAGCTTCAACATTATTACTTTATAATGGGACTGTGCTCCATTCCATGGCAAATAAATACATAACATTCATATATTACTTTAAATTTAAATTAACTTGATATGTTGCTTACAAGTGACTCAAGTATTTTTTTGCTGCATTTGGTCCTAAGCAGGGCCGGATTAAGGTATCTTGGCGCCATAGGCTAATTATATTTTAGCGCCCCCCTCACCACCCCCCAAGGCTACTCTTACGTTTATTTCCAAGGGGCTGAATGAAGCTTTAACACCCTACAATATATTTCTTAGTTAGGAATATTTCAAATATTTTACTGTTTTTGGAAATAGTCTCAAGAATTGAAAACTGAGGCAATTTTTCAGAGATTGTTTTAGAGTTAGGCCCTACACCTTCAACCATTTGTAGTTTGCATGGCTTTTATAAGGAAAACATTAACTAAGTATACAGAAAACCCACCACATCAGACATGGTCATACACAACACATCCAACCACCCAACTCAACACAAACATGCAGCTTTCAACTACATGCTCCATAGGCTCACGTCAATACCCCTAAACACACATGACTACCAAGATGAATTAAACACAATTAAATACATAGCAGTCAAAAACGGATACAACCCCGAATTAATAAATAAACTACACAAACGAATCCTCAACACAAAAAGTAAAACACATCTGACCAACAGCACACAACCCAGTAAATACATAACACTTGCATACTACAATTCCAATACACATAAAATTGCAAACACATTTAGGAAACAAAATTATAAAGTAGCCTACAGAACCAACAACACCATTAGGAAACACATAAACAATACTAACAAAGACATTGACACACACAGCAAAACAGGTGTTTATAAATTAAATTGTAATGATTGCCAACAATTCTACATCGGCCAGACGGGAAGATCTTTTTCTTCCAGGTTTTTAGAACATTTAAAAGCCCTCACCACAAACTACATACATTCCACATTTGCCACACATTTACATAACGAAAACCACAGTTACACAAACATAGAACACAACATGGAAATATTACACTACTTACCTAAAAGTAGAAAATTAAACACAGCTGAACAATTTGAAATATACAGATGTCACACACTACAACCAAACAAAATATTAAATGAACAAATACATTACAAATCACATACACTATTTGACACACTGATCCACACACATAATTCGAACCTCAACGCCAATCCCTTCCCGCCATCAACCCCCACCACACACTCCATTTTTCCGTAACGGTTATTCTGTAATCGACAGTCAGTATTAAACCCACTGAAGAAGAGAAACAACATCTCGAAACGTTTGGGAAGTGACAACAGTAAGTTCATTAGTGAAAGTATTATATATATTATTAAATTAATAAAGTGAACGAAGAGGATGCAACAACAAGATAATAGTTAAAGAATTATAACAGTTTTATTAAGGGTACATTTAACATCATTTACACAAAGAAGACAATCAGTTTGGATTTGGTAAGTCTCATGTAACGTTCAAGCTGGATTCTTTTTTCTCGCTTTAATTAATGATAATAATATGTTAAAAAGCTTCGAGCAATGATTGATGATAGTAAAGATAAATGTAATAAACGTATTGGTTAGACTGATAAGTGTGTCTATTATTTAAAGATTAACCTGAAGTATCATACAACAATATTGCTCGAGTTAGTTTTACCTACACTAACAAATAAATAAAACAATTAGTCGTAATCAATTAAATAATTAATACTTAAGAGTTACATACAATCAATTTTAGAGTTACATTTGACGTACACAACGTCGGGCATAGCAAAAATCATTATATTTGGCGCCACAACTGAGGGCATATTAAATTTATACATTATATTTGGCACCACAACAAGTGGGGCTTTTATCATTATATAACAAATGTGTTCTCTACCGTTGTTATTCCAACAAATATGTTAGACTATCGTTGGTTGTCTTTTGTCCCCCCCCCTTCAACGTAATTATAGGAAACACCCAGGGTAAATAGTTAATTCCATTCATAAGACCACTGGACGATTATACGTTTTTACACACGTTTAGGTTGCCGTATGGTTTTTTAAGTTCCGCCTGGAAAATATAGGCTACAATTGCGGATTTAAGCCATTGGCAGCTACCAAGGAAAAAGGATCAGTTAAATTTATAGATTTTGTTTCTAACAAAGTAAAATTGATGGGGCTTGGGTAGTGTAACAGACATGAAGCTTGCAACACAAAATATAAAATCAATTGTAAACGCAATTAATTTACTAAATGCGAGCAACAGATTAACATGCGTTATATATATTGTAGCATGACAGATATTCCACCAATAATTAATTCATTTAAGATAATAAAAAATAATTAAATTACATATACTAAAAGAATATAGAATGAAATTCAATTACTTCAAAGGGAAAAACCACAATAAAAGAAAAACAATCATTAAATTATAAAAAATACCACTATTAAAAGTCAAAGAAAGAATTAAGGAAAACTCATATTAAACAACCAGGAGATTACCCAGGAGATTAGGAGCAGTAAATAAACTAGATACCCCAAAATCAAGAAAAAAGAATCAGATTAGGAGTGGTGATGAACAAAATACCCGCCACAAGAAGAAAGAAGAATAAGGTTTATTATCAGGAAATAAACAAAATACCCTGAAACCAAGAAAGAAGAGTAAAGTCAGTATCAAAAAATAAAGAAGATACTCCGAACCAACCATCAGTCAAGATAACACTGAGTACCTTGGTTTACCCAAGAGTGAACACAAGAAGGAAGACGAGAAGAAAGGAAGAAATAGGATGGAAGAAACACCATAAAAAACCTATTATTAACTACCATTGACCCCAAACCAATAGATACAATTAAAGAAAGTATAACATCCCGAAACCCTATAAAATTGTAATTCTTAATAAACAAAAGTGTTGTATAGTATGATAAGAGGTGCAACAACTAAAGCTATTATGTGATGAAATATAAACAAATCTTCACAGTCCATGATGACTAAAGGTCTGGTCTGAGATAATAAGACTCAATATAAGTCAGAACCACCAGTGAAAGTGTATTAGTGTAAGTGTTTTTGAAATATAATAAACTTGAAGTTGTAGTGTTACTATAACTTAAACTATATGCTATAAAACAACTTTTATATTTGATAATTAACAAATCATGAAATAATAAAATGGAAGGTATTTCCAATATTTTATTATTTTAGGTCATTTTGTTATCTCAAGACATTTGTAGAAATGACAATAACTAAAGTATGGGTGGAAATGTTTACTATATAAGGGGATGATAAATAATAATAGTAAAAACAGAAAGGACTGGAATTAGTTTAAGTGTTAATAGAATTAAGAAATTTTAAAATGGCTAATATTGTTCAAAGCCATGAACTCCATATTTTTAAAAGAGTTATTAGAGAATAAGGTTTATATGTTTAGAATAAGTTATATTAGTTAAATAACAGCATACATACCAATTAAAATGTTTCAGTATGTATGCTGTATTAATTAACAAAATGAGTTAAATGTATGTTCAAAACAATTTCAGCAAACATGTCCAACTTTACAGAATGCTGAGTGATGTTAATTATTATTTTTATAACAGTAGCATGAATTAGATGCTACACATCTCAATAAGTTTGTAAACAATTTTATTTTTTTGTCATGATAACTATTAAGAGTCAGAGGAGGAGTAGAAGTAAATTTATTAGAAAAAACCATACATGTAAAATACTTAACTCTAGGCCAAATAATGAATTCACAGAAACTCAATATAAACCAGTTAATTCACCTATGAATCATGTAAACTGGCAAGATTTAGGTAAGGTAGGTCAATTAACAACTACTGTAAATGAACCTATGATTTAAAAGGGTAATATAGAAAAATACCTCAAATTATTGGAAATTTTTGAAATGTATAAATTAACTATTTTTAAAGAGGAATGTTAAATTCAGAAATTATCACTAAAAACCAGTTCAAATGTTCAATTTATATGTAATTAAGGAAAAGAAAGGATTTATGACCGTTTGAAATTTATTATAATGGTATTAATAACACTTAAAATGGCAGTAAAAGTATAGGAAGGCGGAAACCAAGTTTTGGGCCTAGATTTCCAAAAAGAAAGAAATTTGGTAATTTTAACAAAAATCTCAACAAATATGGACTATGTCATATCAAATTAAACAGAATGAGATAAATAAACCAATTATATGGTTAATAATTCATGAAAGCGAATAATAAACTAAAATTATTCCATATATAATGTATTTTGGAATCATGTATATGGGAAGTCGTAATTATTTTAACAATACTTTTCCAATATTAACTTGGCAAGATTTTTACTAAATTGGAGGAAGTTAGTTAGTTCTTTGTTAACGATCAACCTGAACAGTCTATGCAGAATTGGGTTCTTTAAAACCGTATAATGAAGTGCTAAGGTTACAGAGAAAATTCTGTGAGAAACGAGAGTTACTTAAATAAACACTTTTCCAGTCAAAATATTTAAAAACTTCAACGACAACAGTGAAAACGAACACCACACTACATAATACCAGTGAATTAAAACATTAAAACTACATATTAGTAATAATTCAAGCTACCACAGAATAACCATTTTTTGCATAACGAACAGATATAAGTGAACACATCTAATATAAAATAATTAACACCAGTGGACACTGAACACTCATCCAGACTACCCCAAACAACATACTAGACAGTTTACACCAGTTCGGGGATCTTTAAAACAATTATAAAGTTGATTTTATTGTGAGATTTTCTCGCGACGAATATTGCAATTAACCTCTTCGTTTCTGTGAGCGGCCATGATGGAAAAACGATACACTGCCTCCAACTTCGACTGACGTCATAGTCTACGAGTGGTTTGCAACTCAACTATATTAAACATTTCCTATATATTATTAAAAAATTGTTAGATACTAATTATTTAACATTATTTATTGTAAATGTTATACTTTCTCGTCCTGCCCTTCTCTGACTATTATAAAATAATCGCTCCAAGAACCTTTTACAATAATTATATGAATTTTTAACCTGTATTAACATATCGATTTATCCCTGAGACGGAGTCGACCATTGCTCGAAATCGATTTAATATCGATTATTATTTATAAATGTTAATAAATCAATTCATTTCAATTGTATGGATTAGTAAATTATTTCACATTGTAATTTAAGGTTTTTAATTAAGCACGAGACTTCCTGAAAGAAGAAAATATTAACGAAAGGTGAGATACTGGAGCAACACGGAAAGTCGTTAATCGATTGCTGACAGGAGTTAATCTGTTTAACTCCGGATTTTGTTAATATCTTCCAGAAGTGCGAATTAAACAAAATTACCTTTCAGAATTTTAGAAATTTGTTTTAAAACAATAAAACAGCATTAATTACAAATTATATACACCATAAACAAACATAAAATTTTTTTTTCAGAAAATTAATTTTTTTTTAATGAAAATTTTTTCTTTCTTTCTCTTTATTTGTAACTACAGTTTACAGGTCTGGTTATAAATTGGCGTCCAACTAGAGGGCTTAATAATTTAAGCCTGGCAGCGGTTATATAATAGAAAAAGGAGACAAAATGCAAAGACGAGCTACTTCTAAGAAGAGGGCGGCAGAGGCCGAAAAGGAAGTTGACATGGGGGATAAGGAGGCAACACCCGTGGAGGATCCAGAAGTGTTAGTAACCCCGATGGAAGATAAACAAACTGCACCACCAGAGGAACAACCTGAGAAACCCTCACAATCAGAGAACATGACAACACAACAAATGTTCAGGATAATGATGGAGAAAATGGATTCTACAAAAGAAGATTTGAAGAAAGAAATCAAATGTACAAATGAAAAGTCGAATAAGAAAATGGAAGGAGCAAATAAAAACATAGAATCCAAAATGGAGGAGAACGGGAAGAAATTAGAAGAATTAAAAGAAGACTTGAATAAGAAACTGGATTCTACAAGAGAAGAATTGAGAAAGAAAAGGAAGGAAGACAACCACTCCTTAAATGAAAAATTAGAAGATTTTAAGGAAGACAACCAATCCTTAAATGAAAAATTAGAAGATTTGAAGGAAGACAACCGATCCACAAAGGAAGAATTGGGCCGTAAGATAGAAAATACTAACAAGAGGATTGAGGAAACCAGTAAGAATTTGAATAAGAAGATGGAAGATCTGAAAGAGGACAACCAATCTTTGAGTAAGAAGATGGAAAAGAAAATGGAAGAAAATAATAAGAATTTTGAAGAGAAGATGGAAGAAACCAGTAAGAAAATAGAAAGTGACAACCAACAATTAAAGAAGAATTGAGAGAGGATAATCAACTACTGAGAGAAGAGTTAAGGGAAGTCAACCAGGAGAACATGAACAAGTTAGACGAGAGGATCGAGTTAGCGAAAGAAGAGTTGAATAAAAAGATAACAGACACTAAGAAATCCATTGTCAAAAAATTGGAACAGGAAGTAGCTGTTGTAAACCAGCAGATCAGGGAAGTGGGCGAAAGATGTCGTCAGACGGAGGGTGAAGTACTGGAAGCCAGGAAGGTAATAAATAAAGAAATTACCCAGGTCAAGGAACACCAGAAAACTAAACTGGAGGAAAACAAAACTTTTGCACAGGAAGAAATAAATAAAGTGCGAACACATGTTACCGAAAGATGCGACGGCATGGAAGCCGCTATGACTAACATCACGGGACAAGTGCGACAGAGTCAGGAGGAAATAGAGATAATCAGAAACCGACCAACTGGCTACAATAATTTCCCCATGTCTGAAAATCGGGAATGGCTAAACTTTAGGCAATATAAGCGAAAGCCAATGGAGTTCTTGGCCCGCATAGAAGAATACCTGGACAAGCATAGAGGAAACCGATGGGTCCAGAACCGGGAACTTCTAGATGAGTCTTTTCGGGAGGTGAACGACCATTGGTGGATGGCCAACCGAAGCGACACCGAGAGCTACCAACAATTTAAAAGCCTTCTCAAGGCTAAGTATTGGTCGGAAACGACCCAAAACCTAATACGGGATAACATATGCCACGGCCATTATAAACAGCAAGTCGGTAGTTCCATGACGGCGTATTTCCTCGGCAAGGTATGTATGACCAAACATTTAGAACCGGCCATACCTGAGGAATGCCTGATCAACAAACTCTCGTACCATTATGACGAGGAAGTAATTCGAGCGAGGAGAGGCAGCCAAATTAAAACAATTCAGGCCATGACCGAACTCCTCGAGAATTACGAGAATGAAGAGTACTACCGACAAAGCCGGAGAAGAAACGATCGGCCCGAACCTAGGACGTATCCAAATAACAACCAGGGTACGACCAACACCAACACGGGATACCAAGGAAGCCGGGCATACCCACAGAACAACAACTTTAATAACACGAATATTAATAATAATAATAATACGGTTCCAAATCATACGAACCCGAATCGACCCAATAATGGTTATCAGGGTAACCGAAATCAATACCCTCCAAACCCTAATAGTCAGAGAAGCCCCAATTATGGTAACGAGCGTTACTATAACAATAACAATCGTGGTGGTCCACCAAATGGTAATCCCAATAATAATAGGTTTTCTCGACCACGTGTGAACTTCATTCGAGCAGAAGATGGTCGCCAACGGAGGTACTACAACCAGAGAAGAAACAGCTATCATGAGTACGAAGATAGGCGGAGAAGCCGAGAACGAGATATACCAAGGTACTATCCTGCGAGACGGAGTACCAGTTTGGACGATACTGAACGGCTGACCAACAGCGAACGACCGGTGCATCACAGAACAGAGCGGCAAGGGCCCACTCTAAGCATCCCAAATGATGCTTCCACAAGTACGACACAACATAATAATGTTGTCGAGCCTTTAAACGGGCGAAGGCAGTAATAAATCGCCAGAACCCGTTACTGCTCCTAAACACTGGGTATTATAATAATGAGTTGAATAAAACATATAATAATAATCGTATCACTATCATAGGGTGTAACTACCTCAAGAACATCCGACATGAATTATTGGAAGAGGACGACAATAGTACCACCAATAACAATAATAATGAAATTTTACATGTAAATGCGGAGGTAGAAGGAATCCCCGCTAATTTGATGATCGATACTGGTTCCAACGTATCCATTATAAGTACGACTGAGTTGGAGAGAATACAGAGAGAATGCGGAAGAACATTACCGACGTTGCCATTAAACAATATTATTTTGTTAGGTGCAACCGGCCGACAAAATAAGACAATGCGAAGGCAAGTCTCCGCCAGTGTGATGAGCTGCGGTATAGCTATAGAAATGGAATTCTTGGTGGCGAGCGGGCTGCCGTTTAATATATTGGTCGGGTGTGATGTGCTCAGGCGGAATTCCGCCATAATTGATTTGCGAACCGAGAAATTGTCTCTATTTACCAACGGACACACTTGGACGGCTAACTTGGTTGGTAGTGACCAAGTAATTCCTGATAGTATCCATCAACAAATTCGTAAGATTAACTATATACATCCCACATCTATTATTGAACAGAAGGTAGACGATAACTCAAATGAAGACTTATGGTCCCAAAAAATCCAGGAGATCAGGGATTTCCGGAGCGGTAGAATCGGAGAGAAATTAAAAATATACCAAGCGAATAAATTAATTGAAATATATGAAAAATATAAATCAGTCTTTTCTGACGAGCCCGGTAAAGTAAAAAACTTCCAGTGTACTCTACAGTTCCGAGACACAGTGGACTTTAACCGGAAGTCTTACCCCATCGCGCAATCACGAAAGGAAGCAGTAAGAGCTGAAATAAAACAGATGATTAACCGTGACATAATAGAGAGTAGCCAATCCCCATACACAAGTCCTATCGTGGCTATTCCTAAGAAAAACGGACAAGTCCGTTTGTGCCTAGATGCGCGGGAGATTAATAAGATGATTATTAATGACAGGACTTCACCCGGTGAGATTGAAGAGATTTTGAAACGGTTCCACGGTACCAAGTACTTTAGTACCTGGGATACGGTGTGCGGGTACTGGCAGGTGGAATTACATCCACAGAGTCGCCAGTATCTGGCCTTTATATTCGAAGGGCGGAACTACCAATTTAAGAGGTTGCCCTTCGGACTGGTAAATTCAGTCGCAGTCTTTGTACACTGCATGGACCAGATACTTGGCCAAGAAGCACTACAGTTCACCACCGTGTACGTTGATGACTTGCTAGTGTCCTCAGAAACTTGGGAGGAACACTGCTACCGTGTGGAACACGTACTAAAGAAATTAGCGGCGAATAACTTCACGCTAAAGTTAGAGAAATCTCACTTTATCACCAAGGAAATTCAATTCTTGGGTTTTATATTGAACGACCAAGGAATCTCACCGTCGGCTGAAAAAGTAGAAGCGATTCAAAACTTTCCCACACCTAAGAATCGAAGACAATTACAGTCATTCCTGGGATTCTGTAATTACTACCGCAAGTTCCAGGAAAAGTACTCTGAATTGACCGCCAGATTTCAGCCGCAACTGTCATCCAAGAATAAATGGATATGGGGTACAGAACAGAATAAGACATTAACATTAATTAAACAGAAATTTCTGGAACCTATAATACTTCGCCATCCGGATTTCAGCAAACCGTTCTATCTGAATTGCGATGCCAGTGACATCAGCCTCGGCACAACCTTGTATCAAGAAGATGAGGAGGGCGAACATCTCGTGATCTGCTTTGCCAGTAGAGCACTAAATCAGTGCGAGAAGAATTATCAAGTCGCTGAAAAGGAATTGGTAAGTGTAGTGTTCGCGTGTGGAAAATTCCGCACATACATCCTTGGTTACCCCGTTACCGTCCGGACAGACCATAAGTCCATATCGTTCTTAAGGAGATGTAAACTAAGTCACGGAAGGTTGACACGGTGGATACTATTGCTGCAAGAGTATGACCTTAAGTGGTGTGCCGAATCTGTAAGATTCAGCGCGATTTCAGTAATTAACAATTGGAGGTTGGGCCGATCTCTAGCGGAGAGACAGCGCAAAACAACTGAATATACGGCCCGTAGTTATAGGCAGTACGGAATTACAGTAGTGTAATTCGTGCTGCACTCTTTCCGTGAAGATAAGCCCTACCGATTTCTAGTCTAGACTGCGTTGATCGGTGTCGGCACCTGCCGCCTACCCGCAGTATGAAAACTCCAGGTGCTGCTTTCTGGCGAAAGATGCCGTAGGCAAACGAGGAAGAAGCTCGGACTTCCATTTAATTAGGTCTCACAAAATACTCCGTGGTTGAAGGTCGACTCCATTTTCACTCCGGTAGAAAATATGAATTTCAACACGTTCAAGCCTTCATACTATGTTTAGATAAATCTCTACACGGCTGCGGTAAGTCTCACTTACTTTCATATTAATAGACTGTAATATTTCACTGGGGAAAACTGTTTTTTAATAAGCCTAAGTAAGTTGATTTCTGTTCACCTGTTGCGACCTCATGCGGTGTGCAATACACTTTTGAAGGTAAAAGTTTTTAAAACATTATAAAATTATATTCATTCACGTGTTTCATTCATATTTAAATTTCGGCACTAAAAGTAAAGTAAATTTAAATACAAATATTAAGTTTATAATTTATCTAACATCGATGTAACGAGATTCGTGTTACGCACTTAAGTTATTGCACAAAGCGTAGTTGGGTTAGATAGCATACAAGTTTTACTACAATTAACAGTAAAACTTTATATATATCTGGGAACTTACTCAGGCACGTTTTGAAAGTAAATAATGTCCAAATTATATTAATTACGATAGTAAAGACTATGTAATTTGAAATAACTTCTCAACCACGTGGTATCTACATATTCACACTATGTATAAAGTTTATGAAATGGTACAAAGCCATAATTAATCGTCAAATTGCAAACAGGGTAACCCGCATTGGGTGAAGTTAGTATTATGAAGAATTACTGTTATAAAGATTTTCAAATAAGGCATGTTGGCCATACAAATCTGTCAAGTTAAATTTAAGTAGCTCTATAGCTATGTTAACTTTATATATGTATTTTGGAGGGTGTGCAAACTTTAGTGGGGCATTGTGTTGTGTACTCTGGCTAAAATATATAATGGTGTGTAATTAGGGTTCACCGCAATAGACGAGAACAAGACCTACTACATGGCTGAACTATTAACATCCTAAGCTCTCATCTTCGCTACCGGGGGAATGTGGAGGACCACACCAACACCTATAATGTCGACCACGAGATTGCCACCTTAATCAAAAAAGCCCCTCATGGACGAAATCAGGTGATACAAAATCAATTATTAATTACACATAGAGTCAGCACTCAATAATACCCAGTGACCAGTTATATATATCTATCAACTACAACATTTCAAGTTTTAAACAGTTAATTGGATCCCCAATTCATGGGAAAGTTTAGTGTGTGAACTGGATGTAAAATTAATTGTAAATTTTATTAAATTTCAGGTAAAATTGTCAGCTCAGAGACTGGCATGCCTTGTACAGTGCAACATTCAACATAGATTTTCCCCTTATTTCATTATATGGGTTTCTTTACAGATTTTTAAGTCATTCTTTCTATTAGTAATTTATCGTGTTCAATTCAGTAGTGTATATATATATATATATATATTTTCTTAATTTAAAAATCAGTTTAATTCATATTGTATAGAAATTACTGGAGTAGGTAGGTGCATTTTCCACAAGTTTCAACCAGAAGGAATGCATGTTGATACAGTTTTGGACTTGTTTGTTGAGACAAGTTGAAAGATGAATCAACTGGCTATTAACATGTCGGTCTCTGGGCCAAGTGTATTTTTCATAGGGTTATAATATTATGCAATATTTCTATTTTTATTACTTGGCAATGTTTCAGTATACATAAATTCTTTAAATTATTTAGGATAACTGGGGGGTGTTCATTGTTTTAAATATTTTTTTATTTCTCACAGTAATAGAGCCCAGTAGGGCAGAATTAGATAACAGCATTAGGCACTTAGCCAAAATTTTGAAAGTTATTATGTCCTGGGGACTACCGAATGCTTAAGCATTATCTAATACACGTGATGTGTAATCAACCAACACCATGGGGGTAATATAAAAGTAAATTGTAATCCTAACAGGGATAAGTATAAAAGAAGTAAGAATTTATATACACCATGGGGGTAATATAAAAAGGGGCGTGGCAAGAGATCCTTATGTATATTGTATTGTATACTATTGTATAATGTATTTGTATTGTGGAACATGTTATGTTTGTATATTTGTGTGTGCATTTTGGGGGTTTTAAGTATTATGCATTTAGTGTATTTTTGGTGGGGACTTTAGATATAGGGTTTGTTGGTTTGGTTGTCTTTTTTATAAAAGAAAGTTAATACATGGAATTATGTAGGTATATCCTTTTCATTTTTTTATAACAGGTATTCTATCTCAATTAATCATTGCTGATCATTTCTTTAAGAAAATAATTTATTTTATTTAACTTTATAACAAGTATATGAATTGTCACCCTTTAAAATTTATTTAATTTGTTTGAGTAATTATTATTATAATTAATATTAGCAAGGAATCTATACCATTTATCTTCATTAAGTTCAATGGAGCATTCTACAAGGAACATATAAAATAAACTTTATATTTTATTAATATTTTAATGGAAACTTTATTTCAAGGTTAGTAATGGTTTTAAATTTCAATTCATTTGTAAGCGACATAGCAAATTATTTTCTTGGTATTTACAAATATTTTCAGGTGGCCTTGTTGAGAAAGTATACTTTATTTAATTGACTATTTAAGGGAATTATAGATTATGACTGTTGGGTTTATTTATTTTATTATTAATTTGTTTACCGAGATAGAATAATAAAAGGGATTTGTTAATTGTTTAATTCATGAGTTTTCATTGCAAGTCCCGTCTCACTGGATCCAGCGCATTTTTGGCTTCTCTAGGCTTTAGCCTAGTTATAATTAACTTGTGGCCCCTCTTTAAAAAAAAAAAAAAAAAAAAAAAAAAAAAGGGGGTTACAGTGGGAGTACATCCCCGAAAAGAAGAATGTCGTCGCGGACGTGTTGTCTAGGATAGACATTGATAAACAAACGTTCGAGGGGAAAAGGAAAGTATACTTAAGGTACACCATATTCTGAGTAACAGCGCCGATCTACAATCAATATTGGAAAACCTGAGCACACACCAACAAGCAGACCCGAAGTTACAATCCATTAAAACAAGATTGGAAGCAGGGGACAAGACTATCGCCCAATATTATAAATTACACAACGGGATACTGTTTTTACATCTTTAAGGAAGGAAGAATGGAAAGTTGCCATTCCAACCCATATCGAAAAGGAGATAGTGAATAACTATCATGTTCGATATGGGCATATAGGCGCCTTAAAGGTGAAAAAGGCCCTGGAAGAGAGCTGCGGGCCATCACATTCCTGGACATCTGCGGGCCATTTCCCCGCAGTGGGGGCCGTCACAGATATAAGTATCTAGTCATCGTGATGGACCATTTTACGAAATTCATCAAGCTATACCCAGCGAATCGAGCGACTACAAATAAAATTCTCGATATCTTAACCAACCAGTACTTCCCAAACGCCGGAAAACCAGTTTCTATCATCACCGATCACGGAACCCAGTTCAAGGGGAAAAAATGGCGGGATACACTACTGTCGATGGGGGTTCATAACTATAAAACATCGGTATACCACCCGAGCAGTAACCCGGCAGAAAGAGTATTGCGAGAGGTGGGGCGCATATTACGGACGTATTGCCACGATCAACAGAGGAGGTGGCAAGAATATCTAGAGGCCACAGAAGAATTCCTCAACCTGGCATACCACCCAGCCTTAGGAATTACCCCATACTCCGCCATGTACGAAAGACAACCCCCAAGGGAGATCGAAGAAATATTGGAGTTCCCGAGAGAAAATAAATATATTTTTAATAAAATTAAGTTTTATAATAAGGTGGCAGAAGACCAGGAGAAACGGCGGATTAAATATAATAAAGGGATGGGTAAGATAATTGGAGAGAACCTATACCATTGGAGAGAAGGTTTTATTGAAAAATAGGGAGTTACCCAGTTCACTAGAAGGGATAACTAAGAAATTATTGCTTTTATACACTGGACCATATATAATCTCCAAAAACAATAATAATAACAGTTATGAAATTAAGGAGATGGGTTCCAGTAAAATTAAGGGTGTCTATAACCAGGCATCCATAAAGAAATATAATGAATAAATTCAAAAATAAAGTAAGCACACCTTACTAACCAATTATGAGAAAGAAACCATTTGGAAATAATATAAATAAAGAAAGAATTTATTGAATATAATGAATAAATTCAAAAATAAAGTAAGCACACCTTACTAACCAATTATTTGAAGGAAATATTTTGGAAATATAATAATAAAGAAGGAAAGAATTTTGAATCATAAAAATTCAAAACAATGTAAGAAAAACTTATAAACCAATTATTAGAAAAAACTATGGTGAAATAAAAAGAAAAGAATTAATACCATATTTATGGTAATAATACAATATATTTACCATGTTTAAAGAAAATCTTAATGAGATAAATACAGGAAACAGAATTGAGAATTAAACCAAGTAATTCTGAAGAAGTATGATAATGTCTAATTTCAATATAAAGTGTAAAAAACCTTCAATAAAATGATACAAAAGGGAATAAAAATCTGTGATACGATTTGATTGATTAAATATGATAAAATACAGAAACTTATGAGGAAATATAAAATAATAAAACTTTGAAGTGGTATGAGGAGAAATGAAGACCTCATTATTAAATTAATTAAAACATTCATTCGAAAGAATAATAACCAAGAGAGGAGTAATTTGAGAATAAAATCAAAAATATGATGTAATTAAACAGATTAATATGAAATGATTATGAATTAAATGTCAATTGTAATAACGACAGTTATAAGAAAGTTCTAGAACATAGAACAAGTGGAACTAATAAAAACAGAGTAATGAACCAAAAATGTCATAAATAAATGCTACTATAAACCAATGCAGATTGTAATAAAAAACCAGAAAGGAATAAAGCATTAATAACCAAAAACTTTATATGATAAGAAAAATTGAAAAATGTACTAATAGAAGCTTCCTACCATAATATCAAATGAATTAACCATCAAGTTAAAGAGTCAGAAGAACAACTGAGATAGGAATATTAAAATCTCTGAGCAATATAATAAGTAATAAGTAAAGTATCCAAAGATATTTTTTAAATAGTAACAAAAGTGTACTATTCTGATACAATTTTTTAATCTGTCTGTAGATAATTCCAGCAGCATTAATATGTTTTTTGAGCAGAGATGATTTGCCTCTGTACTCAAATAAGAAGTGAAGTATTGGACAGCAGAGGAAGTAGCGTACAGTGCCTCTCTGAACTGAACCAGCTCACAAAGTAGGGAACGATAGGGAGGAAATATCCCAAGGAGAAAATACTAAGAAGAAATACGAAAATAAAATAATAAATATGAAACTCAGATGACTATTACTATCAAGGAAGATCAAGTGAGAATGAGAAGGATATAAGCTCAAATATAAATAAGAAAATTTTTAGAATTGGAAGGAAGTCAAGAATAATAAAAAACTATAATAATTATCATAAGCAATTGTTTCAGACAAAGCAAGTATAGTCTGAAAAAATCACTTCTGGAGAAGGGCATTCTGTAGCATGACAGATATTCCACCAATAATTAATTCATTTAAGATAATAAAAAATAATTAAATTACATATACTAAAAGAATATCGAATGAAATTCAATTACTTCAAAAGAAAAAACCACAATAAAAGAAAAACAATCATTAAATTATAAAAAATACCACTATTAAAAGTCAAAGAAAGAATTAAGGAAAACTCATATTAAACAACCAGGAGATTATTACCCAGGAGATTAGGAGCAGTAAATAAACTAGATACCCCAAAATCAAGAAAAAAGAATCAGATTAGGAGTGGTGATGAACAAAATACCCGCCACAAGAAGAAAGAAGAATAAGGTTTATTATCAGGAAATAAACAAAATACCCTGAAACCAAGAAAGAAGAGTAAAGTCAGTATCAAAAAATAAAGAAGATACTCCGAACCAACCATCAGTCAAGATAACACTGAGTACCTTGGTTTACCCAAGAGTGAACACAAGAAGGAAGACGAGAAGAAAGGAAGAAATAGGATGGAAGAAACACCATAAAAAACCTATTATTAACTACCATTGACCCCAAACCAATAGATACAATTAAAGAAAGTATAACATCCCGAAACCCAATAAAATTGTAATTATTAATAAACAAAAGTGTTGTATAGTATGATAAGAGGTGCAACAACTAAAGTTATTATGTGATGAAATATAAACAAATCTTCACAGTCCATGATGACTAAAGGTCTGGTCTGAGATAATAAGACTCAATATAAGTCAGAACCACCAGTGAAAATGTATTAGTGTAAGTGTTTTTGAAATATAATAAACTTGAAGTTGTAGTGTTACTATAACTTAAACTATATGCTATAAAACAACTTTTATATTTGATAATTAACAAATCATGAAATAATAAAATGGAAGGTATTTCCAATATTTTATTATTTTAGGTCATTTTGTTATCTCAAGACATTTGTAGGAATGACAATAACTAAAGTATGGGTGGAAATGTTTACTATATAAGGGGATGATAAATAATAATAGTAAAAACAGAAAGGACTGGAATTAGTTTAAGTGTTAATAGAATTAAGAAATTTTAAAATGGCTAATATTGTTCAAAGCCATGAACTCCATATTTTTAAAAGAGTTATTAGAGAATAAGGTTTATATGTTTAGAATAAGTTATATTAGTTAAATAACAGCATACATACCAATTAAAATGTTTCAGTATGTATGCTGTATTAATTACCAAAATGAGTTAAATGTATGTTAAAAACAATTTCAGCAAACATGTCCAACTTTACAGAATGCTGAGTGATGTTAATTATTATTTTTATAACAGTAGCATGAATTAGATGCTACACATCTCAATAAGTTTGTAAACAATTTTATTTTTTTGTCATGATAACTATTAAGAGTCAGAGGAGGAGTAGAAGTAAATTTATTAGAAAAAACCATACATGTAAAATACTTAACTCTAGGCCAAATAATGAATTCACAGAAACTCAATATAAACCAGTTAATTCACCTATGAATCATGTAAACTGGCAAGATTTAGGTAAGGTAGGTCAATTAACAACTACTGTAAATGAACCTATGATTTAAAAGGGTAATATAGAAAAATACCTCAAATTATTGGAAATTTTTGAAATGTATAAATTAACTATTTTTAAAGAGGAATGTTAAATTCAGAAATTATCACTAAAAACCAGTTCAAATGTTCAATTTATATGTAATTAAGGAAAAGAAAGGATTTATGACCGTTTGAAATTTATTATAATGGTATTAATAACACTTAAAATGGCAGTAAAAGTATAGGAAGGCGGAAACCAAGTTTTGGGCCTAGATTTCCAAAAAGAAAGAAATTTGGTAATTTTAACAAAAATCTCAACAAATATGGACTATGTCATATCAAATTAAACAGAATGAGATAAATAAACCAATTATATGGTTAATAATTCATGAAAGCGAATAATAAACTAAAATTATTCCATATATAATGTATTTTGGAATCATGTATATGGGAAGTCGTAATTATTTTAACAATACTTTTCCAATATTAACTTGGCAAGATTTTTACTAAATTGGAGGAAGTTAGTTAGTTCTTTGTTAACGATCAACCTGAACAGTCTATGCAGAATTGGGTTCTTTAAAACCGTATAATGAAGTGCTAAGGTTACAGAGAAAATTCTGTGAGAAACGAGAGTTACTTAAATAAACACTTTTCCAGTCAAAATATTTAAAAACTTCAACGACAACAGTGAAAACGAACACCACACTACATAATACCAGTGAATTAAAACATTAAAACTACATATTAGTAATAATTCAAGCTACCACAGAATAACCATTTTTTGCATAACGAACAGATATAAGTGAACACATCTAATATAAAATAATTAACACCAGTGGACACTGAACACTCATCCAGACTACCCCAAACAACATACTAGACAGTTTACACCAGTTCGGGGATCTTTAAAACAATTATAAAGTTGATTTTATTGTGAGATTTTCTCGCGACGAATATTGCAATTAACCTCTTCGTTTCTGTGAGCGGCCATGATGGAAAAACGATACACTGCCTCCAACTTCGACTGACGTCATAGTCTACGAGTGGTTTGCAACTCAACTATATTAAACATTTCCTATATATTATTAAAAAATTGTTAGATACTAATTATTTAACATTATTTATTGTAAATGTTATACTTTCTCGTCCTGCCCTTCTCTGACTATTATAAAATAATCGCTCCAAGAACCTTTTACAATAATTATATGAATTTTTAACCTGTATTAACATATCGATTTATCCCTGAGACGGAGTCGACCATTGCTCGAAATCGATTTAATATCGATTATTATTTATAAATGTTAATAAATCAATTCATTTCAATTGTATGGATTAGTAAATTATTTCACATTGTAATTTAAGGTTTTTAATTAAGCACGAGACTTCCTGAAAGAAGAAAATATTAACGAAAGGTGAGATACTGGAGCAACACGGAAAGTCGTTAATCGATTGCTGACAGGAGTTAATCTGTTTAACTCCGGATTTTGTTAATATCTTCCAGAAGTGCGAATTAAACAAAATTACCTTTCAGAATTTTAGAAATTTGTTTTAAAACAATAAAACAGCATTAATTACAAATTATATACACCATAAACAAACATAAAATTTTTTTTCAGAAAATTAATTTTTTTTTAATAAAAATTTTTTCTTTCTTTCTCTTTATTTGTAACTACAGTTTACAGGTCTTGTTACAATATATATCAATCGTCAACGCTCAGCCGGCATCGACTTACCCCCAAAAGTCTGGAATTACGCGCCTGGTCGCAGGACGCGTGCGCGGGGGTTTTCCCGATTCCCGTACGCCGTTGTGACTCACGCTCTATCAGACTCTCCCGTCCAACACCCACCCCCTACTTTGGTACGAATGCTTACAGTTTCGTGATTCACAGATTGTGTAACACAAGTTGTCTTCGAACGTGACTCTACAATTTCCTATGCTTAGCAGTTACTGATCGCGGTACGGACATTTTTACAGGCGTTCCTCTGCTTTCCAACTTTCGCATTTCGCTCTATCGGAAATTACAGACGGACAACATTTATTCAAATTTCATAGCGTAATTGCATTCGACTTTCATATATTCCACACAGACGGAAGAATGAGAAAAACAATAAGCTGATGCACAATTGCACAAATTCGTTTCAAAACGTACATCATGTTTATTTATAAACATGTTGAGGAGTTTTAACAAGTTATTTTCTTAGCATTAATGATTTCTAATAATTTACAATAATATAAAGAATGAAAAGTATTAATATTACACATACACACTACTACTAATAATAATAATAAGAAGAAGAAGAACAACAACAACAACAACAACGCTTACCACTCAAAAATGCCCAAGGTTTTCAGGGAAAAACCCAAGAAGAGGACAGGTGCCATCTGAACTGACGAAAGGAGGAAGAGACATCGACCAAGATGGGAGAGATGGGAGAGGAAGAAAGGAGGAACCAGTTGAACCAAACGTCCACAGTGGCTCATACGCAAAAAAATTCTTATATTTACTAATATAGTTACATTCTATTAGTAACTATATTATTATTGTTATTATTATTATTATTATTACTAATAATATATAGGCTTTATAAATAGGACGAGCAGAACGAGTTCTCAGTTTTAACTCGACCGTTTGCCGTTTGCCTATCTGTTTGGCAACCATGGTACATTTTATACGCAACAGATGGATTGCAAATTTGTACGTTAGGCAGTAACAACCAAGATTTTATGCGTTCTAGATTTCAGACTACTAACAATGTAAATAATAACAGCAATAAAAATACGAATACATTAATAAAAATACATAGAGCAATTAAAAGAATAAAAAATGTAAGGTATAGAAAGACGAATAAGCCATAAGTGAAGGACCGAAGCCAGTCTCAGTTTTATAACTCGATCGTTGGCATTTGTCTGTCTGTCTGTCTATTTATCTAGCTCGGGTATGTCTCACGATAACTTTCAAACGCATCAAGCGTTATTCGTAAAATTAGACATTCATAACCATACACAACCACATTGTTTTCGAATTGAGGGTTGGGAGCGAACTGTCGCTCTAAACTAACTTTATTTCTCTCTAAGTTCATAATATATACTTGCCTCGAATCTCCCTTACCTACGATCTACAGCAAAACGTTCATATAGGTTCAAACTACCGCTAAATACAAATTCGCCCAATCTGCTTAATTAAAACCTCCCGCGCGATAGATGACGCTTTTTCTGATTCGCCCACCGTTTTTCCGTGTGCCACGTGCTTAAAAAACTAGCGTCTATCGTTCTCTCTGTCACACAACGCTCTCTCTCGTCTAACGGTAACTATTGTTATATGCACTTAAGTTTACAACGTTTGGCAAACACCCTTTCTATCTGAGCAAATAACACATTTTATGACAGTGGTGTCCCAAAACGTGACTTAACATAAAAGTACATTCATTATTTTCGTCAGCCCCAGCGCCGGCGTTATTAACTTACCGCTTTACTCTACAGATTTTTACAAGTTAATTTTCTTTCAACTATTGCCGCCTATGGTTCTGGCGTCTCAATACCTCCCCGCTTTCTAAAACACACCCTTCTTTTTGCTTTCAGCATAGTTTATTTAGTAAAATTATCACTTGATCAAATTTTCCGTTATAATGTGGTACTTGTTCTAACATTTTATTTTCAATTACAATTTTTGCCCGAATCGAATCTTTTCCTAGGAACGCCATGGTCTTAGGTTTTTCTCTTGAAATGTTCAAATTACTAACCTTTTGATGACAGATTTAGTTTTGTGGATAGCCAGTTGCAATTTACCTTGGATTACAAATTGATCATCGGCAAACAGCATAGTGTTTAAGAACTCGGTGTCGGCTAATTTGTATACCTAGAGGAGCACCTTAAAAATTTTTTTTAAATTATAATAATTAGAGTAACCGAGATTTTTATTATTTTCGGCATAATTCAAAAATTGTCTAATATCGAAATGTATGTAGTAACAAATGTACTTCGTTCACAATAGTGAGGGATAAAAGCATGGATACGCGTGCCAAGTTTTACGAAAATCACTTGATGCGTTCAAAAGTTATCGTGAAACAGACAGACAGACAGATAGACAGACAAATCCCAAACGGTCGAGTCAGAACTGACAACTCGCTTCAATTATTTATAGCTAACCGCAATTATTATTATTATTATAAAGGTTTTGACGGGAGTTTCATAATTTGTCTTTTCTTTCTTGTTAAGATACAACAAAACTTAAGGTTCAAATTGTATGTGATTTATAATGTAATTGTTCATTTAATATGTTGTTTGGTTGTAGTGTGTGATATCTGTATATTTCAAATTGTTCAGCTGTGTTTAGTTTTCTACTTTTAGGTAATTAGTGTAATATTTCCATGTTGTGTTCTATGTTTGTGTAACTATGGTTTTCGTTATGTAAATGTGTGGCAAATGTGGAATGTATGTAGTTTGTGGTGATGGCTTTTATATGTTCTAAAAATCTGGAAGAAAAAGATCTTCCCGTCTGGCCGATGTAGAACTGGTGACAATCATTACAATTTAATTTATAAACCCCTGTTTTGCTGTATGTGTCATTGTCTTTGTTAGTATTATTTATGTGTTTTCTAATGGTGTTGTTGGTTCTGTAGGCTACTTTATAATTGTGTTTCCTAAATGTGTTTGCAATTTTGTGTGTATTGGAATTGTAGTATGTAAGTGTTATGTATTTGCTGGGTTGTGTGCTGTTGGTCTGATGTGTTTTACTTTTTGTGTTTAGGATTCGTTTGTGTAGTTTATTTATTAATTCGGGGTTGTATCCATTTTTGACTGCTATATATTTGATTGTGTTTAATTCATCTTGGTAGTCATGTGTGTTTAGGGGTATTGAAGTGAGCCTATGGAGCATGTAGTTGAAGGCTGCATGTTTGTGTTGATTTGGGTGGTTGGATGAGTTATGTATGACCATGTCTGATGTGGTGGGTTTCCTGTATATTTTGTATGTATGTGTGTGTGTTGTTTGTTTTGGTGATTGTGAGGTCTAAGAAGTTTATGCTATTATTTAGTTCTATTTCAAGTGTGAATTTTAATTTATGGTGTATAGTGTTAATGTATTTGTGAAAATTTTCTATTTGTCTTCTAATAAAGTGAACGAATAGGATGAATCAACAAGATAACAAAACTTTCATTAACCGTCGGGTTATGAAGTACGCTAAGGCTAAGAATCACAGATACTAAGAACTTTATTCACAGCTTTAAAAACATAATAGAATTTATTAAATATGTTTTGTCTAGTAATAAATGTATTTCGCTCAAAACAGTCAGCGAGTTCTGCAGCTCAGGCATCATCATCATCATCATCGTTCCTGGTAGCCTACAACTCATTGCCGAGTCTTAACCTTCTCCAACAAGGGTTGGTTCTCCAACGGTCCCGATCTGACGGCGACGGCTCTCCATTCCTTCAGTCCAAATAGCTTGTCATTACTGTTGACGTCATCAATCCGTTACAGCTTTGATCTGTCTCTCTTTCATCTTCTATCCAGCCGCATCGTCTAGACATTTTCTCGGCATTTCGACAAAATCGATGAAAGTGATAAATAAAAAAAAACCTGTACTAAACGGAAAACGTGAAAGAAAATTTTTAAATCGATATAATTTTTTATTATGATTTTAGTTTGATTCAGAAGAACCAATTATTTTACCTGCGAGCCGGCACTGCACAATAAATGCAAACAATACCGTACGTACTGTACACGTTTAGTTTGATTCAGAAGAACCAATTATTTTACCTGCGAGCCGGCACTGCACAATAAATGCAAACAATACCGTACGTACTGTACACGTTTAGTTTGATTCAGAAGAACCAATTATTTTACCTGCGAGCCGGCACTGCACAATAAATGCAAACAATACTGTACGTATTGTACACGTTTAGTTTGATTCAGAAGAACCAATTATTTTACCTGCGAGCCGGCACTGCACAATAAATGCAAACAATATCGTACGTATTGTACACGTTTAGTTTGATTCAGAAGAACCAATTATTTTACCTGCGAGCCGGCACTGCACAATAAATGCAAACAATACCGTACGTATTGTACACGTTTAGTTTGATTCAGAAGAACCAATTATTTTACCTGCGAGCCGGCACTGCACAATAAATGCAAACAATACTGTACGTATTGTACACGTTTAGTTTGATTCAGAAGAACCAATTATTTTACCTGCGAGCCGGCACTGCACAATAAATGCAAACAATATCGTACGTATTGTACACGTTTAGTTTGATTCAGAAGAACCAATTATTTTACCTGCGAGCCGGCACTGCACAATAAATGCAAACAATACCGTACGTATTGTACACGTTTAGTTTGATTCAGAAGAACCAATTATTTTACCTGCGAGCCGGCACTGCACAATAAATGCAAACAATATCGTACGTATTGTACACGTTTAGTTTGATTCAGAAGAACCAATTATTTTACCTGCGAGCCGGCACTGCACAATAAATGCAAACAATACCGTACGTATTGTACACGTTTAGTTTGATTCAGAAGAACCAATTATTTTACCTGCGAGCCAGCACTGCACAATAAATGCAAACAATATCGTACGTATTGTACACGTTTAGTTTGATTCAGAAGAACCAATTATTTTACCTGCGAGCCGGCACTGCACAATAAATGCAAACAATACCGTACGTATTGTACACGTTTAGTTTGATTCAGAAGAACCAATTATTTTACCTGCGAGCCGGCACTGCACAATAAATGCAAACAATACCGTACGTATTGTACACGTTCCCGGAACGCGTTAAGTACGAAACCTTCATGTGACTGATGACTGCTGACTGCTGTTCTCGTCACAGTTGCGGTCAAGGGAAGCAAGTGAACCACTACTTCACTAATGACTGACGACACAATAACTGCAATTATTGTTACGGTAGATGTTAATATTTAATTGGATCTAATTTTAATTAACCAAAATAAAAATTCACTGGATTTATCCAGGGCCGGATTAAGGTATCTCGGCGCCCTAGGCTATTTATATTTTAGCGCCCCCCTGACCTCCCATAGGCTACTCTTACGTTTATTTCCAAGGGGCTGGATGAAGCTTTACACACTCTTCAATATATTTCATATTTAGTAGGCCTAGTATTTCAAATATCTTACTGTTTTTTGGAAATAGTCTCAAGAATTGAAAACTGAGGCTATTTTTCAGAGATTCTTTTAGAGTTACACCTTCAACCATTTGTAGTTTGCATGGCTTTTATAAGGACAAAATTAACTAAGTAGTTACCGAATTATAACAGTTTTATTAAGGGTACATTTAACATCATTTACACAAAGAAGACAATCAGTTAAATATCTTGTGGATTTGTTAAGACTCATGTAAAGTTCAAGCTAGATTCTTTTTTCTCGCTTTAGATTGAGCAAACGTTTTAATCACCACACTGAAATCAAGTCCTTGCAGAAAGGCACTTTCTATTAACAAGAGGGCTACACTGGTCAGTTTATCCTGGCGAAAATTTGAGCGTAAATAATTCTTCACCCTCTTCAAAGCTAAAAAGATCTTTCGCCACTACAGTTAGTGACGGGCGTAGTAAGGAAAATGAGCAAAGCTATCTCGACATTAGGAAACATTGATTCTAAGTTAAGCGTTTTCAAAAAATTCAACAGTGGTTTTGGTTCAGATCGCTTTTTCTTCAAATTTGTATCCTTGAAATTTATTTCCAATTTTACATTTAGCTGTAAAATTTTATTATTTTTTAGGTAAAAATTTTGCGCCCCCCAAAGTGCCGCGCCCTAGGCTCCAGCCTAGTCAGCCTAATTGTTAATCCGCCCCTGTATTTATCTATCGTGACTAAGTAGACTGACTTTATACGCTGTCACTGCTAGTGCTACAGTAGGTGAAGCAGGTTCGTGGCAGCTTGAGGTAGGTCTGTGTAGAAAGATCCGCGCGCACGTAGAGCGAGATAGAAAATCACCACTGCTATAATATTAGCGAACTGAAGCTAGCTTGAGTTGAGTTGGACTGCGTGATGTTGAGTTTGCTAGTATCGCTGTGCGTGTTACGTTTTAAATAGTACCATGTTTAAACCATATGCATCATCCATTTTTAACATTTGAAGTTACAATCATACCTTATTAAATAGTGCGTTTACGTTTTATTTACGCTGCATTTAAACAATATACTTTGCATTTGAAGTTATAGTTACGCACTTTAGAATAGTTTTAGTGTTGGCTTCAATACTTTCTAAAATGTCAGTTTGTATAACAAAAGCCCATTTCACAAAGTCTTTTTCTTCCTTATTTAACGAAAAACTGACATTATAAAAACTGGTAGACCGACCCTGGATCTTTCAAAAACCCAACAAATGCACAGGAAATGTGAGTGGTTGGCTGATAGAGCTGATCTAAATGCGGTATTTTGCTGGTATTGTTTATTGTTTGAAAAGGATAGGAACAACAGCTGAGCCAATACTTGATTCAAACATTTAGAAAACCTAGTTAACTCTATTGCTGGCCATGAACTTACTGTGAATTATCTTCGTTCATCATTGTGTTTTACTGCTGTCGATCAGAGTAGAATAGAAACTGCTTTAGACGACCAATTTAAATCGGAGATATCGGCTCACAAGCGGAAGGTTCGACGTAATAGGGACATTCTTATGAGACTAGTTAACACTGTCTGCTAGACAAACAAGTATTACCATTTTGGGGACACGACAAAGCGGAAAAGTCAGTTAATCGAGGCAATTACGTAGGACTTAGTGGCTACAAAAAAAAAAACGAAATAAGGAGGCAAACTTTGAAGCTGTATTAGTCGATGAAACTTTCAAATACTTATCTGCAGTTTTGCATTATCGGTATCCTTACGATGGAGAAGTAAAAGAGAGATTTTTTTAGAATTTACTGACGTAAGTTGTGATCGATATGTACAAGGCTATTATAGAGCTCATTCGCCAGTTGCTGATTGAATTTGAATTTGCCGTGGAAAACTAGTCTCTTAAGCGTGTGATGGAGCAGCAACAATGGCAGGAAATTTAAACGAAGTACAGACCGAAGTACGGTATCGGATATGCGTCAGCTTCACCAAACTTTTTACCCACCGCACGACTAATCACCATAGATTCAGAAAGTTGATTTTTTAAAATGAATATAACAATATAACGAACGGGGATACCCTCAACAACTTATAAGAACTATACAAGGCCTATAGGCTGTAATGGAACAAGAATAGCTGTTAAAAAGAATTGTAGGATATCTCAACAAATATCTGTCAATCAAGGTGTTAGACAAGGCTACAGTATATCACCTACTCTTTCTAACAGTTGCAAAAACCTGTTTTTAAGCTTCATCAGGATTTGCAAATAATACACTATGAAAATCTCCGCTATAAAAACAAAGGTAATTATATTACGAGGTAAGGAGCCAAGAAGAACAAAAATAATGACCAATGATCAGATTCTAGAAGAGGTGAGCCACTTTAATTATTTGGGAAATGATGTTGGCTACGATAGAAATTATTATATTGATGTAAAGTTAGGCAAGTTCTGTGGAACAATCAATTGTATTTTTAGAAGCAAGGTACGTCGAGATACAAAATCAAAGTTTTACAAAGTTATGTCAGTCCGTGTGCTGTCCTATAGGTGTGAACTGTGGACAAGAACCAAAAGACAAGAAGTATGGGAAATGGCGTTCTTACGAGAAGTTTAAAGACTTTTTTAAAACTTGACCGTGTAAGAAATGAGGCCATAAAGAGAAAATTTACATGTTTTTAACTTGAATTAAAAATTTAAAAGATTACAAACAACGGTGGAAAGAACACTTAGAAAGAACGTCAGATTACAGACTGGCCAAACAACTCTTTATATTATAATGAAACTTTCAACTTGTGAAACTTACTTGCATTTTCTTCTCGAACGCGTTTCGGCGTGGTGTTCGCCTTCGTCAGCTTTGAGACAGACTGCCATTAATTTGTAACGGTTTTTGCTTGGAAGGTATAGTGGGGGTGGTGTGTGGAGTAAGGGGATTGGCGCGGGGATACAAATTATTGTTAGTTTTTTGTATAATTGTGTCAAAAAGTGTATGTGATTTATGCTGTAATTGGTCGTTAAGTATGTTGTTTGGTTGTGTTGTGTGGTGTTTGTATATTTCATATTGTTCTGCTGTGTTAAGCTTTCGACCTTTGGGTAAGTAGCGTAATATTTCAAGATTAGTATCTATGTTGGTGTAGCTGTGGTTTTTTGTGTGTATGTGTGTGGCAAACGCGGAATGTATATTGTTGTTGGATAATGTTTTTAGGTGTTCAGAGTAACGGGATGAAAAACATCTTCCCGTCTGGCCTATGTAGAAACTATTTCAGTTATTAAAATTTAATTTGTAAACACCTGTTTTGTTGTATTTGTCTATGTCTGTGTTTGTATCATTGATGTGTTTTTTGATGGTAGAGTATTGTTTGTTCTGTATGCTATTTTGTACTTGTGTTTTCTGAATGTGTTGGCGAGTTTGTGTGTGTTGGAGTTATGGTATGAGAGTGTGATATATTTATTGTGTTGTGTGTTGTTGGTATTTTGTGTTTTGTTGTTTTTGTTTATGATGTGTTTGTGTAGTTTGTTTATTAAATTAGGGTTGTATCCGTTTTTCATTGCTATGTATTTGATTGTGTTGAGTTCGTCAGTATAATCTTGTTTACTTAATGGTATTTTAGTTAGTCTATGGAGCATATGATTGAAGGCCGCATGTTTATGTTGTGTTGGGTGGTTTGATGTGTTGTGTATAACCATGTCGGTTGTGGTTGGTTTTCTATATATTTTGTACGTGTGTGTATTGTTAGTTTTGTTAATTGTTAGGTCCAGAAAATTTATACTATTGTTTTGTTCAATTTCCAGTGTAAATTTTAGTTTATGGTGTATTGTGTTTATGTATTTGTGGAAGTTTTCAACCTGTCTTGTGTTGCCTTTGAATAAAAGTAATATATCATCTACATACCTGTGCCAATAAATGATTTTGTTGGTGTATCTGTTGTTGTTTATTATGTGGTTCTGTTCTATGTTGTGTATATATATTTCTGCCAGTATTCCTGATATGGGGGATCCCATCGGGAGACCGTCTGTTTGTGTGTATATCTTGTTATTGAATGTAAAGTAATTTTGCTCAGTTATTATTTTGGTGAGTGTGATGATCTCTTGTATATGTGTTTCGGGCGTGTTGTTTTGTATGAGTAAATGTTCTAGTGTTTGTATGGTTTCTTGAATTGGGACATTGGTGTATAAATTGGTGTTGTCACCAGTGCCGAAGTTACATGGAGGCAATTGAGGCAATGCCTACCCTAAAAATTCTGTAGAATAAAAATTATAAATACGTATGAACTACATAACGTAAAGATTATACATTGTTACTGTGACTGTCGAATTTATTAAGCAGAAATGTGCTTTACTGAGCGACCGCTAGATGGTGACAGGTGAGATTCGGCATAAAGCGAATGAGGCAACGTGAACTTGCCTCAGCGTTTTTTTATACATCGTATGTAAGCAATGTGCTGGTGCGATAGGGAAGTGAGGGGGAGGGGGATTGTCCCGTGCTGTACACAGAGCGTTGAGGCATGTCTCACTACTATAGTGCAAACAGTTAAGTTAAAGCGCGCTGTGTGGTTTATAAGTGTGCTTATTTTATGTGGTTATTAAAAGTGTGCCTGTTATTCCGCTGAACTAACAGATGATCAAGATTGTTTTTTGAATTGTTTGTAACATTAAACATATATATAGAAACTAATCAAGTTTAAAAATTTGAAGTTCAATCAGATGTATTATTGTGTATGACTTATACAAGGATTGTTCAATAGAAACACGTTTAGAGCTGTAAAGCATTTTTTATTCAACGATTTTAAAAGAAGTCTCCATTAACATTAAGACATGAGTCCCGCTCTTGCACTAATCTGTAGATTCCCTGCTAGTAAAATTCTTACGGCTGTTTGGGGAACCACTCGCTAACAGCAAACTCTAGCTCAGCGTCCGATTTGAAACACCGTCCTTTTAGTGATTCCTTAAAAAAATTTAAGGTACGATTTTTGCCTACCCATTCATTAACTACTAGCTTCGCCACTGGTTGTCACCATTTATTGTATAAATTATACAATATTTTCTGTAGTCGTTGTAAGTTCCTTCTTTTGCTTTGCATCTGCAATTTTTTTCAGACAGTCTTCCTTTATCCACCGTTTCTTTCTATGTGTTCTTTCCATCTTTGCCTACAGGCTTTCATTTTTGCAGAGATCTACACCCCGCTTGAACTATTTTGTGTAGGACGTGTACTTGTAAAATAGCTAATAAGAAGCCGAAGGTAACTGACTTTAGATAGGTGTTCTAAAGTGCGTTCCAAAATAGAAATTGAGAATAATATTTTTTGACCAGGTGTAACGTTTTCTAGGACGTGCAGAATGTGATATAAATTACGAGTATGATGACGATAACAGATAAGAAATTAAAACAGATTCAAATGCTTCAATGATCAAATAGATTCAATATCAAATCGACGTCATGAGTTCGATGATATCGTTGACTGTCATGAAATATACTTACATTAGACTCCATTTCGTTCCGTCTAGTCGAGACCGAATTTTGGACGGTTAAGGTAAAGTGGCGGTAAATATATTTATTCACTGGTCCATTAACACGTCCAGCGTACTGTTTTTGTACTATGGAAGAATAGATTCAAATTACTACTACTTCGTCAGCGACAAATTAACAATGTACGCCTACCGTTATACATCTTCGCTGCTGTTCCTTCCAATTTTGGGCGTGTCTATTGTGTTTAGTTAGGTTGTTCATTAGAGGGCTGTCAGCTGTCAGAAGGGGAGACAACCACACCCTGCCTTCTTGTGAACTGGTTTTTTTTTTTTTAAGGAGTCACGGATGCAACTCAACTCTACTGGACTTAGTTTTTTACACGCAAAGCTATTAATTCCTAAAGGGCTTACACAATTTCTACTAAACGTTTTAAGTTTATCGCAGAAAATAAAAACTGAAGTTCACAGAAATTCCACAATATTTAACAGACTGCTGCTGTAGCTAGCCATGCGAGTGACACCAGTCTTGTAAACTTGTAGACAGAGATAAGAAGTGAGAGTTGGCAACAGTTTATAAACTTAGAATGGAGCCTGACGTAAACTCAGCGGAGTGATACAACAGTGCGAATTAAAACTTTCTTAACAGATCCAAAGAATTATAAAATCATTTACCTAATTTTTAGTTTGATTAATAATAACAATAACTATCGTAATAAAAAACGTTTGTTGGCACATTTTTAATCAATTAATCATAATCAATTGGGAACTACTTTGTTTTTAACGATGGATTTAGTGATGCGGCCACTAATCTAGCCAATCCGGTTCAAGTACAGCACACAGTTTTGTTTACATCAGTGGCGAAGCTAGTAGTTAACGAATGGGTAGGCAAAAATCTTATCTTAAATTTTTTTTTAAGGAATCACTAAAAGGATGGTGGTTCAAATCGGACGCTGAGGTAGAGTTGCTGTAAGCGAATGGTTCCACAAACAGCCGTAAGAATTTTACTAGCAGGGAATCTACAGGTTGGTGCAACAGTGGAACTCATGTCTTAATGTTAATGGAGACTTCTTTTAAAATCGTTGAATAAAAAATGCTTTACAGCTCTATACGTGTTTCTATTGAACAATCCTTGTATTAGTCAAACACAATAATACAACTGATTGAACTTCAAATTTTTAAACTTGATTAGTTTCTATATATATGTTTAATGTTACAAATAATTCAAATAACAATCTTGATCATCAGCGGAATAACAGGGACACTTTTAATAACCGCATAAAATAAACACACTTATAAACAACACAGCGCGCTTTAACTTGAATGTTTGGACCACAGAAGTGAGGCATGCCTCAACGCTCTATGTGTACAGCACGGGACAATCCCCCCTCCCTTCACTTCCCTATCGCTCCGGCACATTGCTTACATACGATGTGTACAGAAAACGCTGAGGCAAGTTCAGGTTGCCTCATTCGCTTTAAACGAGCTATGCCGAGTCTCACCTGTCACCATCTAGCGGTCGCTCAGTAAAGCACGTTTCAGCCTAATAAATTCGACACGCGGTAACAATGTACATATAATCTTTACGTTATGTAGTTCATACGTATTTATAATTTTTATTCTACAGAATTTTTTAGGGTAGGCATTGCCTCAATTGCCTCCATGTAACTTCGCCACTGGTTTACATCAGGTTTCAACTCTACGAGTAAACACACTTTGGACAATTGTAAGAAAAGACAAGAATATTGATCATCATCATATTCGAGTTTTCTTTGCGACTGCCATCCCTCTCGCACCCTAACTTCCAACGCCTGCGGTCGGTTCAAACGACGTGATTCGAAGAGGTGTCCGAGTTCCTATCTCGTCAGCCTTTGTCCGGTCGTTGGCTCTAATTCTTTTTGCTGCAGCCTCGTCCTTCTCCCTCCTTCTCTTACTTGCGAACTATCAGCGTCTCAGAACCACAACCGCCGACCCGCCATACAGCCTTCGTCGCAATAACATCAGACCCCATATGAGTTCACATCTGAAAACAGTCCTTCATTCCCTCCTTGCCCACCTTCTAGCACGCTGAGCCAGCTGCTTGTTGCTGTTATCCTGGTCACCGGCACGGGGGCTCTCTGCCTCACGGGGAGCGACAGACGCCTCAAGGCTGTCGGTTTCAGCGGCAGTGTCACAAACGTACATCAAGTTTTCCTTCTCCTCCGTCTTCTGCGTTAACGCGTTGGGGGTTTCCTTTACCATTTTAGGCTACCTGTTAACTTGAACCAGACTTCGATTATATTCTGGCAGCCAATGGGCACGACCCAGACGCTGCAGTCATCCCACGGGTGCAAAGACGCCCCGCACTCACAATGCAATGCAATACTAGGGTCCGTTCATTCGCCGTACTCCAATCCTTTATTTTCTAGTGATGTTCACTTCTGTGTTTCAACTCTTCCTGGGTCTGCCTCTTTTCCTTTTGTGCAAGAGAGTCCGTTCGTTTAGGCCACCTCTCGTCATTCATCCTCTGCAGATGGCTATATCGCCTCAGTCACTTCCACTCGATTGTTTCAAGTATATCAGTATTGATTCACATGAGCCTTCTTACTTTGTCACAATTTTTTACTCTGTCAATTCGCACCAAGTGGCAGCATCTACGGTAGTAGTTGATTTTCGTAGCTTATAGATCACTGATCCTTCATCTTTTTGTCCTCAACCTAGGGACAAAAGCGCTTGCAATTTCTTCCTTTCCATAGACAGCCTCTTGATTACCACATTACTTCTTCCTTCTTTCATCCCATCCATGTACTCCTGCCTGAGCTTTCCCCTCGCACTTCGCCCTCGATTACGGTGGTGAGCCAATTTGCTTCTTCCATCCACAATGGACCCAACAAGCGTCCTTATACAACCCACTCTAGCTAACAAACCAACTGAAATAATACTAAAATCTGAAAGCTGGTCTTGCACCACGTTCTTCGTAAGTAATTTTTAATAATTTTCAGTTCACTAAAACTTCTTTCGGTTACAGCAAGACTTAGAAATGTCCTTAAGCCTGTAGTCAAGTTTAGATATTCTTCTTGAAATGTGTGTTGTAGGCCTAAATCGAAAGTGTTACTGAAGGCACCATTTTCATATTGCCTTCAACTGCTGAGGCGTGGTGTTTCTAATTTTACATTTTTTTTCAAGGGGTACATTACCATTTATGTCATCTTTGTATGTCTCGGTCATCTTTCTAATATGTGGGCTTCAGTCTTTATATCTTTCACGCCCATCCTGTGTATTTTATTTCCAATTTAGAAAGGAAATTTTCTACTATTTAGAGGGGAAACTCGTCATTAATGCCTTCTTATGTCTGAAACCGGGTAGTTAGCTTATTCATTAAATCGGGAATTATTATGAATGCCGGTAAACATTAGTACACATTTACTATTTATCATTTTGGCGGTCTCCCCAGGCCGGCGTCCGGGGCACCACCTCTCTTGCGGCCCTCCTCAGATATCAGAGTGTCCCACTGTCACTACTGTAGACGTATCCAACAATATAAGTAAACGTCACCTTCACGTTCAGTATTGACCACCTTATCGTTTTACCCCAGTGTCAATATACTGACATACAGGACCTACGTAATTCTAGGAATTCGTCTGTACGGACAGTTTGACAACAGCGTTATTATCAATTTGTTTGTACCCATAGTGCTTTATCTAGAACTTATCGAAGTAATATCGGTGGGCGCTGTTAATAATTATTTTTGACAGTTCCCAGTTTTTACAAGGAAAGTGTTTGAAGTAGTCTTTTTTTCAGTATTTCAGAGTAATGATTAGCGTACTATACAAATTAAGTTAAAATTAATTTTGTTGTATTCGCTCACAACTTTTTAAACAAATTCTGATGTTATCTTGACTCTTAATGATAATAAAATTAGATGCATTTGTGTCTTACAGATGTTCGCCTGCTAGAATCAAAGAAACGAGGTATAATTAAAAAAAAGGAATAAATTCTTGTTATGTTCTTGTTAAAGAATAATTGTCGTGTTGAAACACTTGTTTAGCGACGTATGGGGATGAACCGCGAATAATATTCCAAACGAAAAGAGAAGACTGACTGGAAAATCTTCAACTGACCTACGAACCTATTCAAGTCGCTACAACATTTACAACGGGTGCTGACTTATATCAATTTTGTGAAATTATTAAAGGAGTTCGTCGTATTCTGAATATTATTCCTCACAACATGATACTCCACACTGATTTGAACAATTTTTTTTTTAATTTTGACTCCCTTTTGGACCCTGATGCACTAAAATTTTCAAATTTCGAGACCTACGTTAAAATTCTCTTTAATTTGATCCCAGTATGGATTTGCACAAATTTTTACAATTTTTTTCCATTTTTTGGGCCATGATGTAATACAAATTTAAAATTTCTAAAACTGAACACCTGAAATATTCAGATTTTTGTTAAAATTCTATTTAACTTGATACAAAACTAAACAACCAAGACTAAACTGCTTGGTATTTTATTTGTACTTTGGGTGTCTACGTGCAGGCCCACAGTACTGTGGTATAGACTAAAGCTGTCCTGCCATGCTACCTGTACATATAAATTCAGCAAAGTCCCACGTACAGGTAAAAATGACACCATCAACCAATCACAACAGAGATGGTGTATGATTGGCACCCAAAATGCAGAAAAATTTTACCACTGATGATGGCAGCCAGTGGAGCTGCCGAAACGTTTGGTTTTGTTTTTAACCAGGGACCACGGCCAAACAGCCCGGATATCTTTCATAATTCAAATGACACCGGCCGTGAAAGCCTAAGGAATAATTTATTTACCGTATTTCTTCCGTCGTGTGACTTCGTGTTGCATTCGATTGATTTACGCGTTTACTAACATATGTTTCACCTTCAGAAATAAAAAAAATCACTCAAAGTGAGGTCGTTAAATATTAAAATAGCAAATATTGAAAACAATTCCACACATATCCGCGTCACATGAGTGCGCACTCGAGTGGGATCGATCGGAAGAAATACGGTAAATATTATAGAGATTTTGAAAATTGTTTGATGCCTACAAAAGTTATAGTCCCCCAAACAGACAGATAGACAGACACAAATGCCCAACGGCAGACCTAAAACTGAGAACTCGATTCGCTCGTTCAATTATAACATACGATATTAAACTTTTTACTAGTTTTAATAATTTATGTTACATCTTTTATTTACAGACGTGATGAATAAGTTGCATAAGTTCAACCTTACGTGCGGGACCATTAGGCGAACCCTTAATTCAGCAAGTAAAGGAACACGCTAAAATTCTACAAGTTGATGGCTCTTCCCACACTTCTTTACGGATCTGAGAATTGGACTTTAACGAAAGGCCCCGGCCAGTCGCATCCAAGCGGCTGAAATGAGATTTCTCAGGCACGTGGCAGGGTGTACTCTCCATGATCATAGAAGAAACACAGATGTACGGCAGGAACTGAATATTATGAGTGTACACGACAGGATCGCCCAGCATCGGCTGAGTTGGTGGGAACACCTTTGCCGAATGGATGACTGCCGCATCCTCAAACAACTATGGAACTATAAGCCGTGGGGACGGAGAGGTGTGGGACGTCCGAGGAAGCGCTGGAGTGACCAGCTGTAATCTTTGCCTATTTGAGACCGGAACAAACCATCCTTGGTTTAATCCTTGAAAATGATGATGATGATGATGATGATGACGAATTAAACACTTGGTATAGTTCTCCGGATTCTTTTTATTTTTCTCTGTAGGCATATACCAAGTGTTATTTATTAAATTCACATCTTAATGAAATGTTCTACAAAGTACCGAGTGCCGAGCGACCATTCTATTAGTGTAAACTACAAGGCAAGGATCATTTTTCTTTAATCCCTGATGATGATGATGATCTTTTACTTACAAAAGTGAGTTTATTTTTGTAGCAAGCACTTATTTACTCTTCCTTACGCTAATTTCGTAGATGATTTGGTTGTCATACATCCTCACAACAAAACCGAAAATACTATATAACATTGTAAATTGTCGTACTGTGTTTTGCTAATCAGCTGTTTAATACGGTGAATATAGTCTTTTTTATATATTACGTAAGCTGGTCATAGATATCGTATTTAATGTGTGTTTTGTGTCAACGGACAATAAGATTATAAATCAACTGTCACGCAAATTAATATGAATTAGTTAATCTGAATAATTACAGTATCATAATAGAATTAGTCTGTACTTAATCCGTATCGGAAACGTTGCATATTTTTATATATTTAAAGGTTAACTTACTTTTCACGTAATATTTCGAATTATTTAATAAAATACTGACACTAAATATCATTATTTTCGTTTGTAATATTAAAATTAAACGGATTCTAATCTACCGTAAATATAAAGCAGGAGTGAATATGGGAAAACCCCATATAGCTTTATCATGTACTAAATATACAGCGTTACAAAACAAACATTCTGAGAATTTTAATCTCATTCAAATAGTCTTTTTTGTTTCTTAAAACAATTAACAAGCGTGCTTTCCGTAGAATAAACTCACATACAATATAATACTGTACATGAGTAAGTACCAGATTAGATTAGCGGTCACCATGGAAACAAATTTTATTTTATTCACCCATTTTACACCCGACAAATGGATTGTAAAATTAATTCGTTACGCAGTAAGGACAAAAATATTATTAGTTACCGATTTTGGATAAATAATAATAATAAATTATAGTAGGCCTAATAATATAATATAAAATCATCACCATCATTATCTTCAAGGATTAAACCAAGGATGGTTTGTTCCGGTCTCAAATAGGCAAAGTCTAGAGCTGGCTGGTCACTCCAGCGCTTCATCAAGTAGTCATTGTCAAGTAGAGGTTAGGGCACCCTCTCGTCCTTGGGGTGAGAAATTGCCCCTAAAGACGGATGACCTTCCGTTGGTGAACGACGTAGGATGTGGGAGGCAATGAGAAATTACCACATTAAAGATCCCTATGGATATCTCAACAGGGAAAACTGGTCTCTTTAGTCTGGTAAGTCAGCCAGGTTATAGGAGAACACACAGACAGAAAATCGGGCTGGACGTTAAGTCTGAAGGTGGCAGCCCCACCATACGTCTTACCTTGCGATATGCTAGTAACATATCCAGGGGATATTTTCACTACTGAATTGCCTCAAATAAAGACTACCCGAACGGATCAAAAGTTGCTGACCACAACTGTGAATAAAAGGAAAAAACAACTTGGTATTGCGAAACAATTTGGCGTATGGGATGTAAGAGGACTCACACATAATATAAAATGACAGTACTGTATAGTCTATTACGTGAGGCATGACAAAAGGCCTATCTGCCGATTTTGAGTTAGTGTCCATGTAATTTTTTGATTTCTTTTGCTATCGTTTCCTGAAAGGTTCTAGAACAAAGTTAAGGAAAAATTTTGGCCCGCTCCCACCCCTAAAGTGTTGAAAATATGAAACGACGCGAGGATGCATTTTGAAGCCCTGAAATTAGGTACTTAGGGCCTACAGGTTTTGGGGGTGCTGATTACGATTCTGATGTCTAAAACTATATTCGACGCAAAGCGTAGTTTTGAAGGGTTGAAGAAGACTATAATCAGGGGGTGTAAGTATTAAACTTCGCGAGAATGCCGGTCAAAGCCTCGAAAGTGGGTACCTATAGGTTTTTGGGGGTGCTGATTACGATTTTGACGTCAAGGAATACATCCGACCCAAGGGTTCGACTTGAAAGGGTTGAAAACATGAAACAACGCGAGGATGTATTTTGAAGTCCTGAAATTGGGTACCTACAGGTTTTTGGGGGTCCTGGTTACGATTTTGACGTCAAGGAATACATCCGACGCAAGGGTTAGACTTGAAAGGGTTGAAAACCACCTTTAAAGGGTTGAAAACCCCCTCTAAAGGGTTGAAAACATGAAACAAGGCGAGGATGTACTTTGAAGTCCTGAAATTGGGTATACTCAAAATTCAAAAGTTCAAAATTCAGTAGATAAAAATATATATTTCATCTATACTTATAAAATTTAATCAAAGAAAAGTTGAACCATAAACATTATATTATTTTATTAAATTAAATATTCGATTGATTTAACGAACTATCAGTACAGACAGTGACAAATTGCAACAGATATTGTTTTGTTTACAATAGACGTTAAAAAAATAATAATAATAATTAATTCTATTGTCATTTTGAAAAACAAATTAGTTTAGCATAAATTAGTAGGCTCTCAGGACTGCACCCGAACATATAACGTACGATAACAAAATCTAACTGTTGGAGCGCGTGTACATTTTTGGTCATAACACGGTCAATATTTAAGAAAAAAATTTCAATTAAAATGTATTTTGTAGGAAATTTAAAGAGCTACAACTATTGTCGTATGCGCTATAGTAACGAAACCTACTGTACACTAGATATTTTGCCTAGAAGTCAAAAATGTTTTACACGATGTCGGCAAAATACACATTTAAACTGCTTTGACTCATCTAGTTTTAGTCACAAAGGAATGAAACAAAATTTATAAGTTTTCTTTTCCTATAAGCTTTATTTTCAATTCATAACAATGTTTCGATAAAACGCATCGTTACTGAGATATTTAATAAAAAAGCCGAATTATGGCGAAAATCCAAAAACTTGAATTTTCTTAAAACATTACGTGTTACTGTACAGCAATACATATATAGTTCCAAAAAATTGAGGACATTGCTAATATAATAGACAACCGAAAACTACAGTATCTCGGCTTAATATGCATATTTGACAAAATGGCGTACGTCCCTTTATTAATTTCTTGGAAAATATTTGCAGAAATTATGATATTTTTCTACATAACTTCTTAATGTTTTAAGCTACACAAGTAATTAACCCGGAGTTTTTAATAAATTAACGGAGCTTTCATTTGATACTAATTAGTTTCGATCGAACAATTTTTCACCGAGTTATATAAGTTTTAAGCACGTAATTTCATCAAAACCGATGAATCGCCATCTTGTTTTGGCTGTGTCTCAAGAACAATTTGACATAACAAAACCAAACAATGTGGAAAATGTTCGCCTGGTAATAAGCTTTAAGTTTGAGTTATACAAATGTTTCGCAAAATAGCGTCGTTTTTTAGTTATTTGCAGATTAATTTTTAAAAACGCTTTTTTTTTCAAAACTTTGAATCCTTGTAACTCGCAAAAAACGGATTTTTTCAAAAAGTGTATACCACCTTTTTGCTTAGAATTTAATTGTCTATCGGATCCCGGGGTTATTAAATTTTGTTTTTTTTTTTACCCCCGAAAAAGGGGTGAAAACAACCCCTTAAATTTAAGAGCGGGCCAAAAAGTTTCATTAACTTTATTTTATGACCCTTTATGAAGATTTTGCAAAAAAATCAGAAGGATCCATGGACACTAACTTAAAATCGCCAGAAAATTCCCCACGTAATAGACTAGTAATAATATTATAGTAGTAATAATAATAATAATAATAATAATAATAACCGTAATAAAAATAATATTACACTAATACAAAGCAGAAAAACTAACAGGAATCTTCCATCAGCGAGAACATTTAAAAAAGTTCTCTTGGGAACCTACGTATCAGCAACTTTGGTTTCACATGTGTGGAAATTTTGGACCCAGGTCCCTTCTTACCTTCCTAATCACCAATCAACAACTAGGGCCCCTTTTATGCACTCGCGCGACAAGGTTTTCTGCCGCGCGTTTTGTAAAACAACGGAGGCAAGCGAGGCCATTTATGCACACGCGCGTTCTGAAAAACATTCTGCTCTACTCTAGATTACGCGCGACAGATATGCCGCGCGTTTGCATAAAAGCACCAATTTACACCCATGCACAGATAACACGCGCGGCAAGCTTTCTTTTCTCAGAAAGGGCAGGGCACGTGTTTTTCAGAACGCGCGTGTAAATAAATGGCCTCACTTGCCTACGTTGTTTTACAAAACGCGGCGCAAAGAAACGCGCGGCAGAAAACCTTGTCGCGCGAGTGCATGAAAGGGGCCTTACTCTCGGCTCTTGGGGATGACCTCTTTTCCTAACTTCTTGATTCCGCCCCCCCCCCATTTGTCATTCAGCTGCTGATTGGTTGTTAGGAAGGTAAGAAGGAACACGTATTTTGGGAAGAAGATCTGCACACATGTAAAATTAAAGTTGCTGACACGTAAGCTAACATGAGAACTTCTCTGATTATTTTACTTTTGATAATATTACACGTCTGGACTGGAGATCAGCAGGTCGAGTGTACTACCGAACAATTTCTAACGCTTAACAGTTTCACCGTTCGGACTTTTCTCATCATCTTAGTAAACTTACTCAAAATAATAAGAACAAAAAAATAAAAGTATTACTCACGTCTTCATAGCCGTCCAGATCATCATCGTTGTGGAGGTGGTGGTGTCCATTCTGTCTCGGCTGGTCGCCGTCGGGTAGACAAGTGTAGTGTTCGTTCTCTTCCGTCTCGGCCGCCTCGTGGTAACTCAACCTCTTGGCGACGTCGGACCCTTTCATCTCTTGGCACAGTTTGTTGATCATCTCCGACGACGCGCCTCCGTGCAACGCGGACGCATTACGCTTCACCACGACGGCGGCGGCGTCTTTCCGCGGCGACAAGGACAGCGCGTCCGCGTTACCGCTGAACCGCTTCTCGATCTGTTCTTTCATTTCCAACCTGAAACTACCGGACACGTCCGCGATCCGAGGACTGGTCTCCGCTGAACGTCTGTCGGCGTTATCTCGCGGTCTCGCGGTTTTCTCTTTATTGTTGAACTCCATCGCTTTCCGGTTACTATCATCACTATCGATGATTATCGGCGTTTCCGTTATAGTCAACTTATTGTTACCGCTTCCCCACAGGAACGAACTGTTGGGTTTCACAAAATCGTTTCTCTCCGATTTTTGTTTATTATTATTATTGTTGTTACCGCGAAGCGTGTCCGATTCGTTCTCGAACACGTTTTCGAGTATGCTGGCGTCGCGAGGTATCGACAGCTTCTTGCTGCTGCCGCTGCTACTGTTGTTCAGTTCGACTTCTTTTTCTTCGAGCAAAATGTCGGGCGCCGATTGGAACAGTTTGAGGCTTTTCATTTCGCCCAGCATGACGGAATCTTTGAACAGAGTGGACGATCGTTTTTCGATCGTCACGTTCACTTTGGGTTTCGGTTGTAGCTTTGGTTTCGCGACGTTCGCTGCAGCGTCCTTGTTCAGCTGAGAAAACCTTTCTCTCGCCTGTTCGACAAAACTCAGCGGCCTGTTGTTTTCGCCTCTTTGTCTGCTCTCAATCACCACCGGAATCACGTTCTCCTTCTTGTCGCTGTCACTCAGATCCGTGTCCTCGTAGTTTATCTGAATCACTTTGATCTTCCTCGTTTCTTTCTCTCCTGCGTCCTCTTTTCCGTTGACTTTTTCATCGCTTTTCGAGTTTTCAGCTTTGGCCTTGTTTGCAACAGGTTCTTCTTTCACAACCGTAATTATTTTCTCACCTTCGGTACGACCGCTTTTTACTTCGGTACTTCGCGATTCTTTGTTTACCCTGATATTTTTCTCCAAGTTATTTATCAACACTCTTTGGTTAATACTTCTCGCATTGTTATTAGTATTCGTTGTTTTGGGCACCCCGACAATTTTCCTGCTGTTAGCTTTATCGCTAATATCACTATTACTACTCTTATTCGAATTTTGTCGTTCCAAACTGATAACTTCGTTGTATTTTGCGACTCTTTGGTTGACCGAACCTAACTTTGAGCTACTACTAATATTACTACTATTACTAATATTACTATTATTACTATTAACAAGTCTGGTATTGGCGCTGTTCTTCAACAATGGTTTTGCTTTCAAACTTGGTTTCCTTTGTACTTCTTTCGCGTTGCCGGTATTATCAGTCCGTTTGTTATCAGCGTTCTTGACACTTTCGTTTTGAGCATTATTATCGTTTGTTTTGGCACTTTTGTTATGGTTACTGGTCTGTCTAACGCTGTTGCCCTCTTTGGCGGCGGCGATCGAAGAATGCGGCACTTTCTTGATCAACAGTTTGTCTTCGAATTTCACCGCGCCGACAGACGAAGACGCTGATCTCATGGAAGACTGTTTTCTCACTAACACTAACTTAGGTCTACTAACAATTACAGTATTATTATTATTATTATTATTACTACTATCCACAGAAGTTTTTCTAACAGTCAGTTTTGTAGCCGACGTCGACGATGACGACGATTCGACAACAGTTGACGACGGAGTTTCACCGTTTATCGACGTCGTCGAAGAAGACGTCGTCACTAGCCTTGAATCCTGTTCGAATATCTGGATCGCGGCTCTGACGACGCTGTCAGGTTTGACCGGATGCGGTTGATGCTGCTGCTGTTGTTGCTGTTTCCGATGTTGCTGCGGTTGCAACAGTTTGCGACCGCCGCCGCCACCTCCGCTGACCTGTCGCAGTCGCACGCGACGCTGTTTGTCGTCCTCGATCACGATCGTGTTGAACTTGGACGCGATAAGTGCCACGTTGCTCGACGACAGAGTGACTTTGGTGGCGGTGGTTGTGGTCGTCGCCGACCGGAAGTTGCCTCGCACCGCGGCCGGTCTCACCTTGAAGCTCAGCTTCCTCGTGGACGGCGTCGCCTTGTGCGTCGTCGTCGTCACCTCGCCGGCGTCCATTACCGCGTCCGTTGACGACGTGCTCGGCTTCTCATCTGTCATCAGACGCGCCATTTTTCACGCTCATATCACATCACTGTTGTTGCTTCCGTTACACTAAACAATCACCGTGTCGTCATCACGCCCATCTCGTCACGTCATCTCTGCAACAATAGAAACAAACAATCAGTCGCTAACAATTACAATACTGTACAATTTATTTAATAGCCTATTTATAATTTCTTTACCTCAAGATGTTTTCTCCCTGATTTGGAACATCTTGAGGTAAAGAAATTATAAATATTAAATAAATTATATACGAATCAAGAAATAGACTGTAGCAAAACGTGTTTGAATATACAACAATACAGGCCTATTGTTACGTGGATAGCGTATTGTTTAGGTGGAATTAAATCGGTACCATAGAAAGTGAAACAATCACATGTGATTTCATCAATTTTATTTTTAAAAACCTAAAACCACCCTTACACCAATACAAACACAACATCCAACAACAATAAAACATGCGCACACAAACAACAATATATTAGACGGACCTATATATTGTGGGAGAAATAAATGGGCACAAGAGAGACAAAAATACACAAGAGAGATAGAAATAGATAGATAGATGGACAGACAGCAAGACGGGGAGAGGAGAGGTCGGAGAGAGAGTAAAACAATCTCGATATTTTAATAAATTTTATCGAAACACCACAGTCAGCCCTAACTACCGTACTCGAAAGAATGTACATTCTGAACTCTGAATGTAAAATGTCTTCTTAAAACTGGGGCAACACCTTTCTCTGTGCCAACCTGATTCTCCTGTAGTTAGTAAAACGACATCGTCAAATATAGTTCTCTTGGACGCGGCGTTGCCATAGTATTCATTAACCGCTACTTATCATTTTCATTATTTAAGCCGACTCGTCGACGTGTCGTCGTCATTCTACATTCTATACATACATACATACATACATACATCCTCGGCGCTACAGCCCAGTCCGGGCCCTGGCCTCCAAAAGAAATCTTCCCCACTGGTCTCTACTCCCGGCCAATGTCCACCAGTTCGCTGCACCCAGCGTCACCGCCTCCTTACCAACCTGGTCCAGCCATCTTGTACGAGGTCTTCCCTTTCTTCTCCTTCCCATCGGCAAATAATTCACCACTCTTTTTGGGATTCTATCCTCCGCCATTCTCTGCACATGACCAGCCCAACGCAATCTGTTAATTTGTATGTGTTGCACGATCGGAAGATCTTTAAACCTTTCGTACAACTCTCGATTATGCAATCGCCTCCAAATGTCGTTTTCCCTCACAGGGCCATAGATTCTCCTCAGTACCCTCCTCTCAAAAACGGATAGTTTCTGCCATTCTACATTCTATAGTCCTTTTAAAGTCACGCGCGCGCGCGCGCATTGAACGCATCAATCGATTTCAAAAAACCTTGGCACGCGTGTTATATTACAGAAACCTATTGCTTGTACGACTGACCCCCTCAAAAATAAGGGGGTCGGAGGCGAAAATGTGAGAGAGTCAACATTTTGAAAAAAATCATCAAATTCCATGTGACGTATCAAATGAATGGAAATTTTCACTAATTTAGCGTTCATTTCTGAAAATTTCAAAATTGTATTGACCCCAGGATCTCAAAAATGGGATCAAAAGTTTGAAAAAATTGTAAACATCCAGGTGTTAAGCGGGTGTTAGACTAAAGGGAATTTTAATACAAATCCGATTGTTTGAAATTTTTAGCGGTTATTGTTTGTTTTCTCTACGATTGTTACTCTACTAAACACAAAAAATAGTGGTGTAATCGGGATTTTCGTAATTTTTCGAATAATCGAAAAATTAAGTAATATCAAAATTTATCAAATAACAAATAATGTACTTCACTGAAAACACTGAGCGAGTTCTGCAACTCAGGGAGAGTAACCTACTAGTTTAAAGATTTTATGGTTTAAAGTTCGCGTTTTAACAGATGGTAAAATTTGAAACAAATTTTGAGCAACAGACCAAAAGAGTCCAATCCAAGGATCTTCTGTAAAATATGATACTTATATACAACACATTAATGTGAAAGGACTATCTGCTTTTTTTGACAACGTATACCGAAACAGGCCTGAGATCTAAGTGAAGAGAACAAGAAGAGTCACACGTCTATTATAAATAATAGGAAATTATGACAAATGCGTCAATTAAATACGTTTTTAACATTAAGTTTTTAAATTTTTTATACGATTAAACGTGACAATTTTGAAGTATAAAACAATTCAACTGGTACGAAAGCTGCTATCAAAGTCAGTAGCTAGGTGCCAAACCTCAGGTAACTCACTCGACACTTAAATAAAGATGACTCAATCGACGACGTCATCAATCGAAAACAAACACAGATATCGACGTAATCGCTAGTGGTCATCAATTAAAATATTATATCGAGTTACACATTGCCTACCTATAGATTTAAGAGGTCAGCCTACATAAGAGAACGTAGACACAAAATGGCAACAATTAAAATTACGTACTACCAACACTATGTATCCATCACTGACATGACAAAAACTGCTCTTCACCAGAGTGTCGAGACCATGGCCCATCACAAATCCAGGGGCGTATTTACGGGGGAGGGACGGACGAAACCCAGCCCCCCCCCCCCCAAGGATCGAACAAAGTAGACGAATTTTGTTTCTCTCGTAAATTTTAGACTATTGTATTAGTATTATTATTATTTTTAGCTGTGCACGCTAATATAGTAATAACTCTTTAAATACTCAAACAGGTTTATTACACAGCATGTCTGTATACGTTTGAAATACGAAATACAGGAAAATCAATTCTGTCAATAAGTGTCTGATAAACAATGTTTCAATAGCGCGTGTTTTTATTGTATTATTACAGTTTAGTTGAATGGGATGTTAACACATGTTTTTCAATCACTTTAAAGAGAGTAACGTTGATTAGCCTCAACATTGCCGGCGAACGTTTAGATCCTCGGGTATAGTCCGGCTAACGTTTGCTTTACTTCTTCTCTGTCGCTTCGCAACGGCTGTAATCGAAACGTTAGCCGACTAATCGCAATTTGTCACCAACCGACCACGGCCTTTTACATCAACTTAATAATAAGGGAGTTATAAAAAAATTAGTTTCTTTTTTTAATATTTATAAGGCTTTGTACGGCAGAGGTAAGGCGTCTAAGGTAGAGTTCCCGAGTTCGATTCCCTGTTGCGCCATAAAATCAACGTGCGTTGTTCAGCCCCCAAATCGACTCATCCTGTAGAAGAGAGTAGCTAATACATTATTTTCTGGGGGGGGGGGGGCTGAAGCGTAATCCTGACCACACTACAGAACAAAAGGCAGCAGCCTATCCTGCTTGCCTCCTAGCCTGGTTATGCGGTAAAAAGAAGAGTCACATATCTCTTACCCGTTATGTGTCCATCAACGAAATTATTGGTATAAAATGCCATGACTGGGATTAAAAAATAACGGTACGGAGAACCATACATGACTTCCATGTACTAAGATTCATATTTAAAATCATTTTCGTAACGAAATATTTCCATAGAAACTACTTCTTTCTTCAGCCTTAACCACACTAACGTATACCACCTCACATTAGCGCACACGATTTTCACTGATGATGGCAGTCGATGGCACTGCCGAAACATCCGGTTTTGCAGAAATCATTGGACCACGACCAAACAGCCCGGGAATGAATTTTAACAACAAACTACTTCTTTGTTGCCGATAACGTAGTACACATATAAAAAATTATAGCCTCCCCCTTCAACTATCATTTTCATTTATAGAAAATTACCCCTTCCCCCTTCGACTACCCTTTTCATTTATAGATATTTCATCTACAGTGGATTATTATCACCTTCTTTTCAGGACACTTTATTTTCAAAATTAAGTACTTTACTCTTGTTAAAAACATAAAAGGTTGCACGTAAACTGCCCCTTCTCCTTAACCGAGCTTCACGAAAATCAATAGGTGTTGGAGTCCTCTACAACTCAGGACATATGCAACAAATTATTTGATTCTGTTTGAATTTGTGGCAGTTATCGTTCGCCATAGAAAAAATTGCACACACACTCACACACTTTACGGAAAATGACTTTTCTTAATGTTTTGAAGGTAGTACAATCAGAATCATCCCTTATCTCGAACAAGATTTTTTCGCCATCATCATACTTCCATTTCATTACGGAACATGGAAGTAAAAAAAAGGTTAGGTAATTCTGAATATTATATCACCTTCAAGGCGACAAGCCGTATTTTCCTGGACGTACGCGTGCGCACATTTCGTTTTGCGGTGGACCGATGCGTGATATCCACTTAGCAGCAGGCAGAAACGGCTCGTTAATGCGCCAGGCGTTGCGATGTACCTTCGGTGCCTGTGGTTACACGAGTGACGAGTTTAGTAATAAGAAAATCGATGGATGGCCGAATTCCACTGTTTCGGTGCCAACGTAGGGCAAGCGAAGCGAGCGTAGAGGTCTGTCACATAACTCGGATCTATCGACAAAAAAAGCGCGTCCAGGGAAATACGGCTTGTCGCCTTGAAGGCGATGCAATATTCAATCAGTATTACCTAACTTTTTTTTTAAATCCCGGTCGTGTCATTTTATCCCAACAATTCAGTTGGTGGACACATGACGGATAAGATCCGGAGCCATTATTAGGCCTAATACTTTTAGTATTTTGTTTACAAAAATACGATTATTTCGTATGTTATTTAACTTAAAATCTGTGTTTTCACAGTAAGTTTATTAGTTATAAAAATTTGTTATATTGACGTTAAGTTAAGTAAGTACCAGACGATCTGTGGAACAATAAACCGTATTTTTAGAAACAAGGTACGTCGAGATACACAACGGTATGGCAGTCCCTATGGGTGTGAATTATGGACAACTACCAACAAACAAGACAGTAAAATACAGGCCTCGGAAATGGCATTATTAAGAGGAGTTGAAAGGTGTTCTAAATTTGGCCGTACAAGAAATGAGGCCATAAGACAACAGTCACAAGTTTTTAACTTGAATGACAAAATTTAAAAATTACAAACAACAGTGGAAAGAACACTTAGAAAGAATGTCAGATTCCAGACTGGCCAATCAAGTCTAGAAACACGTACCTATAGGACACAGGTGTGTGGGTAGACCCAGGAAGAGATGGCTGGAGGATTTTTGAAGGCGGAACAGGCAGCACTTTCCCTATGCTGTGTTGTGAAGATGGTCGAGATGAGTTATAAAAATTCCATGACAAGTACAGACGTCATCATGGTGTACAAAAGTTGTTCAGTTCTGTTAACGAAACATTATTTTTTCCTTTGTGATAAAAAATAAGGCTTGGATTTTATATACAATCTGGCACCTTATACAATTCGTGTACGTGAAATGACGTTGATAAGTAACTATACTATAGAAAAAGAAAGTGTTTTATATTCAGAAGCGCAGGCCCCACACTAAGCTCACACGAGGGCCGCAAGTTTGTCACAGGCCTTCGGTTCTTTCAGGTACGAAGCTTTTCCATAACGGTGGAACATTTTTATGCGCCAACTCCTTATCTATACGCTACCGTCACTGACGAACACAACAGTGAAGTCACAGAACTGATCACCACCACCACCACCACCACCACCACAACATTGAGCACTTCACAAAAAAAGCAACGTTAATTAACCTACATTCACTCCACTGTTGCACTGTACAGATGCCTATTTACGTTAAACGCTGTCTAACCTACGAGTGTAAAATTATTTAACAAAAATAAAATAAATAAATCTACGCACATGGTGTCACGATAAAAGGTGACTCCATACTGAACAACAAGAGGGCTGAACAAGATAACGTAAACACACACACACACACACACACACACACACACACACACACACACACACGAGGAGCTGATTAGATAAGGTTATCATCTGTCACCACCACTACCACCAATAATTCAGTTAACAACAGCGTCTTATCTCGGACAAGTTCGCAGAAATCAAACAGGCTTTGCTTTTATCGGAAATAACTGCGCGATGCACGCGAAACTTTCCGAGCAGCAGCAGCGCGTTCGATACCCGAGCTGTTGAATAAACGCGACAGTAACATGCACTTAATGGCGATATGGCTTAATTGTTTTGAGTCTGTCTACTAGTAGACCTACGTGGTAACACGTTTTGAATTATGTCATGCGTCAATGTATTTTACGTGTTTTAACTAGTACACTGCTTGAGTTGCAGAACTCGTGTACTATTCTGAACGAAGTAGATGAATTATTAGGTGAGTTTTCACTTATCAGAACAATTACGAAACCCTGTTTATTTTTTATTAACCAAAATAACAATTGTACAGCAGAAAACCATACAATAATCATTAAAAATTCCAAATTCCGTGTGTTAAAATTTCACTTAGTCTGAAATCCGGCTGGATTTTTTAAATTGTTTCAAATGTTTGATCCTTTTTTTTTGGGCCGGGTGTCCTGAAATTTTGAAATTTAATAAACTGTACACAACATTCTGATTGTGGTTGAAATTCTTATTAACTTGTATCCCACTACATGAATTTTGCGATTTTATCAAAATTTTGAACCCACATTTTGAGCCCTGGCGTTCCAGAATTTTGAAATTTCCAAAATTAACAGTTCATTCAAATTTTAGTAAAATTACGTTTAGTTTGATACCCCACACGAATGCTTGCAATTTATCAAAATTTTGAGCCACTTTTACGCCCTGGCTTCCGAAAATTTTAAATTTTCAAAAATTCACACTAAATTCAGATTGTAGTTGAAATTCCGTTTAATTTTATACCCCTCATTTCTTATACAAGCTTTTCACTATTTTGACCCCCTCAAATACCCCCCGCCCAATTATTTCTGGAGGGAGCAATTTCAAAAACAATAGGATTCTATAGGGTAAAGGTCTGGACACGCATGCCATACATCTAGTGAATTCCGTGAGCAGCAGAACTCGCTCGTTTTGAAAGAAGTATATTTCTTTAGTAATATGACAATCGTAGGGCACACAATCATAAAATAAACATTAAGAATTCGAAACATTAGGATTTGTGTTACAATTCCTTTTAGTCTGCCATCCTGCTGCTTTTTTACAATTTTTTTTTTAAATTTTTGATCTATTTTTGGTACCTGAAGTCCAACAATTTTTAATTTTTAAAACAACACTAGATTCATATGTTAGTGAAAATTCTTTTTAATTTGGTAATCCACATAAATTTTTGCAATCTTACAAAAATTATACCCACGTCCAATTAGAAAAAATTGGGCCCTGGAGTCCAAAAAGTTTTTTAATTTTATAAAATAAAGACTATACGCATCTCCTGGAATGCCAAAATAAGGCATTACAACACCGTCGTAAAAACGGAATGTCTCTACGCCAGTGAATGCCTCTCGATGAACTATAACCTCGACAAACTAGAAGTCCTGGAAAGGAGAATTCTAAGAAAAATCATGGGTGCAGTTCGGACTGAAGATGGATGGAAGCTGCGAAGCAATAGGGAAGTCTACCAGAACGTGGAAAGAATCTCGGAGACTATGCGGAGGAGGAGGCTGACATTTATCGGACATCTATACAGAATGGACAAAAACGATTAACCAAACAAATATTCGACTACCTCTGGAATAAGAAGACCACTACAACGTGGATTAAGGAAGTTAGAAAAGATTTAGAAAAGTCGAATATCACAGAGTCCCAAATGTTAGAAAGAAGTGAATTTAGGAGTACAGTGAAAAATCTGGAATTGTTTCAAGATGCAGGAAGACCTAATAGAAGTGGACGAACTTGGACAGAGGACCAAAGGAAACAAGCCAGTGAGCGTATGAAGGAGTATTGGAGACAGAGGAAACTCCAGGCAAAGAAAAAGAAATAAAGTTGTAGCGTGATCCTAAGTGGTCAATTCTTTATACGCGTATTCAGATTCTTGTTAATATCTCTTTAAAATTAGATACTCAATATGAGCTTTAGCGATTTTTTTCATAATTTTGACCCCCTTAAATGTTTTGCCTCCCGTCCCCCTTAATTTTTGGGGGCATCAATCTAAAAAAAATACAACAGGGTTCTGTGGGCTAAAACTATGGGCACGCATATCATGTTTTACGACAATTGCACGTATTTTACAAGTATTTGCACATATACGTCTTTCAACACATTCTCGTTCAGACACTTGACTGACAAAAAATCTACGCTACAAAATAAGAGAAATTAATTAATTTTTTATTGACCTCGACAAGGTACACGATAGCGTCCCCATTAAACATACCACCCAGTTGAAAATATAAACACGGTATGAGTTGAAGGCGATAAGTAATATTACCGTGCACATTAATTACTACAAGTAACACTCATTAACCGAGTTATGCAGGCAGTCAATTAGTATAGCACAGTATATGGAGCGAGAATGCGCGCGCACGCACACACATACAATACCGGAAATGCGTACAGTTATACAACATAATTACCCATCTCCCACTGACACATATACCTAATGATTTAGATTTCAATTTAACGGTCCGTTAAAAATTTAATAAAAATCCTTATCTGATTTAGAGTGACGAGACGGCCTGTACGTGCACTGATGATGCGGGCAAACCCCTTTACATTGTTTCTGTCCTGCCGACCTTGCACCTTGACCTTCAGACCACAGACGGCATTGTGTGAAACCGCACCGCAGGAATTTCTCTCTTTAGCATCTTATCATAGTGATACGTAGACAGTTCGACTGAGAATTGATAACGATGCCAACCGTTCTTAATGTCCCGTGGTTAGTTGGTAATACCGGGATGTCAACATAATATTCAACAAAGATTAAACAAAACAAAAATGGTTTGTTCCGGTCCTAAGCAGACAGACTGGAGCTGATCACTCTATACCTCTCCGTCCTTTCCAATTATAATTTAATAGTTGTTTGGGGATGCGACACTCATCCGTTCCAAGCACTTCAACAAATATCGGGCAATCCAATCCTATCGAGTATACTCATAATATTCAATTCCTGCTGTACATCTACGGCATTGAATTCCTTGTACATCTGCCGTACATTTCTTCTCCGATCTTGAAGAGTATATCCTGCCACGCGCCTGAGAAATCTCGCTTCGACCGCGGTATCCTGACCCTCGCCTAATTCTGTAGTACCGCGTTTCGAAAACATTAATTGTCAGCCTTTCTGATTTTCCCAAAGTCCAGACTAGCTGCCATAAAAAGCCACGCTCGACATATAGGCCTGTAGCTGCAAAAATCGTTTCCTACTATTTAAATTCATGTGACATCAGTAAGTGTTTCTTAGACAGCAGACACAGACCGATTTCAAGTCTAGTCCGTTAGCCAAATCAGGAAGAGGTGCGTGTCTTCAAGGACGCCAGAGGTCCATTCGTTGGCTGGCTGGTTTTACGCTCAGAATGTGCCCGCATTTGTGTTTACAAGATGGTCTAGGAATATAGGAAAATGGAGTCATCTACGAAATATATATTTTCAATTACGCAATTGTCTGGAAATTTTTGAAGAAAAGTCCGAGCCAATTCGTCTCGTGTTTACTGATTTACAAAAAGGCTATTATAATGTACCAAGGAATAGATTATGTACAGCATTACAAATGGTTGCAATTAATGAAGAGATGATTAAGATAATCTGTCGAACTCGCACTGCGGTTTGCAGATGGCTGTACGCTCGTTGAGTCGAATCTGCAAGGATTTCGTATTACAGATCTCGACACTGAAGACCAAGGAGTGGAATGTGGAAGCATAAATTACGGAAGGTCATAACGCAGCAGGTATGCAGAAACACGAAAGGAGAAGATAATCCTGTTAAATCGAATCTGATCGTTAGGACTGTATAGTTAGTTTAGGTAAAAAAAGTAAAACCTCACACAATTGACACGTATGAAAATCAGTCACTCTAATAGTGACCACTTGCAGCGCCCTATATGGCTCACATTCATATCGTTCCTTTCAAATTTCCTCAAATATTGTTCCAAATGGTGTTGTACATTTTTCATTTATTCATTTTTCTTTTACAGCAGCTTTAAATTAAAAATACCACCGATGTACACACTTTTTCAGCACATATTTTGACTCACTACTTTATACATGCGTCCGATTTCCGATTCCCACATATAACACAGTCACGGGAAATCCCCGCGTACCGAACAAAACAAATACACTGTCCGTCAAAAACAGCCTAAAATAATTTGCCTTACCATACGTAATTTAGCGTATTACGAATATGGAGTGCCCACTCACCATCTCTTTGTGGATTTCCAGTCGGCATATGATTCAATCAACCGGAAAATGCTATATAGAGCTATGAAGGAGTTGCATATACCATCTAAGTTGGTGCGTATGGTTGGAGTAGTTATGTCCAATTCTAAGTGCCAAATCAGAATACAATCAAATCTATCTAACTCCTTAAAAACATTGAATGGGTTGAAACAAGGAGATGCCTTAGCATGTCTGTTGTTCAACATAGCTCTAGAAAAGGTCATCAGGGATTCAGGAATTCAAACTAGCGGACACATATTTCACAAGGAGGTACAGCTTCTGGCCTATGCCGATGACATTGACGTCATAAGTAGGTCTGAATCTGGCTTAAAGGAAGCCTTTCAGGAACTGGAGTTGTCCGCTAAGGCTATGGGCTTGGTTATAAACCAAAGCAAAACCAAATATATGGTTGTAGGTGCCAATACTCGTACCCTGTCCCTGCGCATTAACGATTATGAATTTGAAAAGGTTCAGGGTTTTCCATATCTCGGGTCATATGTGGACTCTGGAAATGACTCCTCTAGAGATATTGAAAGACGAATATTATCTGCTAATAGGTGTTACTACGGACTGGTGAAACATTTTAAATCAAAATTAATAACTAAAGATACAAAAGCCTCCCTATACAAGACCTTGATTAGACCAGTCCTGATGTACGGCTCGGAATGCTGGGTGTTAAAAAAACTAGATGAGCAGAGACTATCCGTTTTTGAGAGGAGGGTACTGAGGAGAATCTATGGCCCTGTGAGGGAAAACAACATTTGGAGGCGATTGCATAATCGAGAGTTGTACGAAAGGTTTAAAGATCTTCCGATCGTGCAACTCATACAAATTAACAGATTGCGTTGGGCTGGTCATGTGCAGAGAATGGCGGAGGATAGAATCCCAAAAAGAGTGATGAATTATTTGCCGATGGGAAGGAGAAGGAGGGGAAGACCGCGTACAAGATGGCTGGACCAGGTTGGTAAGGAGGCAGTGAGGCTGGGTGCAGCAAACTGGTGGACATTGGCCGGGAGTAGAGACCAGTGGGGAAGATTTCTTTTGGAGGCCAGGGCCCGGACTGGGCTGTAGCGCCGAGGATGGATGGATGGATGGATACGTAATTTAGCACCAAATAAATTAATTTTTATAAGCTATGAGCATAATAAAATTAACTATTCATTATATCAACGATGAACACTATCTTCGTTCATAATCGCGGGACAAGTTCAAAAAATATTTGGAATTCAAGAAATAACTCTGATAAAAGTAAATGGGAGTAACACAAAGAACGATAGTTCTTGCTAAGCACAAGCAAAAAATCAGATATGAAGCGGAACTTGATTAATCGGCCTAAAAGGAATAGATGAACTCCAACAGATAACAGTATACACCTATAGAGATATTTACCAAATAATATATTTAAATACTTACACATGTGCGCGCGCGGACACAACATAAGCAACAATTAAACTTACGTACGACAAACGTACGTGTCCATCACTTGACACAACAAAAACTGCTCTACAACAGAGTGACGAAACCATGGCCCATCACAAATCAAACTCGCTTACAAATGATACAGCACACAGAGAGTTATAATGCAGGAAAAACACAAACCCAAGACCAGTCTCAATCGCCCAACAATGCGACACGCTTCATCGAACTACAATGAAGATTATAGCCTTCGACACAAATTGATCCATTCTCTTCGCCAACTAGAATATGTTACATACGAAATAATAATAATAATAACGTTAGTAGTTGTAATTATGGGGATCTTTTACAGTCACCTTCACCAAATACGCACGCACGCTTTCCGTTGGCATTCAATAACATTGTCATGCGGTAATTATTCGTGCACCGCTGATTCTCTAATGGACCACCACACACATCGACATTTCCCTTTTCACCTCGATTCGGAACGCAGTGAAATCCACAAATCACGCAGAAAAAATGATACATTTCGTAGAAAGTTGATGCTTCTTTTTTTTCTTTTAATAATAATTTACTCTATCCAAGTATACTAAAACATTATCTGATCACTGACACAGAAACGACAATGTTGGCCTCTCACTCTCTTTCTCTTTCTCTCTCACTCTCTCTCTCCCTCTCCCTCTTTCTGTCACGCACACATATAGGGTCACGACGAGCAGTTCTGCTTCATATATTAGGCTGTTACAATGTCGTTTTAGTTAATGGCCATGTTTCACATACAATGGGAATGGGTGAACGGGTGCAGAATTAGGTGGGCAGGTCGCGTACAAAGAACGACAGAGGAGGAAAGGGCAGTGAAAAAAGTATTCATTGGAGGACCAGGAGGAAGAAGACCAAGAGGGAAGCCACGAAGAAGATGGGTGAACGATGTAGATGAAGATTTGAGAAGACTGTGGTGGGGTGGGGGGTCAGAAGGTGGCGAAGAGTCGCACAGGATAGAGAGGAGGGAGGCCAGGGCTCTTCATGATCTGTGGCGCCATAGAATAGACCTGTAGATTAAAAATAACACGCAAATTACGGAAGTTAAATTTCATAAGCTGAAGGCGGTTCTTGCTTTGACTTATGTATTTAAAATCATCACTGATATGAACAAGAAATACGAGGTGGATTACAATTTCATGATGTCAATTATTTATTTCACCAACAGGAATGTTTTACAAATATTTACCAACGTTTCATAATAAAGTACGTACTTTTGTTTTGCGGCGAGAAATTATTGAGAAACAGGGTATCGAACCCGCGAATGTATAGCTTTCCCGCGACCGACACTAATAGGTTTTTAAAAACAGCTTTCCTTAACATTTCCCACTGAATTCAGTACCACGGCATTCATGTTGACTGTAAATTGGCCACGATCCGATCATAAACGTTTAATTGTCGAGACAGTCAGATTGAACAAATACTTTCTCGGTGTTTACGACTCGCAGAAAGCTGTCGCCATTACCTGCGACAGTTCTGGAGAAAAGCATCTAACCCGTAGCGCACACTCTCACTACAGAATGTACTCTGCTAATACAGAAGGCCGTGGCCAATGTTCCGTAAAGAAAACTACTACAGCACCGACTGCTTTGCATTTTAATAGAGAAACAAAGAGAGAGAGGTTGTCTCCCGTTCCGTTTACACTTGACGGAGTTTTCGATCGTTAGAACAACAAAATAGTTCTTCAAATGTTCTCGGCCTTCTGAGAGGTTAAGGCACGCCCGTCCAATTTCAGTCGACAATGTCATTATCGCTTTACACAACCTTCAAAAGCTCACAAAAACCATATTCCATGTTTCCGCTTGAAGATTCTGCACAAAAGCTCTACTACTGAACAAGTTATGTACGTATTCATAGCTGTACGACATTCTTACCAGGCTATTAACCCGTAGTCCATTATTAACACTTTATGAAACGCCCAGTAGCGTGGCGTCTATGTAACCGCTGTTGCAGGCGGCAACAGTACTGGAAATCAAGGAAAATAATATTAATTATATCACAGAAAAAGTACTTCAGTTATTGAATAATTTTAAATCAACTATATTAGTAGACAAACTTAAAGAAAAACTGCTTTCGAACAGCTGTGCACTTGCACCGTCTTGTGTTGCCGGCTCAGACATCGGCAATGTTTTACTGCGTACAGCCATTGACCTCGTAGCAGTTGTCGCCGTACAAACTTAGGAGGGGAGGGGGGCACACTAGTCCACCCAATGTGTTGCCGCTGTATAAACCGGTAAAACGCTCAGTTAGCAGCTATGCTCGTTTTCGGAACCGACGTGCAGCGGTTTCTACGTACCTATTTGTGTTTGTTTGTTTACTCATGTGTTTGTCTGTTTGTCTTTATTATTTTTCATTCGATTATGTGTGTCCTGATTTATTCTGTGTAAGTATAATGGAATTAGATCCCGTTGAACCGGGACCGTCTTCTACTGCCAGCGAATGATATAAAATACTCTAAAAAAAATATTTTGGCTCTAACAGGAACACTTGGTACTAGAAAAAATTCGAATTAATTTTTAGGCTAAGTTTTAGGCCTATCACAACCGGCAACACCTGTTATGTACACACGCCACGCCACGCCACTGGAAACGCCCGACGTTTCGACCGCTCCAATGGCGGCCATCTTCAGTGGACCGTGAACAAGGTAGTAATACCCGCTAAAGGGAAAACTGTGGTCCTGACGCGGCCGAAACGCCTGATGTTTCAGAAAATATGAATACTGGACTACGGTCTAATAACCCGGTTTACATGTCGTACTGCTATAACGACTCCGGTTGTAAGAGTTTGCGTTCACTCATCAAGTTATTTATTATTTTATTTGAGAAAGAAAGGTTTAAATGTCACAAAATAACAAGTTTTAAGTTGATGTCTTATATCACCAACTAACCTATTCTTGGTTTCCTCAGTCGGATGAGACAATGGGCGAAATAAATTGTGCTTATGGGTTTTCCGTTCCCTACTTGAAAACCTCGACCGATAAAAATGAAATAGGCTACTAGATTAAGTCTACAAAATGTACACAGTAGTAACAGTATTTTATTTCTTCGTATTTTGGTATGTTTTAAATAATTTTAACCCAAAAACTGAGTCGGTAAAAAATAAAAAAAAACGTTCTAAAACCATCGCACACACGATTTAGTGCGTATTAAAATATAAACTGTCCTTACGCACAAGATGTTCTTGCTTCTTAACAATAATTTTTGTTATACATGTAGTCCAGATCACGTACATGATGTGCATGTCATTACAGTTTAATAATATCCCTGTAATAACAAAATAAAAAATAAAATTGTATATGAAATTAAACATTTTTCAGCCGCGAATCATAAAAAGTAGCCTGCGAGAAAAACTTTTTTTCTATTCAATATACGTAGACTAATACATTAAGTGAGTGAATTGTACAGAAAGATTCAAATTTAATTTTGATCTCTAATTCTCAATGGTCTATATATCCACTGTTTTCCAAACTACTTTGGTATTGTCACCAAACAATGTAGTCAAGTTTGTAGGTACTGCACGGAGCCGTCATCACCCGCTTATCTGTTATACCCTTCACTTCAAGAAAGGTTATTTTTATGGCCACTAAACAGGTGCATCTATTGTCAAGAGGGTTTTACAGTAGACTTACTGAGGCGGCCTCATCCAGCGGATTGAGTGACATTTTAGTCCGTTGTATGTAACTTTAGTTGATTCAAAAACATATATTTTATTATTATATAGTGATAACAGCGCAACGATTACATAATATTGTGTAATATATTAATGATAATATTACCGTTATATAATAATAATAATGATGATGGTTATTATTATTCATTTATAGGCCTAATTTAGCACTAAAATAATTATTTCATTTTTTGATAAGAGAAATTTAATTTTTTCATATAACATTGTTGTACTGACTGCGACGTCCTTCAAAGGAACTCACCGGCGTCCTTCTTATCTCCCGCCTCATGTCTTTTTTCATTTTTGACGGACTAAAATGCCACTCAAGCCTCTGGATGAGGCCGCCTCAGTAGCTCTACTGTAAAACCCTCTTGACAATAGATGCACCTGTTTAGTGGCCATATAAATAACCTTTCTTGAAGTGAAAGGTACAAACAGGTAAGCGGACGATGACGGCCCCGTTCAGTACCGACAACCCGTTACTTATATATTTTTAAGATGACACAAAAAACAAGTAATTATGACGAAACACAAGCTACACGCAATATGATCATTCTGACTTAACACAATCTGCCGTTCCAGTCTAGTTATAAAAGAAAAAGGCAGCCTATGAAGTGCGAGCCCGCGTGTGTATGTTATTTTCGTTTTTACGTAGTTCGAAATAAAAAATTAATTCGTTACTATAGTTGATATTAGTTCCAGTCAATTTGAGGCCAAAACCTGAATAGAAATGCGTTTCGAAAAACTTACGCTACAATTAATTGAACTTTAGAAAAAAGTACCAAATTTCAAAACATTTAATATCAAATGTTCTACTTCACGTTGTTATACTGCGTAACTCTGTCGATATTACGTATTTGGAATTTATAACTGATAAAATCAATCAGAAAAAAAACAGTTGTATTAAAATGTCTCACCAAATTACCTTACCCTCCACTTGTTTAAACGTTTTCATCACCCTACTGTAAAACCCTCTTGACAATAGATGCACCTTTTTAGTGGCCATAAAAATAACCTTTCTTGAAGTGAAGGGTACAAACAGGTAAGCGGACGATGACGGTCCCGTGCAGTACCTACAACCCGTTACTTATATATTTTTAAGATGACACAAAAAACAAGTAATTATGACGAAACACAGGCTACACGCAATATGATCATTCTGACTTAACACAATCTGCCGTGCCAGTCTAGTTATAAAAGAAAAAGGCAGCGTATGAAGTGCGAGCGCGCGTGTGTACGTACACGTGTATGTTATTTTCGTTTTTACGTAGTTCGAAATAAAAAATAAATTCGTTACTACAGTTAATATTAGTTCCAGTCAACTTGAGGCCAAAACCTGAATAGAAATGCGTTTCGAAATAGTTACGCTACAGTTAATTGAACTTTAGAAAAAAGTACCAAATTTCAAAATATTTAATATCAAATGTTCTATTGCATGTTGTTATAGCCCTATTGCGTAACTCTGTCGATATTACGTGTTTGGAATTTATAACTGTTTGACAATATCAATCAGAAAAAAAAGTTGTATTAAAATTTCTCACCAAATTACGTTACCTTTCCCCTTGTTTAAACGTTTTCATCAGCGCATCATACACTTGAAGTGTAACTATAAATTATGTTAAAAAATGCCGCGAAGAATTTCAAAGGTCAGACGTTCATTTGGATGGAAAAGTCACCATTTCACAAGAAACAATCAAAATACAAAGGGAAACGAACTAGACTTGACTAGAAGTAGAGTGAAAATACGTAGGATCCCCGGTTTGTTTGTGCAGTTCTCGGAGATTAGTGTTCTGCGGTTTAAATATTTTGCTTGTGCAAATAAGAGGAGCAAGTTGTATATGGCTTTAAACGGTACCTATATGTTTATATAACTTTATGTAAGTTTTTACAATTTATTATTGTTATATAAGTAAATTTACTATCTATGTAAGTTGTTAATAAATGCTAAGAAAACATTTTTTTTAATCCACTGCAGCAAAATTCCTCTCAATTCAAAAGTACAAAATCATCAGAGTCTACATAATCTTGTCGCCAAGTTGTGCACCACATTATTAAAACATTCTACTGAGAGGCCAACACGATAATAAAAACACACACACGCGCGCGCGCGTAAGTTATCGCCAATATCTGTCAATGAGAAAAGCACAAGATTTACAACCGTTTAGATAAAAGAACTGGCCATTCATGTTCCAGTATCAACAGATTATGCTGGCACCGCACACAACACAATGCTCCCCAAGTATTTTCACGTAATTTTATAGCTAGTGGAGATTTAATTAACTACTGTTTGAGTAATTAATTCTTGGTAAAGTCTTTTAAAATAAACAATCAGTAATAAAAAGCCGCTTAAAATGATTTAAATAAACGCAAATGCTTGGTAGTTTCATAATGTATTTTAAACTCTCTGATGAAAATAATTGTTTCATCCGATAAGGCTATTCTCAAAGAGCTGGTAAAAACAAGTACAGTAGAACCTCACTAATTCGTCACCTACGGGACCGAAGGGATGACGAATTAGTGAGGGAGTTAAGACACAAACCCATTAAAGACAATATAAAATGTTTTATTACAACAATAGCAATGTAGGCTACAGTACTAATGCTATGCTGGAACATATTTATTGCTGGAAATTTTCAAACAAGTTAAGCACTGTAACTGTAAAAAAAATTTTTTTGATAATTTTGAAAAAATCTTTAATTTTGTTCTGTTTTTTCAGTCGACCGTACTTTTCACGAGCCAATTTATGTATTTAGTGCAGTGAAATTATTTTAAGTTCTGCTTCATATGCTTGATTGTACGAAGTCAGTGATTGAATGGCCTCCTTGTGAGAGATAACAGGTTTTATTGACTGGTCATCTTCTTCATCGTTAGCTTCTGTAGGTTCTGTGGATAAGTATGTAACAATTTCATCATCACTAAACATTTCGTAGCCTACATCCGGTAAGTCTGGTTACACCAATTATTTGATGTCTTCATTCAAACTGTTCAATGCTGGTAGGGATTGGCAGATATCTTCCGCCAATTGGTAGGAAAACCAATACCTTCCACAACCCGTTCTCCTGGCTGTTATTAGAACCCCGGCTACAATGAGCACGTTATTGGTTTACTGCGGATATAATTAGAACGTATATGTTACTCGCTTGATAATAAAGGAAAAATTGAAAAATGCTTGAATTACATAGGGAAAGACGAGTTAGTGGGTGACAAATTAGTGAGGTTCCACTGTAGATACAAAGTATGTGTTAGTAAACATGCGTCAAGGGTGTCTACTGTATAATGATGGGAGAGGGGTGGAGAGGATGATGGGATGGAAGACAAAGAAGGTCAAGTGTCAGTCAAATCCGAGTATAATAGATACGCAAATTCTAAAGTTTACTAAACTAATCGGTTGCTTTTAACAAGGGAGATACAAAGAATGCTGTCTGTTTATTTGCTGAATTTTTGTCATTTTTCTAAAATTTCCAATAAATCCAATTGAAACGAATGGAAGCGCGTGGAACAGCCGAGAGCTTCACCCGTTCCCCCAATGGAAGCGCCTGGAACAACCGAGAGCTTCACCCGTTCCCCCAATGGAAGCGCCTGGAACAGCCGAGAGCTTCACCCGTTCCCCCAATGGAAGCGCCTGGAACAGCCGAGAGCTTCACCCGTCCCCCCCCAATGGAACCGCCTGGAACAGCCGAGAGCTTCACCCGTCCCCCCACCACTAGCCGTGCACGTGTAGCCTCAGTCAAGGTCGCGCTCAAGTACGTTCCTGAGTCCTCTGGAGAACACTTGAATTACGCATTAAGTGGCGTGAAGTTAATGATGTAAATATTCTAGGATACGTGCGCTACTTATATAAGGGACAGTGTGGATCAGTTGACAGTGAGCGATTTCCTTAGCGCGGATCGAGTGTTCGTCGAAGTACTGTGTGAAGTGTTATTGTGTTATAGTTTAGTGTGGAATTCTAATAGATGACGTTATTATTTGTGTACACAATTTAACTTAGATTATTGTACGAGACTAATCTTGTTGAATAACTTGTTGATTACAAATTATTAATTGTGATAATTAAAGCTGGCGATTAGTGACTTCATTGGTGTCTGTGTTTTTTTCCACTGTACCATACGACGATCAGTGAGACCGTCGTAACGATACCTTTTTCTACGTATGTAGTTTTTTTTTTTTTTTTTTTTTTTGTCTAAAAAGTGGTTTTGTTTTAAGCAATGATCTGTGAAACCTGAATTTTCTGTATTATTTTAAATCGCTTGCGTATACACAGATATGCCATGTTTATCGTACAAAAATGCGTTTCTGAACATAGCTAGTGATTTTAAATAGTACACAAAACACCAGTTTCAGGTTACGGGTTTGGACGTCGTGACCAAAATAGTGGGTGAAAATTTTATAAAATCGCAAAAATGTATGTGGAGTTACCATATTTAAGAGAATTTTAACTAACATCTGAATGTTTTGGCATCTGTGTCAAGTTTTGGAAATCTCAAAATGTTTGGACCCCAGAGCCCCCCCAAAAAAAAAATCAAAATTTTGAAAAATTGTGAAAATCCAGCAGAGCGAATTGTAACCCAAACTACTAGAAGGAAACTAGAAGGAACTGTAACCCGAATCCGAATCTTTCTAATTTTTAGCGTTTATTCCATGACCGTGCGCTCTACAACTGTCACATTGCTAAAACATGTAGCGTACTTCGTCCAAAACAGTGAGCGCGAGTTCTGCAGCTCAGGGAGCTTACTACAGGGGGTTCCAAACCGGACGGCACCTAAGGGATTACACGACCCTTACTCTCGCACGCGCAGTCACAACCAGCACGGCACGGCTTAGCCAGGTACGACCCGGGCGGTTCACGTATTCGATCCAATTCAAAACTAAAAGATTTTTAATTTAGCTTATAATCCAAATTAAATTATAATTTTTGTAATCTCCGTGAAATTGTGAGAAAAATTAGTTCAAACAACATACAATTGCGATAAATGTGAGTATTTTAGGGATTTCTTAAGGAAACGCAGAACTGGAGTACTTAATAAAGATTTTCGTATTATAAAGCAATAAGTATGCTGGTGATATCTTCATGACTATACACAAAACTGTATTTACAATTTACGCTCATGGTGCAAAATTACGTCGGTAATATGAAAATTTGTATTTTTTCTACAATAACAAATGCCGTCTTGTATGTAATATTCATACAAAATTTAATTTATTTAAAAACGTATCCCAATGAAAAATAAAAAATGGACTGATATGATAACACAAATAATACACTGAATTACAATTAAGATCAGTCGAATTGGGTGTATCAACGAAAATTAAATAACATTTGCAAAATACTAATTTCTAAAGCCAAAATGAATATTAAATTAGACTTAGTTGTACTATATATCACAACCATGTCGTGTTTGGTGTAATTTTCTTTAAAATTTTATGGAGATTACAAATATGTTGAGCTCGTTTGTTAAAAAATTAATATCAAAAAAGTTGCAGTTACGTAGTGGACGCCCCAGTAGATAATTCACACCCCAGGCGTGCGGGCCAGCTGCGTCTCTCTCTCTCTCTGTGTGTGTGTGTGTGTGTGTGTGTGTGTGTGTGTGTGTGTGTGTGTGTTAATATCTCACGTGAGATGCGACTTGGAACGCCATATAAGTGTAATATGACGTCAGTTACCTGTACCATTAATCTTCCCACGTGTCTATCAAACGTATACACTCTTAATTTGTAAAAAGCAGCTCACAATTTCTCATAAATACAGAAAAAAGTAACACTGAATCTATAGTCGAGGTGAAACCACCAGTCACTGAAAACTGGGGCTCAAAACGACTGTAAAAAAAAACAAAGGAAAAATAAAAATTTCATTTCTCTCTATATTCTTTCCTTTCGTTAATTACAATACAATCCGTGCCGGCTTTTTATGTTCCGCACTTAATTGTACAATCAATTTGACATCCTGGTGTTCCTCTGTCGATCATTAACGACTCCGCTCTTGTATACCCGACACTTCCTGTCGTTACAACAATAATTTGGTCTTATTAAATTTTTCTTCTTCTCGCATTAAACTGTTAATACATTTTATTATTTCTTTTTGGCTGTACCACCGCCGCAAAAACAAAACGAATACTAAACGGGAAGGGGCGTTGCGAGCGCACGAGCCGATACAATTACTGTACAAACTTGTCCGTATGTAGGTGACCGCACCACGACTGTCGGAGAGTGAGAGTACAGCATACTGCGTTATGACTTTCTACTGCATAGAGTGTACGGAAAGTAGCCCAATAAACCGCTTTGATTTTAATGCGGTGGTCAAACGGTGCGACAAATATATTAATACTGCCTCAGCTGAACGAGCGATGCGAGTTCTCAGTTTTAACCAGACTGTTTGGCATTTGTTTGTCTCTTTGGGGTATGTCTCACGATAACCGATTCAGTTCTCAGTTTTAACAAGACTGTTTGGCATTTGTCTGTTTGTCTCTTTGGGGTATGTCTCACGATAACTTCTGAACGCATCAATCGATTCAGTTCTCAGTTTTAACCAGACTGTTTGGCATTTGTCTGTTTGTCTCTTTGTGATATGTCTCACGATAACTTCTGAACCCATCAATCGATTCAGTTCTCAGTTTTAACCAGACTGTTTGGCATTTGTATCTTTGTGGTATGTCTCACGATAACTTTTGAACGCATCAATCGATTCAGTTCTCAGTTTTAACCAGACTGTTTGGAATTTGTCTGTTTGTCTCTTTGTGGTATGCCTTACGATAAGTTTTGAACGCATCATTCGATTCAGTTCTCAGTTTTAACCAGACTGTTAGGCATTTGTCTCTTTGTGGCATGTCTCACGATAACTTTTGAACGCATCAATCGATTCAGTTCTCAGTTTTAACCAGACTGTTTGGCATTTGTCTGTTTGTCTCTTTGTGGCATGTCTCACGATAACTTTTGAACGCATCAATCGATTCAGTTCTCAGTTTTAACCAGACTGTTTGGAATTTGTCTGTTTGTCTCTTTGTGGTATGCCTTACGATAAATTTTGAACGCATCATTCGATTCAGTTCTCAGTTTTAACCAGACTGTTAGGCATTTGTCTCTTTGTGGTATGTCTCACGATAACTTCTGAACCCATCAATCGATTCAGTTCTCAGTTTTAACCAGACTGTTTGGCATTTGTCTCTTTGTGGTATGTCTCACGATAACTTTTGAACGCATCAATCGATTCAGTTCTCAGTTTTAACCAGACTGTTTGGAATTTGTCTGTTTGTCTCTTTGTGGTATGCCTTACGATAAGTTTTGAACGCATCATTCGATTCAGTTCTCAGTTTTAACCAGACTGTTAGGCATTTGTCTCTTTGTGGCATGTCTCACGATAACTTTTGAACGCATCAATCGATTCAGTTCTCAGTTTTAACCAGACTGTTTGGCATTTGTCTGTTTGTCTCTTTGTGGCATGTCTCACGATAAGTTTTGAACGCATCAATCGATTCAGTTCTCAGTTTTAACCAGACTGTTTGGGATTTGTCTGTTTGTCTCTTTGTGGTATGTCTCACGATAACTTCTGAACCCATCAATCGATTCAGTTCTCAGTTTTAACCAGACTGTTTGGGATTTGTCTGTTTGTCTCTTTGTGGCATGTCTCACGATAACTTCTGAACGCATCAATCGATTCAGTTCTCATTTTTAACCAGACTGTTTGGAATTTGTCTGTTTGTCTCTTTGTGGCATGTCTCACGATAAGTTTTGAACGCATCAATCGATTCAGTTCTCAGTTTTAACCAGACTGTTTGGCATTTGTCTGTTTGTCTCTTTGTGGTATGTCTCACGATAACTTCTGAACCCATCAATCGATTCAGTTCTCAGTTTTAACCAGACTGTTTGGCATTTGTCTGTTTGTCTCTTTGTGGTATGTCTCACGATAACTTCTGAACCCATCAATCGATTCAGTTCTCAGTTTTAACCAGACTGTTTGGCATTTGTCTGTTTGTCTCTTTGTGGTATGTCTCACGATAAGTTTTGAACGCATCATTCGATTCAGTTCTGTTTTAACCAGACTGTTAGGCATTTGTCTCTTTGTCGCATGTCTCACGATAACTTTTGAACGCATCAATCGACTCAGTTCTCAGTTTTAACCAGACTGTTTGGCATTTGTCTGTTTGTGGTATGTCTCACGATAACTTCTGAACCCATCAATCGATTCAGTTCTCAGTTTTAACCAGACTGTTTGGAATTTGTTTGTTTGTCTCTTTGTGGTATGCCTCACGATAACTTTTGAACGCATCAATCGACTCAGTTCTCAGTTTTAACCAGACTGTTTGGCATTTGTCTGTTTGTGGTATGTCTCACGATAAGTTTTGAACGCATCAATCGATTCAGTTCTCAGTTTTAACCAGACTGTTTGGAATTTGTTTGTTTGTCTCTTTGTGGTATGCCTCACGATAACTTTTGAACGCATCATTCGATTCATTTCTCAGTTTTAACCAGACTGTTAGGCATTTGTCTCTTTGTGGCATGTCTCACGATAACTTTTGAACGCATCAATCGATTCAGTTCTCAGTTTTAACCAGACTGTTTGGCATTTGTCTGTTTGTCTCTTTGGAGTATGTCTCATGATAACTTTTGAACGCATCAACCTTTTGAAACTTGTCAAACGTCCACACTTTTACCCTACAGAATCCTATTGTTCTTAACTGATAAGTTTTACTCCCCAAAAATAAAAGGGGGGCTGAAGACAAAATGTGAGAGGTGCGAAAAAATCGCAAAAGCCCATGTGGGGTACCAAATGAATGGGAATTTTATCACAATCTGAACATAGTGTTCATTTTTGAAAATTAAAATATGTTTTGGACCTCAGTGCTAAACAGTGGGTGAATAGTTTGATAAAATCCCAAAATTATGAGTTTGTCAAATTTCATGTGGTGTATTAAATAGAATTTAACATACGGAAGAAGAAGATGCAAAGAATTCCTAGCGCTATTATGTCACGCGTGTTCAGAAACTGTCGTAACGTTGTTGTGTGGCTGTGTTTGTGTGTGTATGTGTGCGTGGGGGGGGGGGAGAAAATCGCGGACAACATAACGTACGACATTGTCCAACTACTACAACAGTACTAACTGGAAAATACAATTGTACGTAGGAGAAACCGTGGTAGCAATTTACATTATTCATACACATCATTTCTCCTCATACTTTCTAATTCATCACACTCACACACACACACACACACACATTCATGAGATTCAAGACAGCAGCGGCAGCGGTTATTGCAGTTGCATAATCGAATCCGCGACGTCTCCGTCTATTTTCTTCTTCTTCTTCTTCTTCTTCTTCTTTCACTTTGACATACACGTAGTACGTCCATGGAATTATAATGGCACTGCGAACTCTACTGTTACAACCTACAATTATCAACATCATTTCCTCCCTTCGCTTATGTAAAACCCGTGAGAAAGAGAGATAAACACGTCGTGTAAATGGCGAGAAGTTGTGTTAACCGTTTTAATTTCTGATTTTATACGTTATATAATGTATAATACGCACCACGCTGGTGTGTAAGTCACACGTTTGAGAAAAACGTTTATACAGATTATACAATAGTCTCGCGTCTTGCGTCACCCTGTTTGCAAGCGTACAGAGCTATTGACTTGCGGAACGGGCTCTGTCTCTCGGTGATTGTGCCACGTGCCCTATGAAGTGTGACACGAACAGACGGACATCAGAAAGCCAGAAACACTTACGAAACAGACAAGCTTTTTGTACAGGGTAATGATCTAGGGTTAGTAGATGGTCGCACAGAATTTAAGGAGGAATGCGACTTACCTTATACGCTGCAAACTCGATAGACAAGAAAGTAAAACTGTTTTTGTTATTCCTATTCATCATTATCCTCATATCATTCATTATATTATAGCACCCAAGTCACGTGTATAAGTATTTAATTGTAATATTTGTAAATAATTTGTTACTCACCGTCTTATGACTTCTTTAAAACTTTTAATAACTACGCGTTTCAAGGATAAATCCTCATCATCAATTATGTTTAGCAGTCGATCGCGTGTAGTGGTGCGCAACAGGTCGCGGCGCGGCGTGAAGTGCTACAATAATGTGTTCTTAGATGACATGCACGCTGTGATGTTTGGTAAAACATTTTGATTTTTTGAAGACTTATCCAGAAGTACTTTGAAGTACTCGTATAACTTGATGATGATGATGATGATGAGGAATTATCCTTGAAACGCATAGTTACTGAAAGTTTTAAAGAAGTCACAAGACGGTGAGTAACCAAGCGTTTACACATATTTCAATTAAATCATATCATTGTTCAAGGATTAAACGAAAAATGGTTTGTTACCGTCCAAAGCAGATAAGACTACAGCTGGTCACTCCAAAGCTTCTTCGGACGTCCCACACCTCTCCGTCCTTTCGTTTTATAATTCAATAGTAATTTGGGGATGCGGCAGTCAGTCACCCATTCGGTTAAGATACTCCAACCATTTTAGCCTCTATTGGACAATCCCATCGAGCATACTCATAATATTCAGTTCCTGGCGTACATCTGCATTTCTTTTATGAACTTGGAGGGATTCCCTGTCACGTGCCTGAGAAATCTCACTTCGACCGCTTGAATGTGACTGGCCTGGGGTTTCGTTAAACTCCAACTCCCAGGCCCTCAGAGGGAAATGTGGAAAGGGGCATCACGTTGTAGAAATCCAGACGTATTTCTTTACTCGTTGATTTTATAACTGTTAGACTTGCATACTTCATATAATCTTCTTCTCCTTCTTCTCATTATCATTATTATTGAAGTGAAAACTTCTATAGGCACGTTGGGCGATTTTTGGATGGGTAAAATCTTATGAGTTCGCGTCACCGACATGCTAATGCTAACATGATATCTGTAGCTATAAGTATGACGTGTTGCGCGTGGCCAGCAATGAAAGTATAGATTGTACTTGTGTGTAATACTATTATACTACAATTATATTATACAATTGTAATACTATTTATACTATTTAACACACTTTTATCGTTTACGTGCTTTATTTTGGAGTTTCTTACGCTGCCGAATTTGCTATCGCGTGTTCGATCCGTAGCGCGATTTCGGCTTTCCGTATTAACAATTAACGCAACACTTATGATCTATTTTACATTATTTTTATTCTTATTAATTACTTATACTATATTATATGATATTTACATAATTGTTATTTGTCCGTCTGGCTGTTAACTTAGGGTTTTTCGTCATGTCTAATGTCGAAGTATGTATTTTTAATAGTTTTTTTTATTATTGTAAGATTTTAACATTAGTGCTGTGTATATGTATATAAGTAAAGTTAAATTGACTACGTGGAAAGTTTAATGTGTGTATACTGTGCATTGTTTAAATTGTGTTTTAGTTTGATCATTATTTTAAATGTTCAAATGTAGGATCACTGTGCAGTACAAAAGTGAGTACTAAATATGTTAATATTTTTTATATAGAAAAATGAATAACATAAACAAAGCATGTATTTTCAAATATTTCCAATATTCGTATCAATATTTCCGTTTAAAAATTTGATATTATTTATTTTTTATTTTTGATATTTGACCTCTGCCATACATCATGCAATGAGTATTTCATAGTGGCTTAGGAGTTATCTTACTAGCGTGGTAAAACAAATTTCTAGTTGTTCGATAGTATTTTTGCCGCGGATTTTAAAATTAAAAATTCTATAAAATTTTATAATAATTTTAGATTTATGTGTTGAATTTTGAAAATATGGTTACTAATTCAAAATTATTTTTTATTAGCTTATACGTGAAAACCAGACTGATGTTAAAGATTTTAATTTACAAAAAATTTTAATTTTTGATACTACAATTAATTTGAATATCCAAAAAAACCACTGTTATTTCATAGTTTTAAGTTTTCACTTCTGTCGGCAGTCCTCAATGACTGCCTATTTTGAAATTTTTATTATTATTACTATTGTTGTTATTGCTTATCTCGCTTTTGTTATTATTATTAATAGCGAACTGACAATACACATACCCGTAACATCCTGTGACGCGGCCGTGATCTAATTTGCCACTGCCTGTACAATCACATCGTTCCCACAGAGACTAACGGAAACCAATATTATTCTATAACACGCCGCGCACCAATTTTCCGTTCACACCTCATTGAATATCCCCGCGGAGAACAGTTAACTTGATCGAACGCTACGCGTATCTCTAGGAGTTTGTGTAACGGGTCTGTGGAATCGGTTAACGGAACGTTGACGCGTTATGAATGCAGACTTCACGGAAACTGTGATCCATAACGACAATAAACGTTCCCATTCAGGAATCTCTAGCGGTCAATTTAACTCTGTCAAAGTGAAAAATAAATCAATGACAGTATTAACCTGTTACAGGGAAAACCGAGTGACATAGCACTAAGTCGCGTAAATCAATGCGTCGTGGATTCGAGTCTGTCGGTTTTCATGACGGACCTCATAAGGCGGGTATCAAACTCGTGGCTTTCCATCACCGCGGTCGTGGGATCGACCACAGCAACAGGTTGATACAATGAGACAAGATAATAACCAACTGGAACCTTGTGGTTAATAACCAAATTACCCGAAGTTTGTGAACACGGTGTATATTGTTGTACTTGGATTTGACGCGCGCGTTCTGAAGCATCTCATTCGGAGCAGTAGTAAATATGCGGATGCAACGACTTACGTAAGTGACCCCGGCCGGCTCAATGTCATTCTCGGCCGGCAATTGACCCGCGCTGACACTAGCCTACTAGTTATGTCCATTCATGATCCTATTGCGGAACTCTTGTTACACCACGCGTAATTATTAGTGGATCGCATTGCTGGTGGTTGTTCTCCAAACTATTATGTGAGACGTATCATAATAAGCTTCGAGGCCACTGCGGTATTGCCAGTGTTTGCAACAGACCTCCCCTCCCCGCTTTTGCCTACGCATAACCAAGTGTAACGTGCGACAACGCTGGAGGGCGAGGGGCGGGGAAGAGCTGTTACTATTGCGTAACCTCGAAGCTTATAATGGAAAGTCCCGTACTATAGTAGCGTTTAACAAACACCCATACATGTTGCTCATACATGCATACGGTGTCTGCAGTAATCTGTCCAACGTGTACTCATGTTTAAACAGTACAGTAGAGTTCCGTTTATCCGAGTCCCAACTTTTCGAGTTCCGAACTATCCGAGATACGTTTTCCAATATCTCACTTTTGTTGATACCAGGGCAGAATTTGGGGGGGGGGTCAGATCGCGCCTAGAAAAAGTTGACGGGGAATTTTGTTAGTCTCTTAATTTTTAAGTTGTTTTATTATTTAGCCTACAGGCTACGTACGTTACTACAGAAGTAGCCTAACTCTTTCTTAAATAAGAAAATAGATTTTTATTACACAGCATTTGCACATACGTTTAAAATATGAAATATAGGAAAATCAATTCAGTGACCCCAGAAGAAATTGTGCATGAAATGGCCAAGAAAATGGGAGAAAGTATTTTCAAAAAGTGTAATTAAAAGTATCTTTTTTTTAAGTATAATTAAAATTAAAACTGTAGTTTTAAATTCAAACTGTTAATAGGCTAAATACCTTGTAAACAATTTCTAACTAGCAGGAATTTATATTGGGTTATTACAGTTTACATTAATGGGATTGGTTCCAGAATGTTATCACACGTTTTTCAGGATTTTCAAGATAGTAATATTGATTAGTCTGACTTTTTTTTGTATTAAACCAAGAGGACCGGACCTCCCCTTCGGCCAAATTCTTGATACGCCACTCGTTAATACACGTATATTCATAATATACTTCATAAGTACACAATCTTTTTTTTGAGTGAACGTGCAAAAATAGATTGTCTGTGAGATATTACGCACTGTATAGAAATGCCAACATGCAAGTCTGTTTACATAGGATTCGGCTATGATTCGGTGGGCGGGAGGCGACAAACCTCTATGCACTGCAAAGAAATTCCAAGAACAAACTGCAATGAAAGATAGAGAGACAGAAGATGCACGTGGCGTCTCGCGCCCTGATTTGTTTGCGTAGTCCAGGCCGGAGCCCGATGAACGCCAGGTTCAACCCGCGCAGCACGGTCGATTGTTCGGCACAAGTAGTACAGTCACTGAAGCCGAAAAAAAATAGAAACTGCAAATTAAGCGGCTTCTACGAGATTTTTTGCATAGGGCTAGATAAAAAGGTAAGAAAGAATTTAAAAAAAAAGTTTACAAAAATTCAGTCCGGTTTTCGAAAAAAGGGAGGGGAAGATACAAAAAATTAATTTTTCGTGATTATCTTAAAAATATTAAATTTATGAGAAACATACAAAATACCAAAAAGAAAGAGCATCAAATTCTCCATAAAAAAGGTTATTAACATTTTTTTGTCAAGGCGATACTTTTAGTAGAAAAATTAATTCAAAGTTGGCCAAATTTTTCACAAGGTGGATTTTCACATAAAATACATGTTTATGTAAGAGACATGCAATTTTTTCAGGAATATAAGTTTAAAAACTCATTAGTATTCATTTATGTATATATTATTATGTTTAATTTTTACTTATTTATTACGCATTATAGCCTAATAAAAATGTTATTAAAAAATGCACTTTATAAATATATTCAAAATAGTTTTTCTTCCAATCATGAAGATTTTGACATTAAAATAACTTTCAAAACACAGATAAAACAGAAGAATTTATAGTTAATAATAATTGCATAACATTAAATAAAGATCCCACAAACAAATATCAAACACAAATAACAAATATACTAAAAAATAGTAGGTACCCAAATCATAAATCCTAAAGACTCCTTTAAATATAAAATGGATAATCCTTGTGCACCAAAATTAAATTCTTTAATAAAATTACATAAAATCAATAAACCTATCAGACCTTTAATAAACGTTAGAACCGCTTCAAATTATAAAATATCAAAATTACTAACACAAATCTTAAAACATAAAATTGAACTTCCAGCAAAATACAATATAAAAAATAGTATCGAACTCACGGAACATTCAGTATCGAACTGCGTTAATTCAATATCCGTATGGCGTATGTACCAGCTGTCCTTGCTCTCCCTAAAATTCTTCAACTTTCAGAGTATGTTCTTTTTATGCCCATGCACGGATATAAATTCTCACTATGTAGAAAAGAAACCTCAAATATTGTAGTTTTACGTACAATAGTTACATATTAATATTTTTTTGTTTTGTTTTTAACTATTAATATTAATACGCGCAATGGACATATTTTTACATTTATTTAAATTTAACTAAATGTTAACAATTCTTTACACCGCAGTCTTATAGAACACACTTTGACCAATACGTGTTCATAATTTTGTTAAAAAATATTTATTTTGAAAATTTCTGTAGAAATTTTAAGTTACGAAAATTATGTATACTTGAGAACTCAAAAAAATGATAAATTTTAAAACTCGCTCATTTTATGCCAATAAATCAACACTAATTTTTATTATTTTTTTCAAAAACCTATATATGTAAAGTTCATATTGGGAAGTTTTTTTTTAATGTAAATACATTTGTAATAAATTGTTAATATGTTTATGCATTAGTTGAAAAAAATAAAAAACAAAAAAGTAATTACTTTATTTTAAGTATTTATTAATAATTTAATTATTTTCTTTTCATTTTATGTAAAAGCGCAAACATTTAGCTTTAAAATGCTTTTTGATTTTTGTCTCTACGACTATTATAACGGATTTTATTAAAATTTGTATGCTGCAATGTCAGAAAAAATTAGCCTTCCCGCTCATCGGGGCGGACTCCGACAATCAATTTTTTTCTAATATTTCAATTCAATTTTTCTCACAAAGTATTGGCCTGACAAAAAAAAATGATAAATAATTTTTTTATAGAAAATTTAATGCTCTTTAATTTTTGTAATTTGTTTTTTTCGTAAATTTATTTTTCAAGATAATTGAAAAAAAAACTAATTTTTTGTACCTTCCCCCTCCTCTCTTTCGAAAAACCGCGACGGAATTTATGTAAAAATTTTTTTAAATTGTTTCTCACCCTTTTATCTAGCCTTATGCAAAAAATCTCGTAGGAGCCACTTAATTTGAATTTTTTTCCTTCAGTGACTGTACTAAAGGTGTTATGTTGCGGTCCACGAATGTATGATGTGGAGTGTAAAATAACATGAGGGGTTGTGTCCCAGAAGCCACGAGTTTCAAAAGTCACGAATTAAAATTCTTGGAAAACAGTCCCAAAAGCCACGGACACAAACCTTTTCCTAAATAAACATTTTAATGAGTCTCAAAACCCACGACGAAAGGGACCAGGTACCTCACTTGTTCATTCGATTCCGTGTTATCAACCTGTGACAACAGGGAGTTTATAACTACACAAAAAGTTCGTGAAGAAAGTGAAGCATCAGTAACACAGGTATGTAAATAATTTGATTGTATTTGATTCATAATTGTGTGTTGATTATAGAAGAAAGATGTGTTATTAAATCGGCTGATCTGGCCGAGTTTCATTTGCTGGAACTTGAGTTTGTTTACATTCGCATAGCGTTTAGATATATCAAACGCGAATGTAAACAAACTCGAGTTCCAGCACACGAGACTCCCCCAAGTCACTGTAAAGTTTTTCGTTATTATCATCCTTGGGGAAGAAAAAATTTTTTTTAATTTTAATTTTAGAAATGTACGAAATGCTAAATTCGTTTTAGATTTACGCTGAAGAACTAGAACCCTTGTAGAAAAAAGGATACGAACTGATCACTCGGGTACCACAGTTTTCGAATTTAAAGAAACACTCTACAGACAACGAAATCAAGCGCACGGAGTCCAACAAGAGCCTAGAAGTCGAGATGATATTAACTTAGATGAAAACACTCTACGCATGACCGACGGTAGTAGCTTTCTTCTCGGAGACAACAATGAGGGGCAAGAGTATTAATATTTTCGAGCTCTAAAGGCAGAAAATGCCTGAAAACGCATAGCAATTTTTTTATGGATGGCACTTTTAAAAGCTCTAGCAGCCAATTCACTCAGCTGTATACAATACATGTTGATCTCGGAGAAGTACTGCTGAGGAAACCAATGTAGCACCTGTTGTATTTGCCCTTCTTCCGAATAAGGCAGCAGACACGTACATTAGATTGTTCAATATTATAAAAACAGAGATCCCAGAATGGAATCCAACAGAAATAAACGTAGACTTTGAGGCAGCCGCTATACAAGCAATTAAAGAAGTTTTCCCCTCAGTCAAAGTGCAAGGATGTTTTTTTTCACTTAGCCCAAAGTATCTGGAGGAAGGTTCAGGATGTAGGTCTCACTGAAGTTATAAAACAAATCAGGAAATCCGATTAGTAATTAGAAAGTGTGCAGCACTAGCCTTCCTGCCACCTGAGGATGTCGAAGAAGGTTTTATTAACATCCACAGCAAACGCACCAGATGACGATAAATTGGTCCAGTTTTTTGACTACTTCGTACACCAATGGCTGGAAAATTCACAGATTCCCCTGGACATGTGGAACTGCTATAACAGAAGACGCAGAACAAACAACTCAGTAGAAGGGTGGCATCACCATATCAATGACGTTCAAAGAAGACCCCACCCCCGAATTAAAGAGTTAGTAGGACAGTTAAAAAAAGAATCTGAAAAAGCAAACAACAAGATAGTCAGGATGGAATTGAATCTTGAAGGTGTAAAAAGGAAAAAAAAATATTCCCAACTTGACACGAGGATAGAAAAAAATACTAAAATGTATGAAGAAACAAGAGATATTCCGAGATTCCTAGAAGTAACGGCTTCCATTGTTAAAATGGATTGATCGGTCCGATTGATCCAGTGAAGAGGAAAAGAATTGTAAATAAAAGTTAATATTGAATGCTGTAAATATGTAAATATGTTTAATGATATATGTGAATTCTTAACTAATATGATTCTACGTGATTCTATGTTAACTAATATTGTAATAAAACAAATTAAATAAATATTGATGTGTGTTGATAATATACTTATTATGGAGTATGTGACTCCGATGTAATCAAGCCCCTCTGTTTGGACTAGCCAATTTGTAATAAAATAAATAAGATTGATGTGTGAATCTGTAAGTTGTAAGGTGTTTAATTGGTGTGTAATTGGTGTGGCTCTCGACGTCTTACTGGCCTGAAACACTTCCTTAAGTTTCCCAGCTGGTCGAGTCCCAATGGTAGCAAGACCAGTCGAGTAGCGTAAAGTTGATGAAGAAATATATATGCTTGGCTTCGCCGAACGTTTCAAAACAAAATTTATTGTTTTGAAGGAAATTTAAAAAAAAATTGTTTATAAAAAAAAAATTATTTTAATTTTATTAATTAATTAATTAGGATCAATTAATTAATATAGGGCTGTGAAGTTTTAAACAGTGTAATGCTCTTCTGAAAATTTTTATTAAAGTTTTAGTATAATTTAAATAATCTATCACCACTCATAAGACTGTCTGTAAACCAATCGATATTTGTTTACCTTTCTATTTTTTAGGTTATCTTCACTTACGGGTGGTAAAGTCCTTGTAGATTATCAATTAGAATTATATTATTGGTAATTAGTATTATTGAAGAAATAAAGAACTATTAAGTATTGAAAAGTATTAATATTTTATTAAGTAATAGCAATATTGACTCTTATCGATTAGTATCGATTCTCAGGATATCGAAAAAAGTTACAAGTATATGATATAAAAATTATATAGGGTTCTTTAAACAGCCAGTTATTACCAAAGTCAGAGAAATCGGGCTAATATTTAAAAAGTATAACGTTACAATCAAATTAATAGTTATTAATAAACACAGACATTGAATAATAATTTGTAAATATAATAATTGTTTTCACCAAACAGCTGTGATGAACCACGAAGAGGCACTGGAATTGTCAAAGAAAGATGGCTGCCGTCAAGTCGATGAAAATGTTGCTCGTTGCTGCTGCATTCCAAATAATGTATTTTGACGCAATATTTCTGTTCTCGTGTCCGCAAATCTCTTGTTATATGTTGTGTAGTGACTGGTGTAGTGATTCTGGGTTGTATTTAGTGTATCTGTATAATTATTAGTTCAAACACTTTCTCCGATTCCGTCACTAATTTGGTTTAATGTATTATACAGTTTTCTAGTGTTTTATGGTGTTTTTCGGAGTAGATTTATATTGTTCTGTGTTATGGAGTGTTACTTGATCGTTTCTGTTATAATATGATAGTTTCAGAAGTATTTTACAAGTCACTCGCGATTTCACAATAACTCACTATACACTCGCTTTGTATGACGATTATAGGTTAGGTTATTCACGTTTTCAAAGGTATGTCATGTTAACCGTTCAACTACCAATAATTAACTAACTGTTTCCTCCAGTTTCAATTAAACTCTTAGCCCATATAATATTATCCTTAACATTGTTCAAATATTTTTCACATCCTGTATGCACTTTTACATTTTCACTATATGAATGCCTATACTTTGGTTATTTGTCAATTTTATTCACTAGATTTGATTTAAATTAATCTTTCAGTTCATTCTGGTTATTTTCAGATTAAATAATGCCATTTTATAGTGTTTTCTGTCCAACAAAAAATAGTAATTTCACTTTCAGTTTGGTATACTGTGAAGAGTCAAAACATCAAAATTTACTTCCTGTCATTATATAAATTCAGCCATTTTATCAGTTATATTTAATATTAATAATCCTATATTGTATTAAAAGGTTCCTATTCCCTTATTTTCTGGTAATTAATTGAATTAGTTGTATTCTGAAACATTATTCTGAAATATATGACTCCCATGTCTAAATTTCTGAGTTTAGTCATTTTATTTTTATTTATAATTCTGAATATAATTTATTAAAATCTCTCTAAATGGTATGTGCAATTATATGGCATGATCTCAAGTTTATTTTGTCTAAACCCCTTTTGTTTATTTGCATTTAAATGAGCAATTTCTCTGTTTTGATGAAGTTTGGTTTCCATTCTTTTGGCCTATGATTTTTTAACAATTTTTCTTACACAATAATTTACAAACAATATATGATGTGTGATACCCTCTCTGACTTTTACAAATAGTATTATAAATTAAACATGTTTTTAAATTACACAAAAACAATTAGTATTGGTTACAATACAAACAATAGTTAAAACAGAATAAAGAACATTTTTTTTTAAATAAATGGTTGTCTTCAAATCAGACATTTTGCAACAAAATTCCCATTTCCAACATGTAAATATGGTTTACAACAAAGGTTTTGTACTAACTAACATCTTAATTACTCTCTACTATTTACAAGTGGTAACTATTTTTATAGTTCTGATGTTAGTTGTTTCAGACCCAAACAAATGGCCTTATATCTAAAACATTTTTAAACATTCTTGTACTATATACATTAAAACCTTATATCTATATTCTTATTTCTAACTATTATTATAAGTAGGATTCTACAGTTTTTATACAGTCTTTTATACCTTGTCTTTGGGGAATTGTACCCTGTCATTAACAAATAAATAGTATGAACCGTTCAAAAAGCACTATGAAATCTGTTTTTCTTTTTTCATGTAAAACAAAAATGTTATTTTAAACAGATTCATGTCTTATGAACAACATATTGTCACCGTACACATTTTAAGTCATTGAAAAATGCATATTTCATTGCATCCAATGTTTGTGATTGCCAAGAATGAAACACAAGGTTCATTTTTTATAATACCCAAAACTATCACTGGTTCACTTTCACTTATATATTATGTTAATGCTAAATGGTCGTATAGTCTTATCAACATAATAAATTGGTTAGCGTTTTTTCAATGGAGACCCGTTCCATGGGCACTATATCATTGTTTCATCTTAGTTCACAGGAAACTTTTACTTTATACACTCCTCTCTCTTAAATTTGTATACATGTGGTTTTTATTTCGTTATACTTTTATTTTTAGATATTTATTTTGGGGATATAGGGATTTGGGTGTCTTTTATAAGAGCATGACGTCTTCTTCAGGGTGCTGCCCTCTTCTTCTTTCTTCAGTCTTCTTTTCTCCTGCCTTCTGGGACTGATATCTTCTCCATCTGTTCTTGATGCCATCAGGTCTCTTGGGATCTTCTCCATCTTCTTCTTTAATTCAGAAATACACAACCTGTATTGGTTGATCTTGGCTTATTTTAGGGTTTCTCTTTTATTTATTCTCCCTCGTTGTGGGTTTGGTCATACTGTGTACTGCTTTGTTATTTACTATTTTACCTTCCTGGGTTATACCTTGAAAACCTTTGGTTATGAGACTGGTCTTGGATGACTCATCACTAGTAACTCCTTTTACTTGAACTTGGATTTTCTTTATAATAATGATTTCTTTCCACAGTTGCTATGAATTAATCTATTTATATTAAACTTAATGCTTTCTTCCAAATTCTAATGAAGAACTTCATTATTCTAATGATCAATTGCCATTCAATATTATGCATACATCTGTCACGCTACAGATTGCTCTCCTCCAGAAGTAATTATTTCAGACATGTTTATGGATGAAATAATTTCTTATGATAATTTCATCATTTCTTATAATTCATTTTCTTCTCCATTTGTATATCGACATTTTATAATTAGAGTTTAATTAATTTTATATATATAATTATTTGTTTTACTACTGATCCTTTTCGGATAGTTAGTGTCTTCTGAGATATATTATAATTGTAATACATTTTCTTTCTATATCAACTTCGTGTTGTATCCTTGGGATATTAATTCCCTAACATTCCCTATCACGTGGGCTGGGGCAGATCAGAGGGGCACTGTACGCTACTTCTCTGCTGGCCATACACCACTTCTATAAATTGAGTACAGGGGCATATCCATCCCTGCTCAAAAAACATAATGCTGCTGGAATTATCTTCAGTCAGTCATCGAATAAATAAATAAAAAGTAGTCTCATTTTCGACTAATAAAAATATCTTTGGATTCTCCACTTCGTAGTCTCTCAGATTATCTCACATTTTCTATCTTAATAAATCTTCATAATCATTATTATACTCATTACATATATATTTTTTCAAAACTCTTAACTTGTCTGATATATTTAATTTAATTATGGTTGAAAATCTTTCTTTTTATAATTTTGGTTACTGTTTACAGTGTAACTCTCTTTCTTCTCCATCTGAATTCTCTTTATACTTTCTTCTGGTTATTCATAGTATTAGCATGGTCTCTATATATAGTCTTTCTTATTCATTATTTGAATGGTCTTATTATATTATATTTAATTTTTTAACATTGTATCTTTACATTAGATATACAGGTTGTTATATTGATCATTTTATTTAAACATTTTGGTTGTTTCCTTTCTCTTAGAAAGTTATTAATCCACCTTCGCATTCATTAACATTAATTCATTTATATCATATTTCATGTGATATTTCTTCTCTTTGCATTTCATATAGGTCTTATTATTACCATTGGTTCAAAATCATCTTCTCCATCTGTTTGGTATGAGTTGTTCTTCTTTGCTCTTAATTAACTGTTTTCATTATCGTTTCATAGGTAATTAGTCTCTTTGCTTCCAAATTTTTTCCTTCTCTGGCATATTACACTCTTTCTTGTTATTCTTCTCTACTCCTTCAAATTCTATTGTGAATGTTAGCATTTATTCTGGATTAACGTTAACTCTCTTTTCTGAATTAATCACTTTATTTTCTTCTCAATTCAATCATAATTGACACATAATTATTTTTTGGAACTTGGTTAGTTTTAATGTAAAATTCAAACTATTCTTTTTATTTAATTGAAAAATATTTCTCATAAATCCTTGTAATATGTTGATCTTATCTTGTTTCAAAGTTCTGACGTTCTATCAACATTCAAATTCTGTTTAATTCATTTATTCCCAGAATTGTTTCATTCAGAATTGTTTATAGTAATGTGATCTTACTATTATTTCTGAATGTTTTGGTATTTCTCCAAATTCAAATTCTTCTTAATTATTTACCATAAAGTTTTCTCATAAACTTAGTTATAGTAAGTTAGTCTTACTTTATTCTTAAATTTTTTGTATATTAACTTCAAAATTCCTTTCTTCTTAATTCTTCCAAAATGTTTTTCTCATAATTCAGTGGTAGTAAGCTGTGCTTGCTTAATTTTAAATTTTTTAAATTAAGTTCAAAATTCTCTCTCTTTCTCTTTCTTCCATAAAGTTTTGTTCTAAATTATCAGGTTGTAGTAAGAAGTACTTACTCAATTTTAAATTTTTATAATTATATTTCAATTCAAAAGTCTTTCTTTTTCTTTCTTCCATAAAGTTTGTTCCAAAATTATTAGGTTGTAAGATGTACTTACATTATTTTAAAATTTTTTTTTCTTATAATTCTCCAGAATGTTCTTTTCAAAATATTAGGTTGTAAGATGAACTTACATTATTTTTAAATTTTTAAAAATTAATTAAATTCAAAATTCTAAAACTCACAACTCATTCTTCATAATATTTCTTCATAGAAGCTTGATTGTACACTCCTTTGATTTTTCCTGAAACGATTTCCTTCAACTCATATGTATTGTTATGCTTATCATTTACCACAACATATGGGGTTATATTGTACTCTACACTGGCCCATATTATTTATACTTTTGTAAGTTGATCTTCTCTTTTTCTTTCCTTATAAATGCCTTTTCTTTTATATACCCAGGAAGATGGACGATTTTCTTTATGTCGTTCCATTGCTCATATTCTTATTGGTCATGTTCATTTTCTTACATAGTCTTCATTCATAAAACCCAGTTTTGTTTCTATGTTTATTCTTCGTATCATTTCCTTTCAATGATATTTATTTCGTCTCCTTCAACATTGTTTTTCGCCGTAGTCGGTTATCATGATCCGTCCCTTTTCTTGATGTCGTGTGGTATTTGTGTCAACCAGGGTCCATCATTTCAGTTGCTCTTATAAAATTTACCCTAGGGCGCGACACTCGGTTATTACTACTGTTATTGTTTTTATTACTAAATTTATCATGATAGTAATTTCGGTTAGGTTGGTAAGGTTTGTCACCATTATTGTTGGGATATGGATTTCTCTGACTGTATGGGACGTTATTATGTTGGTATAAACTGTTTCTATTGTATGAATAGGGGTTGTTATTCCTAACGCCGTTAAAATTACCGATAAACTGGTTATTATGCGGCGGGTTGTTAGGGCCATCGTAATTGTTGGGCTGGTTCCCTCTATCATCATATTGTATACACCAATACTCTTCTGGTCCATGTTTTGTGTTACTTGACAAATATCTGTGAGGATCTTCATCTGGGTTATCACTTATTATTTGTTTATCTGAAACACCATAAGCTGGTTTACCATCACATATCCACTCTGAAGGAATATATTTTAGTCTAACCGTACCCTGGAACTGTCCTAGATGGCACGCTAATGGAATACATTCTGGTGATTCACCTGTGCCGTCATTACAGTCTGGTACGATATCACATTTCCATCTTTCTGACATCCACTGTCCAGTTCTGCGCTGATATTGATCTTGTCCACATGTCGTATTCTGTTTACCTCTGGTCCTTTCCCAGTGGTAAACTACTGTCTTGTGGTAAATTATTTCTGAAATTACTTCGATTCTCCTTCTATAATTCATAAAATTCATGATGTCTTTGTCATAGGTAATTGGGATATTATTGCCATCAATTAACCCATGTTTCATCATCTCCAACTCTTCCTTAGTTTTTATCAAATTTCTTGGATACATTTTCCTTTTCCTTGGTTTAATATCTTCCTGGTTTCGGTTAGTTTCAATTTCAGGTACTACCATTACTAGTTCCTGCGTTTTGTCATTTATTACTTCTTCTGGTTCTGGTTGACTATCTTCCTGCGTTTTATCATTTATTACTTCTTCTGGTTCTGGTTGACTATCTTCCTGCGTTTTATCATTTATTACTTCTTCTGGTTCTGGTTGGCTATCATTTTTTATTTCTTCGGTCTTCTCCTTTCTTAATTCTTCCTTTTTTAATCTGTCCTCTCTTCTTTCTTTAATCCATTTTTGATGCTCCTCTCCCCTTTTTAATCTGTTCTCTCTTATCTCCTGATTTACCTCCCTTAACTCTTCTCTTAGAATTTGATTGTCTTCTCTCAATTCCTCCAATTTCTCCCCCATCTTCTCTTCCAACTTCCTGTTATCTTCTTTCAACTCTTCCTTCAACTGTCGGTTGTTCTTCTCTATCTTCTTCCTGGTTTCATCGATTTTCTGATTAGTATTTTCAATTTTATTAATCAATTCTTCTTTAGTCGCTTTGAATTCTTCCTTGAACAATTGGTTGTCTTCCTTCAATTCTTCTAACTTCTTCCCCATCTCTTCTTCCAACTTCCTGTTGTTTTCTTCCATCTTCTCTTCCATCTTCTTGCTGTTTTCTTCCATCTTCTCTTCCATCTTCTTATTTGTTTCATCAATCTTCTTACCCAGGAATTGGTTGTCTTCCTTCAATACTTCCATGTTCTTGTTCATCCCAGTCAACTCTTCTTTTGTGGATTGGTTATCCTTCTTCAATTCTTCTAACTTTTCTCCCATCCTCTCTTCCAGCTTCTTATTTGTTGTTTCGATCTTATTTCCTAAATCCTCTTTCAAGGACTGGCTATCTTCTTTCCTTTCCTTATTACTTTCGTCCATTTTCTTACTCATTCCTTTCATGCTCTTATTCATTTCCATCATCATCCTGAACATTTGTTGTGTTGTCATATCCTCTGTTTCCTTCTCCGGCGCATTGATTTCCACTGTTTGTGTAGGCATTTCGGGTTGTTCGTCTGGTTGTTCAGTTTGTTTGGACAACACCGGCGGCAATGATTCTCCCACCTCTACTGGCGTCGCCTCTTTATTGTCCATTTCTATTTCTAATTCTTTTTCGGCCTCCGCCGCCCGTTTCTTAGATGTTGCACGTCGTTGCATTTTCCCTTGAAATTCTCTGGCTTTGTAGCTGTTGCCTAGCTCCAACTAGTGATTGGGCAGAATGTATTGGCCTTCCAATCGCTAATTAAAGCCCCTAAAGTTGTGCGCCAATTTGTAATAAAACAAATTTAAATAAATATTGATGTGTGTTGATAATATACTTATTATGGAGTATGTGACTCCGATGTAATCAAGCCCCTCTGTTTGGACTAGCCAATTTGTAATAAAATAAATAAGATTGATGTGTGAATCTGTAAGTTGTAAGGTGTTTAATTGGTGTGTAATTGGTGTGGCTCTCGACGTCTTACTGGCCTGAAACACTTCCTTAAGTTTCCCAGCTGGTCGAGTCCCAATGGTAGCAAGACCGGTCGAGTAGCGTAAAGTTGATGAAGAAATATATATGCTTGGCTTCGCCGAACGTTTCAAAACAAAATTTATTGTTTTGAAGGAAATTTAAAAAAAAATTGTTTATAAAAAAAAAAATTATTTTAATTTTATTAATTAATTAATTAGGATCAATTAATTAATATAGGGCTGTGAAGTTTTAAACAGTGTAATGCTCTTCTGAAAATTTTTATTAAAGTTTTAGTATAATTTAAATAATCTATCACCACTCATAAGACTGTCTGTAAACCAATCGATATTTGTTTACCTTTCTATTTTTTAGGTTATCTTCACTTACGGGTGGTAAAGTCCTTGTAGATTATCAATTAGAATTATATTATTGGTAATTAGTATTATTGAAGAAATAAAGAACTATTAAGTATTGAAAAGTATTAATATTTTATTAAGTAATAGCAATATTGACTCTTATCGATTAGTATCGATTCTCAGGATATCGAAAAAAGTTACAAGTATATGATATAAAAATTATATAGGGTTCTTTAAACAGCCAGTTATTACCAAAGTCAGAGAAATCGGGCTAATATTTAAAAAGTATAACGTTACAATCAAATTAATAGTTATTAATAAACACAGACATTGAATAATAATTTGTAAATATAATAATTGTTTTCACCAAACAGCTGTGATGAACCACGAAGAGGCACTGGAATTGTCAAAGAAAGATGGCTGCCGTCAAGTCGATGAAAATGTTGCTCGTTGCTGCTGCATTCCAAATAACGTATTTTGACGCAATATTTCTGTTCTCGTGTCCGCAAATCTCTTGTTATATGTTGTGTAGTGACTGGTGTAGTGATTCTGGGTTGTATTTAGTGTATCTGTATAATTATTAGTTCAAACACTTTCTCCGATTCCGTCACTAATTTGGTTTAATGTATTATACAGTTTTCTAGTGTTTTATGGTGTTTTTCGGAGTAGATTTATATTGTTCTGTGTTATGGAGTGTTACTTGATCGTTTCTGTTATAATATGATAGTTTCAGAAGTATTTTACAAGTCACTCGCGATTTCACAATAACTCACTATACACTCGCTTTGTATGACGATTATAGGTTAGGTTATTCACGTTTTCAAAGGTATGTCATGTTAACCGTTCAACTACCAATAATTAACTAACTGTTTCCTCCAGTTTCAATTAAACTCTTAGCCCATATAATATTATCCTTAACATTGTTCAAATATTTTTCACATCCTGTATGCACTTTTACATTTTCACTATATGAATGCCTATACTTTGGTTATTTGTCAATTTTATTCACTAGATTTGATTTAAATTAATCTTTCAGTTCATTCTGGTTATTTTCAGATTAAATAATGCCATTTTATAGTGTTTTCTGTCCAACAAAAAATAGTAATTTCACTTTCAGTTTGGTATACTGTGAAGAGTCAAAACATCAAAATTTACTTCCTGTCATTATATAAATTCAGCCATTTTATCAGTTATATTTAATATTAATAATCCTATATTGTATTAAAAGGTTCCTATTCCCTTATTTTCTGGTAATTAATTGAATTAGTTGTATTCTGAAACATTATTCTGAAATATATGACTCCCATGTCTAAATTTCTGAGTTTAGTCATTTTATTTTTATTTATAATTCTGAATATAATTTATTAAAATCTCTCTAAATGGTATGTGCAATTATATGGCATGATCTCAAGTTTATTTTGTCTAAACCCCTTTTGTTTATTTGCATTTAAATGAGCAATTTCTCTGTTTTGATGAAGTTTGGTTTCCATTCTTTTGGCCTATGATTTTTTAACAATTTTTCTTACACAATAATTTACAAACAATATATGATGTGTGATACCCTCTCTGACTTTTACAAATAGTATTATAAATTAAACATGTTTTTAAATTACACAAAAACAATTAGTATTGGTTACAATACAAACAATAGTTAAAACAATAAAGAACATTTTTTTTTTAAATAAATGGTTGTCTTCAAATCAGACATTTTGCAACAAAATTCCCATTTCCAACATGTAAATATGGTTTACAACAAAGGTTTTGTACTAACTAACATCTTAATTACTCTCTACTATTTACAAGTGGTAACTATTTTTATAGTTCTGATGTTAGTTGTTTCAGACCCAAACAAATGGCCTTATATCTAAAACATTTTTAAACATTCTTGTACTATATACATTAAAACCTTATATCTATATTCTTATTTCTAACTATTATTATAAGTAGGATTCTACAGTTTTTATACAGTCTTTTATACCTTGTCTTTGGGGAATTGTACCCTGTCATTAACAAATAAATAGTATGAACCGTTCAAAAAGCACTATGAAATCTGTTTTTCTTTTTTCATGTAAAACAAAAATGTTATTTTAAACAGATTCATGTCTTATGAACAACATATTGTCACCGTACACATTTTAAGTCATTGAAAAATGCATATTTCATTGCATCCAATGTTTGTGATTGCCAAGAATGAAACACAAGGTTCATTTTTTTATAATACCCAAAACTATCACTGGTTCACTTTCACTTATATATTATGTTAATGCTAAATGGTCGTATAGTCTTATCAACATAATAAATTGGTTAGCGTTTTTTCAATGGAGACCCGTTCCATGGGCACTATATCATTGTTTCATCTTAGTTCACAGGAAACTTTTACTTTATACACTCCTCTCTCTTAAATTTGTATACATGTGGTTTTTATTTCGTTATACTTTTATTTTTAGATATTTATTTTGGGGATATAGGGATTTGGGTGTCTTTTATAAGAGCATGACGTCTTCTTCAGGGTGCTGCCCTCTTCTTCTTTCTTCAGTCTTCTTTTCTCCTGCCTTCTGGGACTGATATCTTCTCCATCTGTTCTTGATGCCATCAGGTCTCTTGGGATCTTCTCCATCTTCTTCTTTAATTCAGAAATACACAACCTGTATTGGTTGATCTTGGCTTATTTTAGGGTTTCTCTTTTATTTATTCTCCCTCGTTGTGGGTTTGGTCATATTGTGTACTGCTTTGTTATTTACTATTTTACCTTCCTGGGTTATACCTTGAAAACCTTTGGTTATGAGACTGGTCTTGGATGACTCATCACTAGTAACTCCTTTTACTTGAACTTGGATTTTCTTTATAATAATGATTTCTTTCCACAGTTGCTATGAATTAATCTATTTATATTAAACTTAATGCTTTCTTCCAAATTCTAATGAAGAACTTCATTATTCTAATGATCAATTGCCATTCAATATTATGCATACATCTGTCACGCTACAATATGTGAATACTTGTTTAATAAAAAATTGCAAACAAGTAATTTTTTTACTCTTTTGGACATTTTTTAAACGAAAATTTCGCGTGCCCCACGTAGCGGGGGGGGGCTTCGCCCCCTGCGTATTTTTATTTCTAACCTAACCTACCTACAATACTTGTTTAATAAAAAATTGCAAAAAATAATAATTTTGTTATTCTTATGGGCATTTTGAGGCCTTATAATGACGTAAAATAAAGGTAGATAACACAATCCGTTTGCTAGGTTCGTTGACGACAAAAGGGGAAAGAAAAAATAACAGGTCTTCCACAAATTATAACAACCCAAAGCACTGCTGTCCCGGCTCGTGGCTTTTGAGACTGGTCCAGGTATACGACGGAACCTTACCGGCCGTCTTCTTAGAATTCGTGGCTTTTGAAACTCGTGGCTTATAGGACTCGTGGCTTTTGAGATGACACGACATGAGGACATCACTTCACCCAACGCGCCTCAGGGGCTTACAGGTGCGCTGGTGAGATCGATAGGCTCGACCACTCGGAGGCGAGTCGTCCGTAACGATGGGCTGCCACTACAGGGCGGATGGCACTGCACACCTCGCGGATTCCCATGCTCTGCCGAGACGGCAAAGCATGTGCTGACTGTGGTGTTAAGAACACTGTGCTGTCGTCTATCGGTGATAAAAAGACGTGGAATACTGGTCGGCCGACGCGTGGACTAATGTTTATTCCTAAATCCTGCAACGCTTCTTCAAACAAATTGGCAATTAAATCCAGCACACAATAACGACGGTGAGGAAGACCCTACCAACAGAATCGTACAAGAAATAATCAATCGTCTGAAGAAACGAATTTAATGAAGAAGAAATTGTTAGCGAGAATAATTCGGACGCCAGAATTAATAATCCAATTCCAGAACAGGTGAGTCATTTCAATTATTTGGGAAACGGCACTGCGTATGATAGGAATTATGATATTGACATTAAGTTAGGCAAGTTCCAGACGGTCTGTGGGACATTCAATCGTATTTTTGGAAACAAGGTACGTCGAGATACAAAATTAAAATTTTACAAAGTTATGGCAGTCCCTATGGGTGCGAATTATGGACAACAACCAAGAAACAAGACAGTAAAATACAGGCCTCGGAAATGGCTTTCTTAAGAGGAGGTAAAAGGTGTTCTAAACTTGAACGTATAAAGAATGAGGTCATAAGAGAAGAGTTACAAGTTTTTAACTTGAAAGAAAAAATTAAAAGAACAAACAACGGTGGAAAGAACACTTGGAAAGAATGTCAGATTCAAGACAATTCTTTATAAATACAAACCTATAGAACTCAGGTGTGTGGATAGACACAGGAAGAGATGGTTGGAGGATCTTTGAAGGCGGAACAGGCAGCACCTTGCCTATACCGCGTTGTGAAGATGATGACGATGATGGATATATTATACTTATTTGAGACTGCATAAAAAATTACATGAAACGACGTCACGATCATGTCCAGACCTGGATTGCTTTGACCAATTGCCTTCTCCGTTCATCCTTAATGCAGTGACTGATGAGTGGCCATTCTGATTTCGTGAAGTCAACCTGTTGATTGCCTTTTGCTTAAGATAATCTTTGGACGCTTCCAAATCTTTCTGAATGTCGTTATAGGTGCTGCCCGCCATCTCTTTCTGGGTCTACCCACACACATATGTTCTGTAAGGTTATATTTTCAGACTTGTTTGGCCAATCTTGAATCTGACATTCTATCAAAGTGTTCTTTCCACTATTATTTATAATCTTTAAGTCTTTCATTCAAGTTAAAAACTTTTAATTCTTCTCTTATGGCCTCGTTGTTTATACGGTCAAGTTTAGAACACCTTTTACTAACTACTTTCGCTAAGTAGGCCTACTACTACTAGGCTCTAACTAGATTTCTAACTGAAAATCACGCTGTTTACTGTTCACTACACGCCGTCCTAAGAGTGCACAAACTCAGCTGTTACTACCCAGGGAATTGTATCCTGGCTTCCAGTCAAGGTTCACCCTTTCACGCCTGCTACTAGAATTCACCTACTAGCCAGAGAAGCTTAAGCCTTGTTCGCACGGTCCCACTGGCGGAGGGCGGTCAAACCAGAGATGGGGGTATTGTTGCATCAGTCAAATGGATAACAGTCGGAAGCGTTTGATGTAATATCGTGTTCGTAAAACTGTGACACTGTCTCCGTGTCGCAACTAGATTGGACCGTTAATTAAACGACGTTTTGTCTTCAGTCCACGTGAACGCGACGTTGCCGCCACTGCAACTTATCACCTTCAATGAAGGCGATCACAGTCTAGTCGTCATTCTGCTGTTGGCGCGGGCGTTTCATGATATGTGCAAAGCATAGCAGCAACGTAACTACACAGCTGCTGGAGATAAAACTTAATTACGACTGAAGGGAGTCGCCTTGACGGTGACGACTAGGCAGTGTTACGGCCACCAGTCAGACAGGCAACTTTCTCAACTGGGTTGGACAATATTGCGATACTGTATTTAATGTATCATTAGTGCGACGACCGCCCGCATCAGCTGTCAGCGTTATCGTAAACAAATTGGCTGTAAATTAATTGTAGCCACAGCGTTTGAATGACTGTAGTAAAGCGACCAGGCTAGACCATGTGCCGCTGATTAAGAAAACGAGTCCTCCAACTAGCGGCCCGCGACAAGTTTTTTATGCGGAAATACACCTTTCGAATAATTAATTTTTTTTAGAACGGGAAGTATGTCTACATCTGTTTTCCATTTACGTTTTGTTTTCAAATAATTTCCTGCAAAAATATCTCAAGAATTCCTCAGTACAAAAAAACGACATACGTTAGTTATTGCGGTCTCCAAGTTGCATGTAACACTGGACAGACAGGCAGAAAAATCTTATATATATACAACAAACATCTGCCTAAGAGTGACATTAGGAACATTAAATCGAACTTTGCCTTACATGTCATCAATCATAACCATAATTATTCCAGTTTTCAAAACAGTTTCAAACCAATGCATTCCTGCAAAAAAAAAAAAACTCATCGACGCACTAGAAGAGTTTGAAATTTACAGAGCCTCCAAAACTCAACGGTGATCAGCTTCTGAATGAAAAACTTTCTTTCAAATTCAACGAGCTATATGATAAAGCTATACGCATGCTAGAACAATATGACAGATAAGTGCGGCCACAGTAGGCCTATGATGTGGAATCGTTATCACTCGCGAGATCCGTAGCGATGCGCATCGTGAGATAACGCTGGTTGGGAGTCACTTAAATAACGGGATGTGTGTGACTTTTATTAACTGAGCTACTCCACATGTGAGTGAACATATATGTTATCACCTGATGATTGGACAATAAGTCTCGAAACGCCTTGTTTATAAAATATAAAAAAAGAAGTTGCAAGAAAGGGAACCTGAATACACAAGGTAATTTTAACAATTTAATTGAAAATGAGTTATTCCCGCCTAATGATTCAAGATTTAGACGTTTTAGATTACAGAGAGACGCACGCATTTCGTTCGTTTGCCATACTTCACACCGTTGCACGACCATAACAACTGACCTTTGTAACGTCGCGCGTAATTGGAGACAACAACGCTTCCGTACCAGCTGTTACCCCACGTGACCACACGTAGTACTCGCACCTGCGACTCCGCTGACAATTGTGTACGTCCATACACAGCTCGCGTTAATACTGTCGCTTCGAGTACTTGGTCCCTTCAAGGATCGACGTTTTTACAAACTGTGTAGCGTACAAATAGTTTACGGTTCATTTTTTTGAATGGCAACAGTCGCAAACATTTATATTTACACACATACACGTATTGTCGATGATGACCTAGTGCCATCGCTGTATCTCGATCTTTGATAGATCATACAACAAGCTCCGATCTAAGTTAGAGGTAAGTTTTTAATCCGTAACTACCATCATCACCGCAAACCACGTGAGTACCAGGATGAAGCCCTGATCTCCATCCACTGGATACGTCATCGACCTTGACGGAACCGTCTCGTCGCAATGAAATACCGCGCTTCGCCGCTATGGCACGTAAGAACATAATATGTTGATACTAGACATAGCGTTGCCCAGCGATGTTTCGGTACCCAGACGGACGGGGTACACGTACTATACTACTGTACAGGCTCCAGCAGCGCAGGTTACATAGACCCTCACGTCGCGCCTTCGCAACCTGGACGCGCGTTTTGTTCCGATTATTATCAGCAATGATACCGCCGAAAATCAATTAACCCTGAGCCCTGGGAGGCACAAAGTGCGCCGGCTGGGTGTTTCGGAGGGAGAAGGAGCTACCGGTAATCAGCTACACAGCAACAGTTCTCGTCTTCCAGGCCTACGTGCCAGTGACACAGCGACAGCTGAACGGCCCTCCCGCGCCTGGACATGGACACGCTGCGTGGACAAACTATGATACTACGGTTCACTGCGCTCTGATGTTAGCGAGGTCCACCGGGACAGGAGTGTTTGCACTGTGAGAGACGAGGCAACGCTGGTTCGCGTTCGCAAGACACACACTTTAGACCGGTTAACATCCCAGCCGAAATACTAAACTGGTGGAGGTCGCAGTGTCGGAGCCACTGTGGACGGCCCCTTTCCTTTGTCCCCAGGAAAATAACCCCACCTGCGGGGGAACACAAAAACATTGACTCAGCACAGAGCCGGGACTAGACGTAATATTGATTTCGACGTGACAAAACTACTGGCTGGTATGGAACTGTTGCAGAACGCATCACAAGGGGGGGGGGGGCACTGAGACTGAGAAAAGATAGACGCTATCAACAAACGAGACGACGATGCGCCCTTCCTCCGGCCTGAAAGCCGTACAGCAACGCACTCAATCCATTGGGCTGACAGTTTGTGCGTCCATAGACGAAGTTCGCTGTATCGAGATCCGACCTACTTACAAACACCAGGCGTAGAGTAGTCGATCACTTAACGACATGAGTTCGGCAGCGTAGAATTGAGACGCGATCCTTTCAACTTCCACGGTAGTAAAACTATACAACCGTCCTATGCAAAAAAACCGTTTCGCCCAAAGACGTCGAGGAGAGATCAACCTGAAGACGAATCTGCCTAAACGCTTTCCACACTCAAAAAAATGTTCTGCTTTCTCTCGTTTCTTCCTGTTTGGCATCTTCTTTCATTATTCTGTCTTGTACTGCATCAAAAACTTCGTTTTTCGTTGAGCATCAAGCCTGTATAATTAAAAAAAAACTGATACACGCACTCTATATCCCTATTTAAGAGACGTTAAAGAAATAACTGTTGGTATATAATTAATACAATTAATTCATATGCCATTTTAAAACCTGAGAATCTTACTTTCTATGTTGTGATGCAGGCATATAATTTCTATAAATTTTATTTTTGCTCTCTTCCCCACCTGAAGATTAGCTATTCTTCTTCTTCTTCTTCTTCTACTTCCTCTTCCTCTTATAATTCTTCTTCTTCTTCTCCTCAATTCAGATGTTGGTGGACTTGCAATTTCTTTCGTTCCATAGACAGTCTCTTGATTACCACATACCTTCTTCCTTCTTTTACCCCATCCATGTACTCCTGCCTGGGCCTTCTCCTCCCACTGCGCGTTTCGATCAGGCTGGTGAATCATGAACTATTGTAAATGGCCAACCATATTGCTTCTCCTTTCCATAGTGTGGATCCAATCAACGAGATTATTAGCTCTTCGCAAAATTAAATTCTTCTAGGTGCGCTACTGAAAGGAAGGACGTGATGAGAAGGGCAGAGAGAGAGAGAGAGAGAGAGAGAGAGAGAGAGAGAGAGAGAGAGAGAGAGAGAGAGAGAGAGAGAGAGACAGAGGCAAAGAGAGCGAAATCAAGAAAATATATTTGTGTCTGCGATCGAAATTCCCCAATCGATTCACAATTATCAGGAAGTGTTAACAACACTTGTGTCCAGTCAGTGACTTATGTAACGTAACAATACCAGAGTTACGTAAGTGATGGTGCAGCAGCATACCAAAGGCTTCTTCATCACCAGTTGAAGGTCTTCCCAACGGGGTTTGTTTACGCCGTTCCCCGTCGTCAGTCACACATATGGTATTTCACAACGCATGCGACGCGAGTGCACCGAAGCGTGACAAAAGCTGTTTGTACAACGAGTTCCCATTAACGCACTCACGATTGCTACACAAAAGGTGTGTGTTTGTAGCGGCCTTGTCGCGGGGCGACCACTGAATTGGTAATAGCAACAAGCAATGACATCAACGACCATACGGAATCACGGACGTTCAGCGAAAGCACTGTGATTACATCAGTTAAGGAAGGGGGAGGGGAGACTGCGTGAATAATGACTATCATTACCCCCATACAAATGTGTAGAGCGTTGCTTTATATGGTGCAGAGACATGGACACTGAGGAAGGAGGATGAGAAAAAATTACAATAATTTGAGGCGTGGGTTTGGCGAGGAATGGAAAAAGTAAGGTGGGTTGATAAAGTAAGGAATGATGAAGAATTACGAAGAATAGGGGAAGAGAGAAGAATCCTGAAGGTAATAGAAAATAGGAAAAGGAATTGGTTAGGTCATTGTTTAAGAAAAGACTGCCATGTCTCTTAAGTCACTTGCTTACAACTGCCATGGAGGGTGTTATAGAAGGAGAAAAAAGAAGAGGGCGTAGAAGGATGAAGTTAATAGATAGCATTAAAATCAAAGGGTGTTACGAAGAAATGAAAAGACTGGCATGCGATAGGACACCTTGGAGTCCCTTTTACCATCTGAAGACCTGCCTTAGGGCAGAACACCAAATAATAATAACCCCCATATAAAAGCAATGGCCTTTATAGGAGATGAACCGGTTCGGACCAAAACATGCATAGAACAAGTAAGACATTTCAACTATCTTGGACGTGACATTACTTATGATCGAGATAGAGATATAGAAAATAAAGTGACGAATTTCACAAGAATGTGTGGAATGATATGGAGAATATTGGAAAATAAATGTTGAAGAGAAACCCAAATAAAATTTTATAAAACAATGGCATTAACTACACTACTGTATGGTTCTGAAACTTGGGTCATAAAGAAAAAAGATGAACAGAAGATACAAACAGCAGAAATGAAATTTCTGAAAAGATCTGTTATAGACGAGATCATATAAGAAATGAGAAGATAAGAAGTGATTTAGATATTTTTGCAGTTAATGAAAGGATTAAAGAATACAGAAGAAAATGGATTCAACACATCAACAGAATGGAAGAAAGTAGAATACCGAAGATGGTGAAAGATTACAACCCTAGAGGCAGAAGAAAAGTTGACAGACGTAAGCAAAGGTAGACTGTGGAATAGGAACAGGCCCCCAAAGCCTAAAACCGTTAAGAAGATGGTGATGATACTCGAAAGGATCGGCCTAAACTGGCTGTTACATCTTAACCGAATGGATGACTGACGCGTCCCCAAACAACTATTGAACTATAAGCCGAAAGGACGGAGAGGTGTGGAGCGTGTGAAGTAGCGCTGGAGTGACCAGGTCTAGTCTTTCTGCATGGGGACCGGAACAAACCGTTTTCGGTTTAATCCTTCTCGAAAATTAGGGAGGTGGAGAGAGAATGCATCGCCAAAGTAGTTGGTCAACTTCGTAGGCTTGCACGGGCGGAGTTAATGTTATTAAATTGAATTCCCGGGCTGTTTGGCCGTGGTCCAATGTTAAAAGCTATAACAGACGTTTCGGCCGTGCCGTCGACGGCCATCATCAGTGTAAATTTGGGTTGCATTGGTATTAACCTTGGTAACGTTGTACTAACCTGCATTAGCGCAAACCCAAAATACACTGACGATGGCCGTCGATGGCACGGTCAAAACGTCTGTTACAGATTTTAACATTGGACCACGGCCAAACAGCCCGGGAATTCAACTTAACAGTTGGTCAAGTTTCACAAATATTCGGTTCAAGGTCTCACTATCGATCGGAATGTGGATGCAGGTGGGCGTAATAGTGAATCTAGCAAAAGTCAGTCTATGATCAGACTAGTAATTAACAGTACTATATAGTAACACGGGAAGGTGTACTTTCACTGCCACACTACTGATCCACTTTGTAGTCGTGACTATGCTTACACTAATTACACGTTATTGTCAGTGAACGGTGATCATATAGGCAGGGGAAAGAAAGAGAGAGTGACATTGAGGTTAATCTTTTGTAGGCTATTCGTATTTGGCTGTTTAACCCTTCGTGTGTACTAGCGCAGACCAACTGTGCCATGAACTATCGGCATCGGCAACTACTCCTTTGTCAGTGTCTTCTACTTCTGATAGTTCCTATCCGTTTCGGACGCTGGATATCATACAGACTATTTTAACTTTCTGTACTGCTGCACGGAATAAGTCAGTTGTATTCATGCCAAACCAGGTCCTTAAATTTCTCAGCCATGAGTTTCTCGGACGCCCAACTCCTCTCTTTCCAAGTTTTGGAAGGGTAAGAAAGTTTTAATTATTTGAGATATTTAACAGGTTGGGGCAATTATGTATCGAAAGAAATTAGACCAAAACTTCCATAAGGAACCCAGAGGAAATCAGTTGACAATGGAGCCTCGATTGTTGATTCGGATATTCAAAATGTCGGTTAATCCGACCAGAACTGAATACGGAACATAATTTATTCCTCCGTACCATATATTAACATTTTAATTTATATTTGAACGATGCTGTAAGAGAGTGGAAGCAGAGGCTATAAATACCGAACTTCAGAGACAGTTTCAGTAAACGTAATTTCGTCAAACCTCTGATGTTTGCTGACGATCAGGTCATAATAGCAGACAATGAAAGTAGCCTATAGAGGGTCCTCTATGAATTGCAGCAGATAAATCAGGATGTATGGTCTGGAAATTTCTGTTATCAAGAATTAAGTCCATGGGTTTTAAAGGTTGCTTTCCTGTAAGGTATAAACTAGTTGTGAATGATCAACTAATTGAGCAAGTGCATTCATTCAGGTTCCTTGGATGTGACTTGTCTTTTGTTGGTGAGATAGATGCGGACAAAAAAATAGTGAATCACATGTGTGGAACGATAAGAAGAATACTGAATGGAAAGGTCAGAAGAGTTACTCTTTTGAAATTTTATAAAGTGATGACAGTGCCATGCGGCCTTTAAGGCAGTGAGACTAGACACTGCTGAACGCAAAGACCCAAAGCCGGATACAGGCTAGTGAAAGGAGATTTTTACGATCAGTACTAGGAGTATCACGGAGCGACCGATTAGAAATGATGATATAAGGAACATCTTTGGATTATACAACCTAAACGAAAGGATAAAGCAATGTAGACGGAACTGGTCAGACCATGCTGAAAGGATGCACAAGAACAGAATACCAAAACACATTTTTGTTTATAATCCGAAAGGACGGCGGAATATTGGAAGACCAAAGAAAAGATGGTAGGACCAAGGATTGCGCAACGAAGCGTAAGGTTCACAGCCTGAGTAAGAAGCAGAAGAAAAAAACGAAGAAGACGAAGAAAAAGAAGAAGAAGAAAAAGGAGGAGGAGGAGGAGGAGGAGGAGGAGGAGGAGGAGGAGGAGGAGGAGGAGGACGACGACGACGACGACGACGACGACGACGAAGAAGACTTTTAGCAGCAAGCAAGGATTTCTTGGATATTTTCAAAAGTTGACTTTTAACTAGGATTACGGAAGTTATCTAAAAAACAGGATATTTTTTGATGGGACAGGGGTTGTTAACCAAGATTTTTCAAAGGGGGTTACCGTCCAGGAGTTTCCGTGGTAACGAGTTACTGATTAGAGGTGGGAGAAAAGCAGGATTAACAGTACGAGTATTATGGAAGCTAGTCTGCACGCTATACAATGGCCGCTAACTAGGTCGTACTGCGCTCTCCGGATCCTCGGCAGACGTGACCACTGTTTCAGCCTGACACTAAGCAGGCCCGCGCCGTATCATGGCGTACGACCGCCTGAGGACTTACAGAATCGGCGAGCTCGTCGTCTGATATGGACCGCCGTCCTTCCCAGCAACATGGACCCCTTTCCATTAAACAACGTTTTACCTATCTTAGACGTTTTCCTTCAAAAAACTAAATCGCCTTTACGCCCTGAACGCAAGACTCCGTCCATCCAACCAGATCACAGCAGAATCCATCAATAGACTCTCAAGAAACAACAAAAGACCAGCCTTGCTTATAAATCGTCTGCTGGCATTTCCAAATACACCCCTCGGCCAACGACATAACGATTCAACATTGCTAATCACAAACAGTGGCGTACCTAAAATTTAGCTTGTGGGGGGGGGGGGTTCGGCTTGATACAAAAGAAAAAACAAGACTAATCAACATTACTATATTTAAAGTGGTTAAAAACCTGAAATCCTGATTAAAAAGTGGATAACATCGTGAAATCAACTCAATTAAAGTTTAAAGCGGAGTTGGGTGGGGAGTAACAGTGTATTGAGCACAGATAGTATAATGAACGATGGACAAATTACCGAAGTTAACGAATGCGAGGTTATAGCGAAAAAGACACAACACACTAATCATTAAATTAGTTTCCAAGTCAGCGGGCCTCGTTACAAGATGTCGCGAGTCGTTATTAGGAAATCACTGTTATAGTGCATCATCCTGATGCCGATGTGCCAGACAAGGACCCAGGTAACCTCAGCCTACTCTACAAGACCCCAACCATTCGACTTAGAGAGGGTTACTACGTTTAGTTGGACCCCATGTCTCGTAAGTGAGAGTGGCACTATAGCGACTTGTAGAAGAAGTTGTTATTTACTTATATAATATATTCATATTATAATATGTGGAACGATTCGTAGGTACCTGAAAATAAAACACGGAAGTACACTCGAATAAAGTTTTATAAAACGGTGGCAGTCCCCACATTCCTGTATGCTAGTGAGACATGGACTCTTGGTAATAGGGATGTGCAGAGGATTCAGGCAGCCGAAATAAAATTTCTAAGAGGGACGCAAGATTGTTGTCTCTTTGATCGGAGAAGGAACGAAGAATTTGATGCGATTTAAACATTGTATCATTGCACAAGAAGACTGAAGACCACAGAAGGAGTTGGTGTGAACACTTGAATCGGATGCCTGATATTCGTCTACCTGTGGCTGCCTTGGGTTATCACCCTACTGGGAAGAGAGATATCGGAAGGCAGAGGAGGAGATGGGTTCCCGAACAGATCTAAGACCTAGTCCTTGAAGGATGATGATAACGTTCAGTTCCTGAAAGAACCTCAACACATCGAGAGTTACTTTCAAACAAAAGCTATGTCTGTGTGTGTTTCTCATAATTCAGTATTAAAACGACACACTACCGTCAGAGCCCGCCCTCAGATGTAACTCCTAAAATCCTTGTCAAGGTCGTTCTTTGAGATACGTTTATATGGTTCGCATCCTTTTGATGACACTGTTCAGGTCTGAAAGACGAAAGTCGATACGGGTCTTGCCAGGATTCGCAAAGGTCTTCAGAGGCAGCCCAGTCTGATGGAAACACCACATTCCAGAAAACCTTATCACAATAGGTGTGGACCTCCCTCGAACCTACGGGTCACAGCTACAGTCTGGGTTAATTCACTCCCCCCCAACAACACACCTATACAAAGACCTGGAAATTACATCATTTGAACACATTTACAAAGACATAAACTCTCAAGGATGACCAAAAGAACACGCGAAGGTACAAAGCGGTGAAAGTGACAGAACACACACACACACACACACATTTTACAGGACGACTTGTTTACAAATCTGGGTCTGTGTCTGTAGCGTAGCAGCACGCGATACGGTTTCGTAACGCCACGGCTTCGATCCCCCCCCCCCCGAGCTGTGTGACCGGATGTTGTGAAACCCATAAACGCCTGCCAAAGCCAAATCACCTTCCATATACAGACACAATAATGGCCTACCGGTGCTACTGAATATACTTTGGCGCTGGAATAAACTTCTGGTCGTCATTGAACTTAATTATATACCGAACAGTGTCGTATGTACGTAAACACACCCATACACATAACAGGAAGGTCTGTATAAAAAATTTCCGAAACTTAACACTACATTCAGATGTTAGTTAAAATTCTCTTTAATTTGATACCCACATGGATTTTTGCGATTTTATCAAAATTTTCAACCACTTCATGGGCCCCGTCATCCAATAATTTAAAAATTTTCAAAAACCAGTACTATATTCAGATTGTGATTTAAATTTTCTTTAACCCTCTTCTTCTTCTCTTCAAGGATTAGGTTATATAAACCTGTTCCGGCACCCATCTCATCCTCGGACGACCCGCGTCGTCTCTTCTACCAGTGGCTTTATAGTTCAGTGCCGCTTTCGGCAATCGGTCCTCTGTCATCCTTAGCAGATGATCCCACCAATGTCTTCTGTATATTGAAACAATTTCATTTATGTCCTTTACTTCGTGTTTTACGCTGATATCCTCATTCCTTATTCTATCTTCCAATGTAGGCCTATAATTTAAAGTACTTCGAAGAAACTGCATTTTAGTACTCTGAATCTTGCCGCTTTCCTTTTTTGTCATGACCCACGCTTCACTAGCATAAATCAATGTGGGTATTGCAGTTGTCTTATAAAATTTAATCCTTGTACTGTATTTTGTTTGATTTCTAAGATTTCTATGAATCGTACCACAAATATTCCTAAATTTATTTATCTTCTCTCTTACATCATATTCAGGATCATAGCTTACTGCACAGCCGAGACTCTTGAAACGGCTCACTTGTTCTAAAGTGCTGTTCTTTATAACTATCTTAGTCATCACTGGATATTTACCTTTAAAGGCCATGGTTTTGGTCTTTCTAAGTGAAAATGTCAGCGAGTATTCTCTTGCCACTTTTTGTAATCGAAACATAGCTCTTTGTAAAATTTCCTTTGTATCATTTTCTTTAATTCACATGCGCTTTGGCGAGTTTTTCATAAATTTTCCTCCCCATGGGAGCCGACCCGCAGTGTCGTCGTCAGTCTGCTGTCGGGGCAGTCTTAACGACGGGACGTTCAGAAATCTGTCGACGACGTAACTACTACACTAATGCGAGGTAAAGAAAATTACTTACGACTGATAAACAGTTGCTTTGCAGCCGACGCGACGGTTAACGGATTAAATCATGGCCGGCACCAGTAGAAGGCCGGAATATTAAACGTGGCAACATTGCGGCCTATAAGGCCTATACGCACAGTGTAATAAAATAGCTAAAGTGAACATGTTATATTTTGATTTAATTTCATAGCATTAGAGAAATCATGAGTAGCCCTATTTATAGCTAAATTTAAATTATAGGTATGTGGGCATTTAATACTATACGTTTAAATTGAAGAAATTAGTGAATTAGTATTAGGCCTAATGAATTGATTTTGTTCGAATTATTGAATTCGTATCATACGAATGAGTTAATTATTATATTTCTTAAATAATATAGCAGTATTTTACATAATAAACTTTCAATTTGCAAAAAATGAAGAACGTAAAACTGCTGTTAATTAAAAATTACGAGATTTTATTATTGAAGTACATAAATTAAGAGATCGTCTAGTCGGCCTCAAATATCAGCTGTTTCCAGTCTTGTCATGTTTAATATACCGGCCTTCTACTAGAGCCGGCCATGATTAAATGAGAATTCGTAAACACTTTCGAGAGGAGGAAGCCGTTTTCACTGTTGACAACAAACAGCATCAAGAAAGGACTGCGACCGCGGAAATCCCATCACCGATTACACAACAGGACACTGTCACTGCCAGTTACGTAAGACGGGAGTTCCCCCCCCCCAACACACACAACAGTTACAAAATATCTGATTGTCTACGAGAGACACACTTCACACGGCCCCATCTTGATACGAATTACATGTGACCGCTGTCCACTTCCGTCAGCCACCAGCTTCATTATCTTAACTGTTTTCCAAACAATTTTATTTTCAGCAAGTGAAAACGTTTCAGTACGTGGACGCGACATTAAGTGGCGGATTATCCATAACGCTAGGGTATGCTGCACCACCGGGCACCAGGACTCAGCTGACAGAGGGGGTAGCATCCAGCTGAATTGACTAGGCGAAGCAAAGTTTGTGATCACATTACGCAATTCTTTGGTTTTCTTACGCAGTTATTAACAGTGGAGAGTGTCGAATTGGAAAATCAAGCGAAAGCTCTTATGTAGAAGATTTACTCGAGTGATTTGAATAACGATCTTCTAATAGAATTGAAGCACTTTGTGCCACGAGTAAAACTGCAAGAAAGAGGTTTTTTTCAAGTCGTTCGAATGAAGATGATACATTCCATGATACTAGGCCTACTGTTTGTCCGCTCAAAGTATTAACTGGATTATTGATTGTAAAATGACTGATGTGTTTCTGAATATATACACTGCTTATTGTCTGCTTTTGACAACTGCAATAACTAACTGTGAATCTGAAAGATCATTTTCTGTATTAAAACGCATTAAAGATATGTTGACTTCAATTATGGGAGATGAGACACTATCTTCGTTCGCAAGGTTGAATATTGAAAGCGAGATGCTTGAATCGCTCGATTTAGAAGAAACTATACAAGACTTCGTTAAGGCAAAAATCAAGGAAAAAATGGATCGATTAGTATTATCTAAGCTTAAGTACTACTATGGTCAATGTCATCACTATTTAGCTAAATGTTTGTTGTAATTTGATAGTTTAATAAAATAATTGTTAACTTTCGAAACTGTGTGCGCCATTTATAAGTGTAAATAATGGAAAATGGTTGAATTTTGAATCGGGGGGGGGGGGGAGCACCAGTCTGATGACAGCATAGGTCACCACGCGCTTCTACTCTGACTCTGACGACAATAAAAGAACAAGGAACAAGAGAAGCGAACGCCAACGGCAACGTGTGCAGAAACATTCAAACTGTATTTTGGCATCTATGGAAAGTTCACAAACAACTGGAAATCGCAAGAGAAATAAAGGTCATGATACAGTCGAGCCTCGATAACTCGAATTGCTTGTTGTCTCGATTTTTCATTTTCCTTTACTGTCCCTATACAATTCCATATTATTTTACCGATGAAGAGTTTGCGAGGCTCGGTCAAAAAAGTATAACAAAAATTTTAAATTATTTGTGTCAAGGTTTCGACAATATTTATTGTCATCATCAGGACAATTGTTGCTGAGTTGTTACGACGCCAAACACACAGCTGATGGTGACAATAAATATTGTCGAAACGTCGACACAAATAATTTTAATTTGTGTTATACTTCTTTGACCGACCGTCGCAAACCCTTTATCGGTAAAATTCATTGATTGACGGTCACTACGAAATTAAGGAGATATTATTTTACCTTTATAACTTGGATATGTTTTAAAAGAATCCTTGGTATCTCAAAGTTTTTTTTTTCACTTTCTGGCCATGCCACTGAACCTCTATAACTCGAAGTAACATATATGTGCAGACCTCTACAACTCAAAGTTATATTAAAAAGTCTTTATAACTCGAAGTTTAGCCACGTAAACGTCTATATTTCGAAGATACCGTTATTCTACGGTAGAAAATATGATTCACTTTCCTGTCTTTAGGTTTACATATTGTAGCATAACAGAATTTTCACCCTGAATACAACCTTGAAAAGAAAAAGAAGAAACAATCTGTAGTGAGTGATAACAAAATGGTTAAAAATAAACTGATCATTATGGTAAATCAAATGCTGACAATAGACTCTATAACAAAAAAAACTCTTGGTCCAAATAAAAGGAACAATCAATATGAAACAATATACGTTCAACCACATGATGATTAAAACCCCAGTACATCAGTAGTATACCCAGTAAGATAAGGAGCAGTAATGAAAAATAATCATGGGTAACTTATTAAAATAACTACATCAAAGGATCCAAACATAAAATAATAACATACTCACTGAAGGAGAAATAAAGAACCGACTAATTCAAGCTTAGTACAAGGAGTGTAGTATTACGGAAGGTTACTTCCCAAATCTCATGACAAATATGTACAATTTAATTAAATTCAAAATAACGACAAAACCCTAAATCCCAGTAACCCAAGTTACAGGATACAATACAAATAAGTTAAAGATTGTAAATTAAATATAGAGATAACTCCAGGGTAAATAGTAGAATATTAAGTAGAAAGGATTAAAGGCTACCATTAGTGTAGGTGATAAAGAATGCCTCAGTGAGAAGGAAAGTGATATCCAATATAAACTATAATAGTGAAAGACAGAAAATGACTGAAATGTTATTAATTGTAATAGAGTATTTAAATATACTATGTAAGGATTGTTTTATATTAATATAAATGTGGAAACATGAACTTTCATTATATGTAATTGAAAATGTTAGATTATAAAATGTTTTGTTATAGTTAAATAACGTTAATTATTGCTAAAGTTTTGTTAAGGTAGGAAAGGCAAGGAAATAATCATAATATCTTTTAAATTGTAAACCGTAGAAATAATAAGGAAGCAAACTGGTTATAATATCAATAGCAAGGCAAAACCGGTTTTGAGGTCAAATTCAACTTTTATTATGTAATCAAGTCCAAAGGGATAAATTAAATAAAACTGTATAAAATTAACAGAGATTTGTCAGTTTAGAATAAAGATACTTAATTATAATTATCACAGAAAAATATATAATAGTAAATGTAATGACCAGAGGATAAAATTTACTTTATTGCAAATGTGTAATATAATGCCTAACAGTGGACACAGTACAAATAAAATGTAAATTAATCAGTATCGGTGTGTTGTAACAACAAATTGTTAAAGACAAAGAATAATGATGAAATGAGTAATCTTATTTAAGGACAATGTTAACTAAAACGACTTGTAAGCCATTTAATTTATAATTATGTGAATAATAATAAGGCCTATAAGAAATGTCAAAAAATGTCAGTTTTAAGCTTAATTGAAACTAAAATAGGTCATGTTGGATATTGATTTATGTAAAATTAGAACAGGAATATTTCTAGGTACTTAAATTTTCATGAAATTAAAAAATAATTAAATTATAGCCATAAAATAGAAAAATGTCATATATTTCTATGAGATCAGATCTGGACAAAGACGAACAGCTGATTTCAGACAATGGGATAGGATACCAAAATATTTCTGGAATTACTATATTAAATAACGATTTCTTTTAGCAGCTGATTGTTAAACGCGAACCAGAACGGATGGGAACGTGCAGAAGGGAGATCCAAAAAATATAAAATAATTTGAACTAAATTGAAAGTACAATATAAAGAGTTACTGCAGAGGTTATAAACCTAAAATTAATAAAAATAACTTAACCAATTAACGAAGTGAAGAACGAGTTTTAGTTACAATATAATCAAACACCAATAGACCAAGAATCATCCACCATGTTGGAATAATTGAATTAATACTATTCCATTGAATAACGAACTTAACCAGATTTCGAACACTGAATACGACACTAGTAATACTGCATCAAACTACCTCTCTGAGCGAAAAGGAACATTACAACAGAAGCATCCAGAGGAACTACACTATCGCAGAAGAAGATATCCACAATTACATTTGGGTGAGAGGAAAAAACCACAAGCCGGCGTAGTTTGGCGAAATCTGAAGTTGATGGCGGCCATGTTTCGAAGTCATCTCGCCAGCAGTACACTGCCACGATGAATCAACAGCTACGCTACGTCATACACAGCTGACTGGTTCGATTATTTCTTTTTAAATGACATTATTTTCAAATATATTTTACTTTTACGTAATAGTAATTAAGTATTAATTAATTGTAAGTATAGTATCTTGCAACTTGCCTTTCCCTGACCATTTCGACAGTTCAAAGAACTCTGTTAATCAATTTTGTAATTTTATATATTTTGTTAGTTAACACAATCGACCTGTAAATTGAGTCTCAGCCGCAGCAATAGTCGATGCACATAAGGTTATCGCATCACTTCTTAAATAAATGTCATTATTGTTTCTAAACACGAGTTTTCCTAATTATAAGAGTAATTAAAATTAATTTATTTAATAATATATATAAAACTTTCACATATGAACTTACTATTTGTTGTCACTTTCCCAAACGTTTCAAGGTGATGTACCTCTTCTTCAGTGGGAGTTAATTTATTTCATTTCTAATTTAACTTAGAAGGTAATAACTAAAGAAATCGAGAAGAAGAAGAAGAAGAAGAAGAAGAAGAAGAAGAAGAAGAAAAGGAGCTGAGTTAGAAGCGAATACAATTCGACCCAGCTATGACATAAACGGATTAACACAATAGAACAAATATTTCTTTACCGAGTCTAGCAAATTAACACACGGAAATAAATTAGTATTAATACTTCTAATTAAATAATAATTAAATAATAAAACTAATTAAACAATTAAAATATATAAATAATATTTTAAAAAGAGAGAAATTTTTTTTTAATAAACTTATAACTTGTAAATTTTCTCAAAGATAAATTTTATTTGTACACCAAGGTTTTATTACAAATTGGCAATTTTTATTTGTAAACCAAGGTTTTATTACAATATTCATCGATGAATAAACAGTAGCATTTATAATAAATAAGTAAGAATCACAGTAGATAATTTTTTACAGTTTTTGACATCAAATGGTTTTTGTAAACGTATCACACACAATGTTTAAATTTAAACTTGAAACACAAATTATGTTTATCTAGTCAGGCCCAACGATAACTTTTGTATTTATTGAAAACTTTTGTTTTGATAACATTAAAATGTATTTTTATAATATTCGGCATCTTTTCAGTAAACATTGTACTAACTTTTCATTCATTATCACAAATTGCGGAAAAAAAATTGGAAATCGCTGATGTGGAAGGAAGGCAAATGAGTAAGTAGGCGGGGTAGGGAGAAGAGAAAATGTCAGTAAAACATACTTGGGAAAAAAGAATTGACAAAAATAAGGAAAGGGTAAAACCCAGACAGAAATACAAATGTTATAAGGAAAAGGGGCAAAACGTGGAAACGTGCACGTCCTGATGCCAAACTACATTTACTGAAAACGTAAACACACTCTACCAATGCATGGAGCGTGCGCACACATGTATATTGTCTATATATTTGTTTGGCATGTGATTACGCAATTAATCGGCTTATCAGTTGCAGCTGATAATGTTAATCAATAACACCAACAACACAGATAATGACGTCAATCAAGCGACAGTACTGCTTTGTGTCGCGCGCCCGCGAATCTATCTCAAGTGAATCGACTCAAGGTCGAAGATAGCCACGTCGACACCTGGCGTACACAGTTCAAGTAGGATTTCGTGTGTAATTTGTGAACAAAACACCAAAGTGCTGGATATAGCAAAAGAAAAGTATCATCATCATCTTTTTAACGGTTTGTTCCTATTCCACAGTCCACCTTTCCTTAGGTCTACCAACTTTTCTTCTGCCTCTAGGGTTGTAATCTTTTGCCATCTTCGGTATTCTACTTTCTTCAATTCTACTGATGTGTTGAATCCATTTTCTTCTGTATTCTTTAATCCTTTCATTACATGCAAAAATATCTGAATCACTTCTTATCTTTTCATTTTTTATATACTCTCGTCTATTACACCTTTTAACTGGTCTCAGAAATTTCATTTCTGCTGTTTGTATCTTCTGTTCATCTTTTTTCTTTATGACCCAAGTTTCAGAACCATACAGTAGTGTAGGTATTGACATTGTTTTACAAACAATTTTATTTGGGTTTCTTTTCTACATTTATTTCCCAACGTTCTCCAAATCGTTCCACACGTTCTTGTGAAATTCGTCACTTTATTTTCTATCTTGATTATAAGTTATGTCACGTCCAAGATAGTTGAAATGTCTTACTTGTTCTATGGATGTGTTGTCTATGCATATTTTGGTCCGAACCGGTTCATCTCGTATAAACCCCATTACTTTTGTCTTTGATTCAGATATGTCACAGTTATATTGGTTTTCTATTTTATGTAAGACGTAATTGCTCGCTGGAGATCGTCTTCTGAAGTGGCGAATACAACTTGGTCATCCGTAAAGAGAATGGTTTTCAAGTTTTTATTTCGGTGGATTTTAATACCGTCAGGGGATTGTTGTTTCCATTTTTTGAGATCATCTACATAAAGGTTAAAAAGAAATGGTGACAGACAACAACCTTGTCTTACGTCATAGTTTGTTTCAATCGGGATAGATTCTTCTCCGTCGTCTATGATTATCGCAGTGTGTATATATAAACTCTTTATGTCCTGAACTAGCAAAAGAAAAGCAAGAACTGAAATATAGAAATTGACATAATAAAGACAGAGCAAGTGAGACCGTCCCGCTAGTTGGGACTGACAAGACAAGAGAAAAGTATTGGGAGGCAAGATTTGACAAAAATAAGAAGGGGCAAAACCCACACATCTGGGATAAAACAGTAGCACAAATGTTAGAAAGAAAATGGGCAACATGTACTTCTGATGATAATGACATGTTCAGAACCAAAACGTTTTTCATATTCCAATCCTATTCTACCGCAAGGTGAAGAGGTTGAGGAAAGGTCTCGCCACCGTGGTCTCTGCATGGTCATGACCTTGTCTTCATTCCAATGCGCTCCCAGCCCTTCCAGACACCTCCCAAATCACTCTTCTCCAGGCCCGGCTCGAGGCAGGGGCGAACCGTGCCACCGCCCAGGGCGGCAAATTTTAAAGAGCGGCAGATTCGGGTATGTTAAGTTTTGAAATTGAGGGAAAAAATAAAATTAAGGTATATGATATTAATAAAATAAATAAACTAAGGTACGGTATATGATACATTACTTTTGTTATATTTCAATCATAATGAATTTTAGTTAGTATTTTAATTTTAAGTCATCACATAGGCATACATTTTTATTGTCTCAAGATTCCTTGTACTGCCTCTACAATTTTTATTGCAGCCGTTCGCCGCATCGTAAACGCGAAAAAGTTCTAGTTATTTGATAAACACAACAATGCAAACATTCCTATTCGTCATGTGAAGTAAATCGCCGTATCTTTAGAGTGGGTCTAGCGTGCGCGAATGTGTTCAGAGTTAAAATAGAGAGGGGGCGGCACTCGTAAATACTGCACAGGGCGGCAGAAGCGCTGGGGCTGGTCCTGGTCTTCTCTGCCCGTGGGTCTTCTCCCAGCAACTCTTGCCTCATACAGTTGTTTTGGAATGCTATCCCCTTCCATCCTCTGAACCAGCGCAACTGTGTTTTCTTAATTTGATCTTTCAAAGATACCGTCTTAAGATTCACTCTTATAGTAGTGTTTCTGACTCGATCTTCTTGCCTTTCCTTCAACCTTCCTGAGCTATCTCATCTCCATAGCTTGGAAAGAGTTTAGACGCTTCTCATTTAGAGCCCAGGTTTCAGTCCCATAAGTAAGAACTGGCGCATACGTGTTTTTAAAAATGTGCCAAAACGTTTGTACCAAACTAAAATTACTGAAAACGTATACACTCTTTATAGTGTAAAGTACACACTAGCAAAAGTTAACAACAAAGGAGTGTAAGATGATGGTAGTTTCGGGAGGAGATGGAAAGCAGCGAAGCAGTTTACAGTAGTATCGGAGTTAGGCAGGGGTTAGGCTGCCTTATATGAGCCGTTCGGCAACGCTCCAGCCAGCCATTATTGTTATTGCAGCACAGTATCCTAGCCTTACTCAACCTGGCGGCTGAAAAACGAGCGGACAACACTGGTTTTATGGTGCGTCCGGGAATCGAAGTCAGGATTTCTAGTTCAGGGGCGAACCTAGGATTTCATTTCGGGCGGGTAGTTTTTTCAACCACATATCTTTTTCTTCGTAGTTTTTTCTCATACTGTAATGAAAATCGTCCCAATAAATTAAAACTAATGGGCAATAATAACTGTAGTTCACTAAATTAATTAAAATCAATTTACATCATATAGGCTGCCAGTTTGTCTTGGAAGCCTAATAATACATTTCTGCGGAATATAAATAGGCTACTTTAAACAGAACGCTACAATTAAGAAAATCATCTTTAACACATACAAGAACACTAACATTTTTTCATGACTATGTGTTTAATTTTACAATATTTCGTTTCTTAGAGCTAGATATTACAACAAACCAGTTGCTTGTAACCAGCGGAAAATCGTCTCTTCCCACTCTCTTTCAAGTCGGCTTCTTCTCATTTTTCACAATTTTTTTTAACATCCTTTATATTTATTATTGAGTTTATATTGTAGAGTATTTAAACTTGACATTGACCTAAATAGTAATTTTTCAAAATTGACCAAAACTTGGAATTCAATTAATTACACTTCAAAAAACATAACCAGTTTTAAATTTTTTGCACCAACATTAAATTTTTTTTTTTTATTTCGGGGATGTATCCCCCATAACCTCCCATTAGGTTTCCCCCCGGTTCTAGTTAGCAGCCAGGCGGTACTGGTCTACTACGCCTCCAAAATCAGACTGGCTGGATAATTCAGCGCGAGGTACATGCCCCATGTTCCTCCCGTCTCACGTGATAGTAGATCCAATGAGGAGGCGTACCAAAGGACACTGCAATGAGTTGACGCTAAAATCACTGCCCATAACACGGCAGCAGTCTCATAATAACACTGGATTACCTCACGTTCGAAGAATGCTTCAGCTGAATAGAGAGATTCAATAAAATGAAATAAACAGTATGACGCCAACAACAATGCGACGTCCAGCTGCCCATTGTTGCGAGCATCCCGCTGTCGCTTACAATATCACAGAGTGACTACTGGTATGTTTGTTGCCAATCGTCCAAGGCCGCGGATTTCACTTCCCACTACTACGTTACAAAATTAATTACGAAAATGTTTTTGCAAAGCGGCCAAACCGGCAGAGATATACAAACAACACAGGACACGCCTCGCGGGTCAACTCTCTACATCCATACATATGAAACCACTTTATGGATACGTGATAACATTCTTTTATTATCGGCAATAGTTCTGATTTTGGCTACGAAATATATTACAAGGTCGCTTCACACTGAAAGCTAACCTAAGCTAAGATCTGTAATGCTGGATCAGGTTGTGCCACGAACCGCGGTCCATTGCGACCCAGTCTTATAAAACCCGGTCGTTTGCGACCGAGGTGGAAATTAGAAATCGGTCAGTTGCGACCCGCCCAATTACGATCGATAACATCGTCCTATAACCTACAGACAAGACTATACCTACCAAAGGCGTGTGAAGAGGCGCATCACGCCTGGAATGGAAATGCGCTACAATCGTTTCAATGTCAATACAATCTACTATTAGGACCAATCAACTTTCTGTGTGCTATCATAGAGTAGAGTTTACGCTGTCGTAAAGTGGTGCTAATCGTTACTAAAATTTTCAAGTGTATTATTATAATAATAAAGAAATTACAAGACAACACTCTCCCCCCCCCCGCACGGCTTGCCTCCGGGCGTGGGTTAAAAGGTTCGCTAATATCTCTCTGGCTGGGGTGGGGCGTGAGTTCTATCACGGCCGGAGGGCGCAACAGGTCTATGACCTAATACATGAAGTGGAGAAGAAGAAGAAATTACCATTATAATTCTATTCATTCCTATCCTATCCTAACATAACCTAATCTAACGTAACGTAACCTAACTTAACCTAACGTAACAAAAATATTGGACGAAAAAAGAGGTTACTCGCACAAATGAAAAAGATATAGAACTGAAACATCACCGAAGCTTGGAATAGGAACGTTTCTCCTTTGCCACAGATTTGATCAACTGCGACCAAGTGAAAGTGCGGGACGAAATTGACCGGGTAAGTCAGGTAAAAACGTCGTTTCGTCGCAACTGACCGAGACCGTTTGTCACTTCCGTTTCACATTTATTGGTAAAGCTAGGCTTTTATTCCTGTTTTACCTCGGGAATTCACTATTGTTTCCGGTCTGCTTATGTTCTCTTTGGTCTGCCTTGTCTTTCCCAGTCTGATCTCTGTAATCTGCTGACTTTAAATTACATAAACATGAAATTTTTATACTTCAATTCCTTACAGTGACGTATCTAGAATTTGGCCTAGGGGGGGGGGGTTCCTGTCGAATCGGCTTCATACAAAAGGAAACATAAGTTAAGACTAACCAACACTACTTTAAAGTGGTTGAAAAACATGTGATAACATCCTGAAACCAATCCTATTAAAGTAAACTGTAGTCACACAATAAAGTACGAATTATTGACACATTGTTTACGAGATATTTATGGACTGAATTGATTTTCCCATATTTCATATTTCAAACCTTTTTGTATATTCAAAAAAAGAGTTACTGATAGATTAGCGTACACAGTCAAAAAATAATGAAATAGCGTAAAAATTAAGAGATTAACAAAATTCGTCAACTTTTTCGCCCCTCTGGAGGGGGGGGGTCCGACTCGTTCGACTTTCCCGTAAATACGGCACTGATTCCGTAATGTAAAATGGTTACTGAAAAATTAATACTACACTACACAAATACACAACAATCTACGAAAGTGATATACAATATGAAAAAATCTGTATGGAGAACCATTCATGACTTCCATGTTCTGAGATTTATGTTTAAAATCAGTTAAATATAAATTGAAAAATCTGACAAGTTTGACAATTTGAAATCAAATTTTTCCACAGAAACTACTTCGTTGCCGATAACATAGTACACATATAAAATATATAAAATTACCTCCTCCCGCTTCAAATACACTTTTTATTTATAGATATTTCACCTACCTTTTTACAGTGGATTATTGTGACCTTTTGTTTCAAGATACTTTATTTATCAAAATTAAGTACTTTACTCTTGTTAAAACGTAAAACGTTGCAGGTAAACTACCCCTCCCCCTTAACCGATCTTCACCAAAATCGATAGGCCTTGAGTCCTCTACAACTCGGGCATATAACCTATGCAAAAATTATTTGATTCTGTTTGAATTTGCGGCAGTTATCGTTCGCCATAGAAAAAATTCTACACACAGACACTTCTCAGAAAATTACTTTTCTTCATGTTTTGAGGGTAGTACAATCAGAATCGGCTCTTACCTCGAACACGATTTTTTTCGCCAACACCATACTTTCATTTCCTTACGGAACTGGAAGTAAAATAATATGAATAAATAAGAACTGGGGACTGATCATAAATCCATCTAGTACCAGGATACTCAGGGAACAGCTTAATGCTAGGACACACTGAGATTAAGCATAGAGATTATTACAAATATCTTGGCCTAAAGATAATAAAATTATGGTCACACTACGATTTAATAGTAGTAGATACAATGCTGCTGCTATAGGTCAATTAAATGGGACCCTTCGGGGTGACACCACCTCCAACATACGCTGCTAAATGATGGGTAATTAATAAAAAAGACGCGTCTAATACAAAACAAATTATGGAAATGAACAACTGGCGCAGATGATACTAACGCCTACAGACAGACAGGCCTACAAATTTAGATTTTATTAATAATAAAAAACTGTTAACAAGAATATATTTTTTATTTTGTAAATTACAAATGTTTCGATTGTAATATAACTACGTCATCAGATGAAATTAATACATTCAAAAATTTTAAATCAATTGTTCAAAACAGCTATTTTATATGTAGACTAAATTTAATGTTTTTATATGTGTATATAAAATATGTTATAAAATTAATTGTAAAATATAGACTAATATAAATATTTATGTTGTTATTAAATTAGTAATTTTAAAAATATTATAATTTTTTCTATTAATCTGAATTTGTTCTGGTATTAATTTATTACTTGTTTTATGTTTGGACCTTTGGAAATGTGTTTTAATAAACTGATATTATTTAAATTTGGAAATGTGTGTTTGTGTTTTATTGAGTGTGTAGCTAAATTTGATTTATATATGTCTGGTTTTAAGTATGAATTACGGTGTTGTATAAATCTTTCTTTTAAACGTTTTTTAGTTTGGCCTACATAAAATTTGTTGCAGTCAAGGCATTCAATTTTATATACTCCATTTAAATTATGATTTAATTTATCTGTTTTAGGTTTGATTCTATCAAAATCTGTTTTATTACTGTTATAGGTAATTTTTATATTTTGCTTTTTAAATAATTTTGTAACTGTATGATTAATATTGCCTATGTATGTGAAATTAATATAGGCCTATTTAATATTTTCATTTTTCTGTGTTTGGTTACTGAAAGAATTGTTTAGCATTTTTTGATTAATTGTGTTTACTATGTTATGAATAATTTTTGGGTTATACCCATTTCTTTATAGAAATATCATATTTATATGTAGATTTGTAACAATGTTTAGATTACCTTATTCAGTAGTAAACTTCAGTCACGCAAGATGTGAACTGTATAAACTCGCTTAATAGGCCACACAGCGTAAATTCTCTGCAAAAAAAGAAAGACATCAAGTTGTACACAAAAACAATAATATAGTGTTATTTGAAACATGTAACCATTAAAACGTGTGACGCTAAATAATACTCTACTAAATAACAGGGACAGACTACATTTGTAACTATGGGAGTACATTTGTCTACAGATTCTGGATCAGTGCGGCCGGAGGAGTGACTAGGAAGGCAAGGAAGTTCGTGTATTACTGCCTCGACCATACTGATGTGTTCTTATTAAAACTGTAGAGCTGCCTCTCAGCCAGCACCTATCAGATTGTACCGTTACTACAACATAGTCACATTCGGGCCACGTGGACGCGGCGTTGCCCCAGTTAGTATAGACCTATATCGACTGCAACTTTCAATGAACCCGACCCGCCCCGTGTAATGCGATCGTTGTCGGTCATATTTAATTTCTTATCTCCACCAATGTAGTTACTGTACGCACACCTGTTTTGCTGCAGAGACGCCTGAGGAGCGGGGGAGTCTACTGAATGATAGTCCGTGCTTGTGTTGGTGGGCTATTATTGGTTCTGAAAACATTGTTCACACGTTCAGAAGACGTATTTAGTTGTGATATTAGATTGCACGTATTAGATTGAGCGTTCGTACATTATATGTCAGTGTAATTTATTGAATATTTTGTTAAAGTGTGTTTTCTTATTCGCTACAAGATATACCGTGTGAGAGACAGTCAAGTCACACCGAAACTGTGTTAAACGTATTTTAAATGTGTAGTATTACAATGATGCGCGCAGTGGAATGGCATACGTCACCACATTCCTTGCTCGGTAGCAAAGGTGAACTGCTGCGACAGTACGTTGTTTGACAGATATTTTCACGTAACGGAAACAAAGGATACTTCAGCAGCAGAATGGTGACGACAAGACGTGTGTATGTGTGTGGGGGGGGGGCGCAGTGGCGTAACTACGTGGGAGGGATCAGGGAATCAATCACTCTACAGAGGTCTTAAAAATTTAAACAAAATTCCACAATAAATTAACGTATGCCTATTTCTAATCCACCTGAATGTATTAATGAATAACTGAAAGGCTTCATTGAAGGTGATAAGTTGTAGTTCATGTCCTGCTAATTGCGGACTCAACAGACAATGTCGGGAGTGCCACCGCTTGTAAGAACACATTATTACATCCAAGGTTTTCGACTGTTAACCGTGCGCCTGAGGCAGTATTAACTGGAGACCTACCAAAGGAATTCTCCTGTAACTCGCTTCGAATATGATACAGCACCCACAGGGCTATATGGCCCTCGATTGAGAACCACTATTCTATATGACTCTTTAATCGGTTCTCAATCCTTAGTTCGGTTTAATGGGAGTTATACGTATGTGTGTGTGTGTGTACAATTCTATTACAGTAATGAAAGGTGGGAGAGGCAGATAGAGAGAGAGAGAGAGAGAGAGAGAGAGAGAGAGAGAGAGAGAGAGAGAGAGAGAGAGAGAGAGAGAGAGAGAGAGAGAGAGTACATAGAGGTTATAATTACACTTGGCAGGCAGAACAGAACGCCGCTCCAGTCATGTGTCCGGGAACTCGGTTATTAACGAATAAAAATAGCCAGAACTCAGTACGCCGAGAAAGGATCGACAAGTAGGCAGAAGCAGAATAAAAAAATATAGCAACACGGCGAATACAATCGCCAACATTTATCATCGCCTCGGACCTGTTATTAATCATATCCTAAATGATAATTGTAATCAGTGAAAATGACATATAAGTTTGGAAAAAAAACATAATCTAAAAACAAAAAGAAATTACAATCTAGCACGGGGTGCGCGATCATGCGAAACGCTTTGATACGCGACCCGGTGAAAGCCGTCGTTGGCTTAATGATAGCTCTTCTAGTGGTATAAATACATGCACTGGTAATTGTAAACTAAGTCGGGGCGTATCTAATAACAAAATAGATGAGAGACAGATTTATCAACGAGCATCGGCCCGCAGACAGATAGGAAAGTGTGGGACCGTAACTATGTATGAGGCCTCAAGCCGATGAAAGCGACGGTACCATGACCGCTAACTCGTAACCAAGTCTTTTATTTTTTAATTTCACTTGATCAAGTTATCGCGTTAAAGAGCACGAAGTTCGATACTGCATGACTTTGCGGATCACAGACTACGAATTGAATACCCTTTTGTTTTATGATTGTTTTCTTCTTCTTTGTCTATATTTTTCATCACGTTAGCAAACAATTTCGACACAGCTGATTTCATGCTGATCCTATTGACAAGCCTTGGCTGTAACAAAAAGGTTCTTTTCCAATATCCGTAGCCACACTACATTCCTGATGTTTTAAATATGCGATTGTATCGATATACCACGATGTGAAGAAGAAGAAGCGTACAAACTGTAAATTATTATATTTCTTAATGTAAAGCGAAAATAGGCTACATAATATTTTCATTTGTGAGGTTAGGTAATAATGGTTTTTTGGGTTTTAGTTTACTTTTTAAATAAATAAAAGCCGTGGTTAGGAAAAATATGACGTTTAATATGTACACACAGTGCTTGAAAGAGAGTAACATTAAAAACAAAGAACATAACGTTTTTTAACTAAAACAACAACAACAAATGTAAAGTGAAAAATGCAATTATTTCTGAATAGTAAGATTAAAACAAAAAGAAAAACGTATTAACGAATGAATACAAGATTTGTTAATCGTTAGATAACCAACATTATTTTATGCTATACATCAAAATCTCGAAAACTTCACTGGAAGCGAATTTTTGCGAATCAGAAGAAAATTGGAAACATGTAGGCCTATGGCACCCCCACATTACTTCGCGGCGGTTGCTTTCCCAGTGATCTACACAAAAACCAAGTAGGTATTAGTGAAAAAACGAGTATTAGTGGAGAAGACCGAACTCTGCCACAAAAAGAAGACATGTAAGTGTAATAGACAAGTTGGTTAGTTCGAGTTGTTCCTTTTTTCTTTTACACGGATTTCACAAAAAGTGAGTATTATTTTAAAGGCGTACTGGTTTGCATGTATAATTTTGGTTTGCATGTTAACCTAACTAACATCAGCTTTTGGGTTACAGACATACATCGGAGTTATATCACTGCTAGAAACAGTTTTCGTAAAAAAAATGACAATGAAACACGATTACAGTCCCCAGCGAACTATTTTATAACATACACAAATAAATTCATGATCTAACAACTAAAATTATATGCGATATTCACTACGTATCGATGGCAATAATCGGATAATTGAAATATCGACAGCGAGTGTGAGTATCGTTATTAGGAAAGTACCCTCAAAAGCTTATTATTGAATACTTCAAAGGCATATCAATTACATTGAAGGAGACATCAGACTGCGTATAGCTTGTTGTAATTTCTGTAATTTGTTTTCTTTCTAATATACCTCAACTTGTACATAAACTGGATGCACTAGAAATGATGGATAAGCATATTTATTTCAGAAACAATTTTTTCCAATTTTAGTCAAACGAAGGAACTGATTTTTGGCAAAAACAATCTTATAAGTATTTATTACAAAGAATGACGAGAATATTGAAAAAAAAAGTTTTCCCAAAGAAAGAGAGGAGCGAAGCTTTAGCTGTTTGCCGTGAAGTGAACGTAGGAGACGACGCGGCACCGATCTCCGACAGCCGTTAAATGAATGTACGCTCATTACGGCACTATGCCGACTCAAAGTCAAAGCCGGTAATTTTGTTCACAGTAACTCCAACACATTCTCTTTCTTCTTTCGTTAACACAGCTCGACATTATTACAAATGTACTAAATGTCACAGGTAACATTTATCATCTGGCCGTTAAAAACTGAAATCATTAGTGCGGCCGAATGCCATGTTTTAGCCTCTCTGTGTTAGGCAACAAAGAGATTGCGCGATTTACAAAGCTAACACTGCAAAAAAAAAATCAATAACAGCTCAGATCGTCTCTAACAACGGGCAATTTGTACGCAAGCATTTGATGAAAATTTTGGCATTTCTGGCATTAAAAAAAAAAAAAACCTGTAAATATATAATAAATAGTAAGCTCACTGAGCTGCAGAACTCGTTCATTATTTTGAACAAAATACTTTCAATATACATAAATTTCGATATGTACCCGTATAATTCTACTATTTCTTAAGTAATATAACACCACTGCAGATCAAACAATCATGAAATAAACTCAAAAATTCGAAACATTCGGATTTGGGTTACAATTTTAGGCCTTTTAGGCGCTTTTGTGTTACATTTGAATCTCTTTTACAGGCCCTGAGGTGGCAAAATTTTTAAATTTCCAAAAATTAATACTCCATTCAGAGTTAGTAAACAGTACGGATCTGTAGGGTAAAAGCATAGACAGGCAGCCGTATTTTACGAAAATTGGTTGGTGGGTTCAAAAGTTATTGTGAGACATACCCCAAACATAGACGGGCAATCGCCAAACGGTCGAGTTAAAACTGAGAATTCGCTTAGTTCATTCGATAAATATAACTTAACCATTGTCGTCAACTCTATGTATACCCAACCATGAAGAAGAAGAAGAAGAAGAAGAAGAAGACTATGTTACAATTACAAGCGTGCGTGTAATGTACAACACGTTCAGTAGTAGTAGTGGTGCGAGGGCGGATGTCGTCGGTCGGGTAAACACTCGGGCATTACTCGGACGTCTTGCAATTTGCAATTCGCGACCAAGAGCTAATTGGCGCTTCCTGTTGACACGTTGCTCTGGCGGGGTCGCGGCGTTACTCCTCCCTACCGAACACTGACCTATCGCGCTGCCCTTGTTCCTCCCGCTCTGTTATTGCTCGTTTGGAAATTTTGTGATACTACTACGTTTTAATGTCTACTCGTGCGTGCGTGTGTGTGTGTGTGTGTGTGTGTGTGTGTGTGTGGTCATCAAATTGGTTCACAGAATGTAGCGGACTAAAGGGGGGTGTGGGGGACGGCCCGCCCCGGGCCTCACTTAGTAGAGGGCCTTCAGATTTGGAAATTAACTTTAAGAGACCAGCAATTTATTTAAAAAGTCTCATCAGAATTTTTCGCAACCAATGGATAATTTAGAGTGCGGAAATCAGGTCAGTTACTCGAATGAAGGAATTCACAAAAAAGTGCATCACATATTGCGTGAGTGAACAAAACCGCGAGTGACGTCGAAGACAACAGCGCGTAGGCTACAACTGTACAGATAAGTAACATAGCGTGTGTTACGCACTAAAACTGCTAAATTGCCAAGTATTGTTTGCAGGAATTATAAATTTGTTTTGCAGTATATAAGTTTATTGTGTATTATAAAGTAATGTTTTAATGTAATCTATAAATAATACTACTTCTATTATTTCTTTAAACTTTGTGTTTACAATATGAAACTGGATTTTTATTTCAAACATAAACAGCTTTTTATAAAGTTTCCTAACTAGATGTATCAATGCAGTGATTAGGCAGTAAATGTATAACAGTAAAGTGTTTTTGCTATATAGCCTATTATTTAAAGATAAATCGGGCCTCCAGTGGCCTAGGTAAGCCACTGCACAGACTGAGTGGATAGAAACAAATGACAAATAGTCTGCAACTTTTTAACTTTACAGGATTATCTGCTGCACATAACTGTTTTACTATCTTGTCTGTCCCATACACACAGGCACTACTTCCGTTTGTCAATGTCTAATCAAACCATTTTCTAATGTTATGTAATGCACACACACACAGTTACGTCGTTAATATAACAATCTAATAATTGACACGTTGTCACACACTAGAACGATTAGTACGGTTAATTAATTGATACTGCAATTAAAAAGTTAACGATTACACGTCGATTGCAATCTTGATTTTACTGTGTGGTTCAATAGCGGACGCGATGTGTCGCCTACGTGTATAGGCCGCTCTCACGCTCTGCAGTCCGGAATGTTACCATTTGTTGTTATCACTGTATGCATGTGTTGTCCTCTCTGACGATAAGAAAATTTCATGCACTATGTCGATTAAAAAAAAAAAAAAAAAAAAATAGAGAAGTTTAACCACATTTGTGGAACTATCAGAAGAACTTTACCAATGAAATGTTTGCGAGGATCGGTCAGAAAAGTATAAATCAAATTTTAAATTTAATGAAGAAAGTTGTGTTAGTGGTTATAATCACAAACAGCATTATTATACTGAATAAATTTGTGTTAGTGGTTGAAATCACAATCAGAATGATCACTGTTGCACACCACTATATAAAATTATTCCGATTAGCGCTTTCAAGCTTCTCAGCTCATCGTCAGATCGGCATTCCGATGAGTAATGCCGATCTGACGATGAGCTGAGAAGCTTGAAAGCGCTAATCGGAATAATTTTTCTATAGTGGTGTGCAACAGTAATAATTATGTTTGAAATTTTAAATTATTTGTGTCGACGTTTCGTCAGTATTTATTGTCATCATCAGGATAATTGTTGCTGAGTTGTTGCGATGCCAAACAGACGACACGCCAACAGTTGTGTGTTTGGCATCGCAACAACTCAGCAACAATTATCCTGATGATGACAATAAATACTGACGAAACGTCGACACAAATAATTTAAAACTTGTGTTATATTTTTCTGATCGATCCTCGCAAACCCTTCACCGGTAAAATTGACTGAATGACGGTCACTACGAATTTAAGGATTTATCAGAAGAACGTTAAAGGTCAAATTCAGACGAGACACTGTGTTAATATTTTGTAAAAGTGACGGCAGTACCGGTAGTGAGACGCGGACCCGCGGCCGAATACACGCTATTGAGATGAGGCTTTTAGCAGCTGTAGCCTAACTCGGAGTACCGCGGAGAGATCGGCAAAGGAATGACGACGTAAGGAACGGCCTCGGAATTTACAACCTGAATGACAGGATCAAGCAGTACAGACAGGAATGAACGGACCATGTGCAAAGGATGCATCACGACAGACTGCCTGCCTAAACAACTGACGTTTTATCTTCCCTGGGGAAATCGTAAAATCGGAAATCAGAGGAAACATTGGTCCAATCGATGGGTGCGCAGCAGTACGTGCATAGCGCGGAATACTAGCATAGATGATCGCACATAGCACATCGCACATGTAGGAGAGGCGTGCATACCGAGGATCAAATAATGTCTGATACATGAGAATAGTGGACAGTGTCGAGTTCTGTGCATGCCGCCGTAAGCATATTTTACAGCAGATTAGAGACCGAACTGTTTACACTTTACCGGGAATTGTACATTGTATAGAGTTGCGTGTGGCTACAATATGGGAAATGTCCTTGAAGCAACCAATAAGAGCTCAGAAGTAAAAAAACAAACTTATGTGCGATGTAAAATAAAACAAACTTGTTTGCTTTCCGAAGAGGATTAGCGATGATATTCTCTGGTATGCGATGTGCGATCTGGTTCGCTATGCACGGTGCCATATAAATACATGACTTTGTTTTCATACTGACTGTAATCTGTGTGAGTATTCTATGTTAGTTTTCTGCGATATGTACATACCGTAAGAGAGGAGAAGCAGAAGAACAGAAGAAGAGGAGGAGGAGGAACGAGCGAAGCGAGTTCTCAGTTTTAACTCGACCGTTTGGCATTCGTCTGTCTGTCTATCTATTTGGGGTATGTCTCACGCTAACTTTTGAACGCATCAACCGATTTTTATAAAGTTGTCATGTATGTCATTTGTCCATACCCTTACCCTTCAGAAACCAATAAATTCTTTGAGATTTATCGCCCCAAAAAAACCATGAGGCGAGAGACAAAAATTTGAGGATTCCAAATTAAAAAAAAACTCAACAGTCCGTGTGAGGTGTGAAATTAAGGGAAACTTTAATGAATGTAGGAATCAGGTTTTCATTTTTGAAAATTTCAAAATTTTGGGACGTCCCCGAGGCCAAAAGTTGGTACAGAAAATTTTGATAAAATCGCAAAAATTACGGGGCGTATCAAATTAAAGAGCACTGTATCTAAAATCTGAATTCGGAAATTTCAGAATTTTGGGACGCCAGGGCCCAAAAAGTTACATACAACTGTACATTCCATATGGGATATGAAATTAAACAGAATTTTAACCAAAATCTGAATACAGTACACACTTTTGGAAATTTCAAATTTTTTTGACCCCGCTGTCCAAAAATAAGATTAATTTATTTATTTTTTTTTTAATCCAGCCGGCTGTCAGACCAAAGGATTTAACAGAAATCCGATTAATTTAAGGGGTTAGCGTTTATTGTATGATGGCTCTACAGTTGTTACAAAATTATAAAGTAATTGGGATTTTTATAATTTTTCTAAGAATTGAGAAATTACACTTGGTCCGTCCGGTTGATTTTTAATGTACAGAATTCAAGTTTGATATTTTTTTCCCAGGACAGGGAACCTGCTTGTCGCCAGGAAAGTCTAATGGAGGGGCTGCCTCCTCTCAGCCTTCAGACCTGCTGCCAATTATACTATCCCTAATTGGAGGGTTGCCTCTTCCGCTGACCTTCAACCTGTTATCCTGGGTTGGGCCCTCCATATTAACATCGCCTGGAGAGAGAGTGTTCCAGTATTGTCAGTGGCCCCAGAAGCTGGGCTCGTTGTTGGTCCACGGGTCCTTATTGGTTATTCGGATCACCCCACCATATCTGATGGGACCCCCCATCGGCCACCCAGGGGACGCGCCTGTGGAGATTACAAGGTCGCCCAAAATTAAGAAATTGGAACGAAAAACGAAAGACACCCTGGCCCTCGAGTACTCTAATAGAGTCGGGGTCACCAAAGAACAAGAGTCAGTCAAGAGAGACGAGGCAGGAAAGATTAAAGGAAGGAGCAAAGACAAGTTGAAGAAGGTGAGAGTCCAGGTAGCGCACCGGGATTGCCAAACCCGTATCCACAAGATGTGGACTCCTGATGCAAAGCAGCAGAGTTGAGATTTTTAAGAAGAGTTAACGGATGCACAAGAAGGAATCATATGAGAAATGAAGATATACGGAAAGAATTAAATATATATAATCTAAATGAGAAAATTGAAGAATTGAGAGGAAAATGGGGACAACATTTAAGTCGCATGTCTGAAGATAGAATACCAATGATTGTAAACAAGTATTAGCCTTCTGGAAGAAGGGATGTAGGAAGGCAAGGAAAGAAATGGATCTGATATTGTGGATCGGAACAGGCACGTTGCCTAATCCGTGACGTGTAGAAGAACTGAGAAATTACCTAATATCAAAATATATCCAACAATAAATGTACTCCATTCGAGATATTGCGCGAGTTCTGCAGCTCGGGGGGAGCATACTAGTCCAACCAATATTGTTTCTACTTACCATCCAGTTTTCGATTGGTCGTTTAAAACCAGTCGCGTGGATGAGACATTATGTCATCAATCATTTCTCATCTGTGTGATTGAGCACAAATATATAACGCGCAAGGTCATACTTGCAGCGCGGCGAAAATATTGAGTTTCTGTCTGGCGTATCGACATGACGTAGAGAGGAACAGCCGTTTCGCATCAGAGAGCAGATGATTTGCATCAGTAACAGTCGTCCGTATTGCAAGACACTACAGCGTGAAGTCTGAAACTGCGAAATTTGACGCTCGTGTTTGCGAACCCGCTTGCGATATACCAACAACAATAATAATCCGCGAACACGTGCTTTCACTGTTTGGTCTCGACTACGCTGGGTTGTGCTGACCAATCCGGAGCTGTTTGTGGGTCACAGGAGGCATACGCTGAGGCCAGGTCCAAGATTCACCTGGCACAGATGAGTAGCGACCGAGGGCGCTAATGAGGTGGGGGGGGGGGGCGGTGCGGCGACAGAATTTCCGTGACAGTGTCCGTATAGTGGCGTTCAGGGAATGAACACACAGGGATTCTCTGGTGATTTTGTTGGACGTCAGGCAGTGGGCTTCGCACGTCCAGCGCAATCCTCGGTCCAGGAGAGACTTATGCAAGTGGCCCCATATGGGAATCGCGTAGGTAACCATCGGCACCACATAGGTGGTGACGATAAGCTTCCCTAGGCGGCGGGTCATAGACTTTACCCTTCCAAAGCAGGGGACGGAGTTTATATAAACGATGGGCGGTCCTGCGGGCTACTTGCTCGGAGTGTGTCCGCCAGGTGATTATCTCTTGTTTTCCGTCCTTCAGTTTCATTTTCATATCGTACGAGGGAGGTCTGAAAAGGCCGAACAGAATATGTCCAATATGTTCTTTTGATAAGGTCTATTTATACCTTGCATACAATCTGACAGAATACAAGTTTCAGATCTCAAACACTACGACAAAAACAACGACCTTCCTACGGAAGAACCCTGTAAGAGCAGAAATTTATAATAGTGTTTTGGAGCACGTATCACATTTTAGTTATTTAGGATGTGATATCTCGTATAGGAAGGACAACGATATCGAGAGAAAGTTAAATAAATTTAGTTATACCTGGGGAAAAATAAGACGACTGTTGAAGAATACAACGCAGAGGGAGACACAGCTAAAGTCCAGTAAAGTCGCGGCTGTGGCGACTTTAATGTATGGATGTGAAACATGGACTCTCCTACAAAAAGATATTTAAAAAATACAGGCCTCGGAAATGAAATTTTTAAGAGCAGTTAAGGGATGAAGTTTGAGATATCATTTACGAAACGACGACATAAGGAAAGACCTGAAGTTATAGTCGGTTCTGCATAGAATACAGGAGTACAGGCAGAATTGGAAGTCCAATGTGGAACGCTAGTAGACACGCGTATTCCTAAACAAGCATTTGAATATAGGCCAGTAGGAACGTGAGATCGTGGAAGACCCTGGAAAAATGGTCAGAGACTCTGTGAAGTCGGAACGGGCTATAGCCCAAGTCATGGAGTGAAGAAGATATGTGTTGATAACTTACACATATCAGCTAGTTCACGGACTTTCACACGACGATCCTGCATTACATGAACTTTTTCAACCATTTCTTTGGTAGTAGCTTCTTTTGGCCTTCGAGATCGTTCAGCATCATCCGACTATTCTAATCGATAAAGCAGATCCAGGGAAATGTTTACTGAATTTGTCTTTTATTTTGGGCACGCGTTGTCTTACGTAAAAAGTAATATTTCATCACAGCGATAAATTCACTTCTTTCCACTTTTTCAATTAGACAAAACTTGTGTCCTTCACAAATGACTGTCGAAACAGTACTATTTGAAATACCTTCGTGAAAATTTGGAATTTGTGATTTGAATGTTTGTACTTTAAAACGATGGTAACAATTTTTAGTTGTAGCGCCATCTACGAAATTTTTCACGAACTTTTCAGACCTCCTTCATATATATCGTTGCTTTCAGTCTGTCTTGTTTAAGTGACCGGGTTAAGCAAACTAAAGACGATCGCACGTTGTCGGTGACAAATATTGTATTCACGACGGTGAAGTTTGTCAACCAGTTGCGTGCTCGCACATCCCAGACGAGCGAAGCGCGTGCCAGCCAGCCAGACACCGGCTTGTTATCTACCATCATTATCACGTCGCGTCCGCCGGCATCTGTCGCTGCTGCAATGTGGTTCCACGTCGGTATTGTACTTGATTGTCCGAACGTAAACATGCTATAACACAGCAGATTCGTTCGACACGTCTACGAGATTCGAACCAGTCTGTAGCAGCGTCACGCTTCCAACGCTGCCAGCAGTTTCTGAGATACAAGTACAGTCGACCCGCTGAGTAACGAAATCCTCCACCTAACGAATTTTTATGACAACAGAATTATTTGAAATTTTAGTAAAAAGTGCATCCAAAATTACCTCCACGTTACGTAATTAATGCAGAACAATATATGGGCAAGTGTCATTACGGAACAGGGATGAGGATACAGGTGGACAACAGCAAAGTGATGTGCAGGAAGTGAATGGGCTAATGTCATTAGGGGCATAGGGATGAGGATAAACGTGGACAACAGCAAAGACATGTGCAACAAATGAATGGGCGAGTGCCATTAGGGACACAGGGATGAGGCTAAACATGGACAATAGCAAAGTGATGTGCGGAAACTGAATGGGCAAATGCCATTAAGGACAGAGAAATGAGGAGGAACACGGGCAACAGCAAAGTGACGGACATAGCCAGACAAAATTTAGAGGAACTTCTGAATATTAACTAGGAAATGAGGCAATTGGAGCAGTTCAACACATCTGAATATCTGGGAACAGCAATCACCTCAGATGGAAAGGTCCCTTAAGGATAAGAACCATCAGTTAGAAAATCAAATAAGCCATCTGATTTTATTGTGGATAACAAGGAAACCAGGAAAACGTCAAGCTACGTGAACACAAGACAGTTTATCTATATAGGACAGAAAACCTCACCCTTCTAAATATATACAGGGTTATTCACGAAGATATACAGAGACTTTAGGAGCTCATTCTACATGTAAAAATAAAGAAAAAAGTTCATATAAATATAGGTCCGCAAACGCTTCGTTAGCGAGTTATGGCTAGGCAAATATTTAACACTGATTTCAGCTCCTCTGGTCATATTAGGCCGTACTGAAGTTCTAGGAACCCAAATTAAGGGACAAACGTGATGGTTTCATATAGTTTTTGATCTGAAAATTTCAATAAAACAAGTCCCAGAACTGTAACTTCAATAGTTTTTGGGAAAACTGGTGAAAAACGCAAACAATCGTAGTCGAAAAACACACTTTTTTACGTTTGACGTACAATAACTTTGTTAAATTGCCAATAAACCAATAAAACTTGTAGGAAATTTAATTCTGAGAAAACTGGTGTAAATAAAGTAAACAGAAAGTGAATAAAAGTTAAATAAAATGGACTTTTATTTAGAACGATACAAATCAAAATGTCACTGAAAAAATTTTAAACGAAAACCAAGTTAATAAAATTTACAATAAATTTTCGAAAATGTGTCCATCGACTTCAACGCATTGTACTGCACGATTGTGGATTGCTCGTGTTGCTCTTCGTAGTCCAGCAGGGCAAAAGCATCAATAATGCCGGCAAGTAACGCCTCATGGGTATTTACTTTCACCTTGTAAACATTATCCTTCTTCCATCCCCATACACAAAAATCCAACGGCGTAAGATCTGATGATTGTGGACCGCCACGACCAATCCATTTATCGGCGAATTGCTGATTTAAATAGGTGGAAACAGCACGAGAGAAATGTGGAGGCGCGCCGTCGTGCTGGAAGTACATCCGGCGTCGTGTTGCAAGAGGAACGTCTTCAAGCAGTGTCGGCAATGTGGAGGCGCGCCGTCGTGCTGGAAGTACATCCGGCGTCGTGTTGCAAGAGGAACGTCTTCAAGCAGTGTCGGCAATGTGGAGGCGCGCCGTCGTGCTGGAAGTACATCCGGCGTCGTGTTGCAAGAGGAACGTCTTCAAGCAGTGTCGGCAATGTGGAGGCGCGCCGTCGTGCTGGAAGTACATCCGGCGTCGTGTTGCAAGAGGAACGTCTTCAAGCAGTGTCGGCAATGTGGAGGCGCGCCGTCGTGCTGGAAGTACATCCGGCGTCGTGTTGCAAGAGGAACGCCTTCAAGCAGTGTCGGCAATGTGGAGGCGCGCCGTCGTGCTGGAAGTACATGCGGCGTCGTGTTGCAAGAGGAACGTCTTCAAGCAGTGTCGGCAATGTGGAGGCGCGCCGTCGTGCTGGAAGTACATCCGGCGTCGTGTTGCAAGAGGAACGTCTTCAAGCAGTGTCGGCAATGTGGAGGCGCGCCGTCGTGCTGGAAGTACATCCGGCGTCGTGTTGCAAGAGGAACGTCTTCAAGCAGTGTCGGCAATTCTTCTTGAAGAAACTGTAAGTACGCCTCACCTGATAAGCACTCTTGAAAAATAAACGGTCCAATCAACTGATTATGAATAATCCCACACCACACATTAAAGCAAAATCGCTGTTGAAAGTTACGTTCCACCGTTGTATGAGGGTTCACTTCTGCCCATGAGTGTTCGTTTCGTAAGTTGTTAATGCCATCACGACTGAACTGTGACTAATCGGTAAATAAAATGTATTTGTAGAGTTGCTGATGAGTATTTAACCAATTGCAGAACTCCAAGCGAAGGGCAGGGTCTCCTGGATGTAGATTTTGTACTTTTTGTTTATGGTAGGGATAAAGGTTGTTATGATTAAGTGTCCTCCATACTTTAGATTGTGAAACTCTGAATCGCTTAGAAAGACGTCTTGTACTGACACCCCGACTACGTTGAACAGCAAAAATAATGTTTTCATCAACATTAGTACCATGTTGGAGAGGACGATCATACGGGATATGAATGCTAGGAAGTGAACCTGTTTCCCGTAACATACGAAATGCCCCACTAATAGTTCTTTGATTTGGAATCCTGCGGTAAGGGTAACGTTGTCGATATTCTTCAACAGCAGCCGTAGCATTGCCATCACACACACACACACACACCGTAAATAAACACCTTATCGGCGTATTCCTCCGTCGTAAATAAGTATGGCATTACTACTTCAATAATACCAATAATATCACTTCAATAATATCAATGCAGTACAACTGTCTACTTGCAATACTGACAGGACAATACTCATTAATTGTTGGACAGCTGCTATTTTTGTAATGCCAACTTATAAAATAAAAGTTTCTCCAAATAAATTATTAAATTATTCCGTATTTTTTGTTAAGGTTTTCTGCGTAAAAAAAGTTATTTTATTATTGAATTTTTCAGGTCAAAAACTATATGGAACCATCAAGTTTGTCCCTTAATTTGGGTTCCTAGAACTTCAGTACGGCCTAATATGATCAGAGGAGCTGAAATCAGGGTAAAATATTTGGCTAGCTAACTCGCTAACGAAGCGTTTGCGGACTTATATTTATATGAACTTTTTTCTTTATTTTTACATGTAGAATGAGCTCCTAAACTCTCTGCATATCTTCGTGAATCACCCTGTATATAGGCCCTATATATATATATTCAAACACTTTTAGCTACAGTCCGTTTCTTGATGTATATAGTATATTTAATATTTATAATGAATTTACCTCAAGATATTTTTTTCGTTATTACGAACATGTTTCGGGAAGCCTTGTGTTCCCATCCTCAGTCTTCCTGATTTTGAGCCTTGTGAGGTACTTGTGTGTTGGTTGGTTGTTGCTGTGGTTTCCTATTGGACTCCGGTGCTTTAAATTAGTATTATTGTGTGTGATTGTGGTGTATATATTAGTATTTTTGATGTTGAGTGCTTTGAAAATTTGTGTCATGTTTTGTATTGATTTGTATTTGTTCAGGTATTAGTTTGTTTTATGTTTGTATATTTGTAAATTTTCCCAAATGTTCATTATGGTCCCTTTGTGTGGTATGTGTTTTATTAGTGTCATGTTGGTTATGTCTGGGAATTCAAGTCCAGTGTTTACTGCATGTGTGGCCAAATTAGATTTGTAGGCCTATATTCCTGTTTTTTTTTTTTTTTTTTTTTGTATGCGTTTAGGTGTTCAAAATAACGTTTTTTCAGTTGTTTTTTGTTTGTTTGTCCTATGTAACATTTATTGCAATCTTGGCATTCAATTTTCTATATACCATTGGTTGTTGTATTATCTTTGTTGTGTGGGTTATTTAGTTTTGTAGATAATTTTTGTTACTTTTGTATGCTATTTTAATGTCTGTGTTTTTAAACAGTTTTGTTAGCTTTGTCATTTTATTATTTATGTATGTGAATGTGGCCCATTTTTTATTGTTGTTATTATTTTTGTTTTGTTCATTTTGATTAACTCTTAATTGTTCAGTTTTTATTTTATATTTTATTTTATTTTCTATTTTGTTTACAGTATTTTTATTATATCCATTTTCATAAGCAATTTGGTATACCGTATTATATTTCCTTCTTTGTCTGCTTCTTGTTTGTTTAGGGGTATTTTGTACATCTGTTAAATAGTGAATAGAATGCTGCCATTTTATGTTGTGGTGGGTGGTCAGAATGGTTAGGTATAATGATATTAGTGGAAGTTTGTTTTCTGTATATTGCATATTGTAGGTGGTTACTGTATCTTGTGATGGTTATGTCTAAATAGTTGATTTTGTTATGATTTTCTTTTTCTTCTGTGAATTGTATTTTTGGATGTATGTTATTGATTTGTTTTAGTACGTTATCTGCATTTGTATTTTTGTTACTTGATACATATAGCCCATCATCTACATATCTTATCCAAATGCCATTTGGATCAAAGGAATTTATAATATTTTGTATTTTGGTGTCTATATGTTGTAAGAATATTTCTGCTATTATGCAGAAAATATTACAATATATAGCAACGATACAAATTTATAAATGGATAGATAGGTTAATTGAAATTATCAATACAGAGTCTATATCTGGAGGTAGAAAAAAATTATTTAATTAACCCATTAATAATTATTATCGTCTTATTGAGTTATAACATAAAATTGTTTATTATTTAATTGTCTTTAAATAAAAGAGTCTATTGGTTCGTTTTACATATACCATTAGCCTACTTATTCGTAGAATTCCAATGGTTATGTAGACACCTGGGGAGCCGCTCTCGCTGCTCCTCTGCACGTCGCTCGATGACCACTACCCCGATCACTACGTCACGCACACACGCGCTGCGTTATCGGACTATTGTTGTTTATGAATTTAATCTCGGGGTTCTAACTGGGTATAAATAGATCATGTGTATTTGGCTTACACAATTCCTGCATCTTCAAGTGTTCTCGCGTTACATTCAGAAAGAATACCACCATAGGTATTACTGCCCCTACACCGGAAATCTTCCACTGATCACGAAAAAAGCACTAAATAAGATCTAGATCTATTTAAATTTTATTGAGTTCTTTGATATGGCTCCTCCTACGATAGACTCGTACCGTCTACCAACGCTAAGTCTCATAGAAATAGACTTGTCCCGACACGAAAAACTCGCGACAGTCAGTACGTCCTTCTATGAAAAGGCTTCGAAGTGAACTGTCCCATCCGTATTCGGCAGAGCACAGACTCAAATAACGTTTAGATCTTCTGATGGGTGGAAAATCTAGCAACGTCATAGATGCTCACTGTGATAGACTTCAAGTTAAAACTCTGTCCGATTCTGCAAAGGCCTGTCAAGATTTAATCTACAAATTTTACTACCCTCTTGGAGATAACGAGTTAAAAGAAGAACTGATTTCATTTTTAAAAAACAAAAATTACAGATTTGGAGAATTGAGTATATGAAAAATGTAGCTTTCAATACTGAGAATACTCTGTCCAAGTTTCAAAAGAAAATGTCAATTATTAAAGAAGTTATTAAAAAAATGTAAATCACACGCGCACCCGCGCACTTACACACAAATATTTCACTTGACATAAAAGAGTACAAAATTATGAATATTTTGACATAACACGTTTTTATCCATACCTTAATTCAAAAATTATGACTACTTTCAAAGAAAAGAACAAAATCAATTTATAACATGTCTATGGCCGTTAGAGAATGTGTTACAGCATTAGTACCACTATTATATGAAATTTATATCCTGTGTTTCGTTGCAATACATACATACATATACATATATATAATTATATATATATATATATATATATATATATATATTGTAACGTCACAGAACGTTCCACAAAAGAAATCATTTATATAGTAAGTTAGCATAAGAGGAAAGTGAAGTGAACAGTATCGAACCCAAGTAGTCCCAAAAATTGTGTAATTTTGTATAATAATTATTTCTATCAACTTGAAAAAACGACCAAACTATGACTAAGACAAAACCCCATATATATTATTAAAGTGAATAAGAGTGAAAAAACCATAAGACACTATAAGAGAGAGAAATAATGTCAGAATCCACCAGAATAAAGTCAATAATTATTAAGTTTTATAACTATGAATATGGTATTAAAAACTATTTTTTGTGAATAAATGGACATGATCCATTATTATATTATGTGATGTAAATAAAATAAATGTATTAAATGACTTAAATACATTATTAGAAAGAATCTAAGTTAAAATAAAAATTGTATATTTGCAATGACAAAAAATATTAATGTGTTGGATTTGAGACCATACACCAAGATTTCATGAAAAAATTAATTATTATCAGATTTAAATAAAAACTATATGTAATTGTCAAGCAGACAATAGTGAACGATTTATCTTAAATAAAGGAAGCTGTCAAATGAATAAAAAGCAGTCAAAATAGCCAAAAACAGTGTTAACTAAAAACATGTAATAGGCATCTAATATTGTATAATTTATGAATTTAATGTTGCCAAAATGCAACCAAACTGTATTAGAAAGCTGTAATATGATATAAAGCAACTATACTAATATACCTGACTGACTTTAACATTGTAATAGTCAAGTCAGCAAAATATTTACTTATACCATGTATGGCTGAAGCCAATCATCCAGTACAAAAATAATCATATCTGGCTAAATACTTACATAATACTAACAAAAATAAGATAGAAAGGTACAATACACCAGAATACCTTAATAAGAAACAAACTCAGTTGAAAGTAAAGTCAATTCTAAAAGAATTTAACTAATTAGAGTGAGATTTGTCACACCATAAAAAATGACATCTCAAGACCAATCAATGATGCTATGTCATCTTGTGATAAATATAATATATGTACAAAGTAACCAGGTATCACAAAAGATAGACAAAATAATAAACTCTGTGTGTATAGTGGTGAAATAATACATATATTAAAGAAAAAGACTAATCATTGTATTAGAAAACTGACAAGAATCTAGGCCATGAGCAGAGGCCATATAAAATTGTATTTATTTGTGTTTTATTGATGTTAAAATTTGTTTATTTTGTTGTAGGAAAGTAGTAGTAATAGATGTTCAGCTTGTGGAAGGAACTTTGTAACTCCACAACAATTTTTATTATAATAATTGAGTTTTCAATGACAACAACTCAAGGTGAGGGTTGTATATTGTATTGTTTATTAGACTTAAGTTAATTAGATACCAATCATATTTAGTATCGCTAGATTCAGTTAAAAACAAGGAATATAAATGTATTAATGGCATACAAATTGTAAGTACTAATGTGAAACTGTTTGATAAATACCAGTGTAAATTTTGAAATATCCTTTGTATGAAGAATAAGAAATTCGTTCTAAAAGCTTCTACGGAAGTGAAAATTGTTCTATGACATTCCATTTCGTTTATTCTCGAACAATCTAGAAAGAATTTTTACACAAATATACCGGAAGTCGACGAAAACAGTCTACCTGATTTAGTATAAAAGCGAGACCAAATTCGACCCAAAAACACTCGAAGATTGAACTCCAGAACTGATGCATCTCACACAACACTGATCAACGCAGCTAAGGCGAAACCAAAGAGGCGAAAAATCGACAAGACACGGCAGGAAGGCTTTTCCCGTACATAGACATAACCGACTGACTTAACCTCATCGAGAGTCTACGCCAAAAAGTATCGCTGAAATAGAGCAGCGATACGGCAAATTTTAATAGAAATTACGCAGCCAGAACGTCGACGGCCCAGGAGGGACCAAAAATTTAAATAGAGAACGAATTCTGCTGTGTTCGCATTGACTGACTAACGTGACAAATAATTCCCCCGAACGTAAACAAACAATACACTAAGCCTTCCTCAACACTGCATGGGAATCAGCGCTGCGGTGGCAGATTTTTGAATCAACGCTAAACAGATGATTCGTAGTGGCGGCGTTTGAACGAGATTCTACTGCCAAACGTTTTGACATAAAGTGCGGAAAAAGTAATGATCGCAAAATTTGACTTTAAATAGATTCAGTGTACACCCGAAGAGGCGAGATTGAGAAACTACCCGAAGGAAGTGTCCAGTGAGAGAATAAACGACCATTGGAACGTGAGTTACCAAAATTAAAGTCATTTGTTACCTGGTTACATTTATCACACAGTTGTACTTTACACGCCACACATACACCTTCAAATCACTTAGTTTTTTTCTTGTAAGGCATCTAATTGATATGTCTTGGTAGTTCAAAGGAGTCACGTCCTGAGAGTAAAGTTTTTTCACATATTAAACTCATGCTTTTCAACTGAGTCAGAATCTGATATACTAGCCGATACTTGATTGGATATAAAAAATTGTCAATAATAATAACTTGTAAAATTTTTTCTCTGCAATTTTATGATTTTTTTCTTTTTATGAATGTTAGTCCTTCAGACGATTTGATTGTTGTTTTTAAAGAATCATTAAACTTAACTGATTTTTCCAAGCTAAACTGACTTGCTTAAATTTTTTCGTAGATTTAAAAATTTTATCAATCATTTATTTTTTTCTTGGAACAAACGTTTCCAAGTGGCGCCCACAAAAAGCATAGTATTAAGTTGTATTACAGGACTACATCACTGCAGAGGATACAGTCAACAGAGTAAGTAACAAAAGTGCGCGGAGGTAACGCCCGACAGTTTACAACACAACAACACACAACACCACCCTATTTCTTTTTGTTATAAATTGGCAGCCCAACTAGTGAGGCTTGAAAAAGACGGAACAAGCCCGGCAACTACCAACAGATCGAGATGTCGCAAACAAAAGGAAAAGGAGAAAGACCCATACAAATGGGAGAACAAACGAAAAAACCCGAACTAGTAAAAATAACAGGGAGTATTGACGTGAATATATTAATGAGGATGATCCAAGAAAGTAATGAGCGAATGGAAGAAAGTAACCGGAAATTTAGAGAGGAAAATGAAAGAAGGAGACAGAAAGAGAGAGAAGAGAATGAAAGAAGGAGACAGAAAGAGAGAGAGGAAAACGAAAGAAAGAGACAGAAAGAGAGAGAAGAGAATGAAAAAAGGAGACAGAAAGAGAGAGAAGAGAATGAAAAAAGGAGACAGAAAGAGAGGGAGGAGAGCGAAAGATGGAGAGAATCCCTGAGAGAGAATAGACGGAAAGAGAGAGAGGAGAATGAAAAACAAATGCAGAAAATTCGGGAGGAAGGTGAAAAGTGGAGAGCATCCTTGAGGGAGGAAACTCAAAAATGGGTAGAGTCCGTTACGAAAAATAATAATGCAAATTACAAAACAGTAGACGAAAAGATCGAGGAGAGTAAAACTGACAATGACAGGGAGGTCGAGGTAATGGAGGAACAGGTAGAAGGATTACAGATTCTATTTCGTCATCTTCCAGAAACGAAAAATAATAATGCAAATTACGAATTAGTAGACGAAAAGATCGAGGAGAGTAAAACCGACAATGATAGGGAGGTCGAGATAATGGAGGAACAGGTAGAAGGATTACAGTTTCTATTTCGTTGTCTTCCAGAAAATAATACCGGTCCTGAAACCATAGAGAAAAAAACAGTAGAAACGAAACAAAACCTAGCTAATAGATTGGACAGACCGAGGAAAACAAACAGGGAGTATACAAAGGAAATAGGAGAAATGACTCAAAGCGGCTTAATTAATATACTTAACCCCCCGGTCACCGACCGCAGAGAAAGAAGTTATATGAAAGAATATAAACAGAATTTAATGAAAAGGGACAAAAAGAAAGAGTGTATTACAAAGAAAATCATAGGCCAAAATACTTTTAAGGTAAGCGTGCCTAGAAAAAAGATACATTCCAAAAAGAAGGAAAATTATGAGGAACAAATGGGCCAGCTTATAGAAAAATACGCTCAGGCAATAAGAGAAATAAGAAAGAAAAGGAATCAAGAGAATAGGCCCCAGGCAAGTAATGACGAAAAACCCCGAGTATTTTATGTAAACCATGTATTGGCAGAAACTGGCCGAGAACCAGATAATGATCCCCGAAATGAAAGTGAGAGAGAGGAGGAATTCCGCTATGCAGAAAAATTATGGCCCAAACATGTGATGAGATGGTAATGCCATGGATTAGTCATCCAGAATAAATGTCATAGGCCAGGCATTTGAAGGAGTAGAGGTGATAAACATCGAAGGTCGAATATTGAAAAGAGAAGGAATTAAAAAGGAATGGGAATGATAAATAATAGACATAATAATCAAGCGTTATATAATGGAAGTGGGCCGACCGTATTCTATAATTACGGACCACGGTACTCAGTTTAAGGGAAAACTTTGGAAGGAAAGCTTGGGAGAACACGGAATAAAAACGTACAAGACGTCCGTATATCACCCGAATAGTAACCCAGCCGAGAGAGTGTTAAGGGAGGTAGGACGGTTACTAAGAACATACTGCCATAACGAGCAGAAAAGATGGCATGAATATGTAGCCTCTACCGAGGATTTTCTCAACTTCTCGCATCACAATACCATCGAGATGTCGCCATACACGGTCATGTTCGAAAGACCCCCACCACGAGAGATAAAAGAAATTATTAATTTTCCCGACGAGCCCGCATACCAATTTGATGGGGCAAAATTTTATAATCAGGTGTTAGAAAAAACGGAACAGAAGCGGAAAAAATATATCAAATCACAGCCTAAGGCAATTAAATATGAGGCAGGTGAAAAGGTGTTAGTTAAAAATAGAGAATTGCCCAGTGCTATACAAGGCATAACGAGGAAATTGCTACTCTTATATACAGGGCCTTTCACGATAACCAGAGATAATAAAAACAATACCTACGAGGTAACTGACACAATTAGGAACAAGGTAAAAGGTACGTATAACCAGACTTCATTAAAAAAGTACCATGATTAAAAAATCGCAAGTCGAATACTCAATCAGTGACCAAGTACCATGACCAAAGACCCAAGTCAAATACAGCATCATAGAGAAGGTACCTTGACTAAACATGTCAACGTGAATTTTTTAACTTAGCCATAATTAGAAAGGAGGTAGAGATTTTTAAATAAATATAAATATTATTGTATAATGATTATTATTAATAAATATTACGAGATGGACACATTCCACCATAGGCAAGATTTATTTCCAATAGCCATGTCAACGTATATTTACCAGCTTACCCGTACTTAGAGAAGGAGAGAGATTATTATTAATAAATACTGCAAGATGGGCACTTAGTAAAGGAGAAAAGAAGGAGAAATACTGTCATATATTTGATACTAAATGGAAATGATAAATGATAAATGAAAAAAAAAAAGGAGAGGAAAACAGTGTGTTACATAAGGAGGTAATGATGAATATGAATATAGCTATTAACATTGAATGATTTTAAACGATAATTTTAACCTGCGGAGAACGATATATTAATATAATTGTGAATTAATCAGAAGAGTTTAAGAAAGGGAATTTATGTGTAGGAGCCTATGATCTTTGAATATTGTATTTTTTTTTTTTATTATTATTATTATTATTATTATTATTATTTGTTGCAAAGGTGCAATTATTATTTTCTGAACAGGGATGTGTTGCCTCTGATTTCAGTAGTTATAGACAGGAAGGGACAGAGAATATATGCCATAGCGAGCCACTCTGACTCCCAACCCTCTATGTAAGTTAGGGAATTGATAGGGAATTATATCAAAGATTGATTATAAAACATCAAGGTAAAAAGGAAAGGAATAGGTGATATGACAAAGAACGAACTAGGAATATTGAGTTGGATTAATATATTAAAGGAGTAGTACAGGAATTTAATTATAAGATAAAAGAATGAAATATAAAGAAGCTAATAATAAAGGGTTATTATAGAGATGATAATTTCATCAAAACCAAAGATATGTTTTTCCAAAATTATCAACTTTAACGGTGAGGCATATGTAACGTCACAGAACGTTCCATAAAAGAAATCATTTATATAGTAAGTTAGCATAAGAGGAAAGTGAAGTGAACAGTATCGAACCCAAGTAGTCCCAAAAATTGTGTAATTTTGTATAACAATTATTACTATCAACTTGAAAAAACGACCAAACTATGACTAAGACAAAACCCCATATATATTATTAAAGTGAATAAGAGTGAAAAAACCATAAGACACTATAAGAGAGAGAAATAATGTCAGAATCCACCAGAATAAAGTCAATAATTATTAAGTTTTATAACTATGAATATGGTATTAAAAACTATTTTTTGTGAATAAATGGACATGATCCATTATTATATTATGTGATGTAAATAAAATAAATGTATTAAATGACTTAAATACATTATTAGAAAGAATCTAAGTTAAAATAAAAATTGTATATTTGCAATGACAAAAAATATTAATGTGTTGGATTTGAGACCATACACCAAGATTTCATGAAAAAATTAATTATTATCAGATTTAAATAAAAACTATATGTAATTGTCAAGCAGACAATAGTGAACAATTTATCTTAAATAAAGGAAGCTGTCAAATGAATAAAAAGCAGTCAAAATAGCCAAAAACAGTGTTAACTAAAAACATGTAATAGGCATCTAATATTGTATAATTTATGAATTTAATGTTGCCAAAATGCAACCAAATTGCATTAGAAAGCTGTAATATGATATAAAGCAACTATACTAATATACCTGACTGACTTTAACATTGTAATAGTCAAGTCAGCAAAATATTTACTTATACCATGTATGGCTGAAGCCAATCATCCAGTACAAAAATAATCATATCTGGCTAAATACTTACATAATACTAACAAAAATAAGATAGAAAGGTACAATACATCAGAATACCTTAATAAGAAACAAACTCAGTTGAAAGTAAAGTCAATTCTAAAAGAATTTAACTAATTAGAGTGAGATTTGTCACACCATAAAAAATGACATCTCAAGACCAATCAATGATGCTATGTCATCTTGTGATAAATATAATATATGTACAAAGTAACCAGGTATCACAAAAGATAGACAAAATAATAAACTCTGTGTGTATAGTGGTGAAATAATACATATATTAAAGAAAAAGACTAATCATTGTATTAGAAAACTGACAAGAATCTAGGCCATGAGCAGAGGCCATATAAAATTGTATTTATTTGTGTTTTATTGATGTTAAAATTTGTTTATTTTGTTGTAGGAAAGTAGTAGTAATAGATGTTCAGCTTGTGGAAGGAACTTTGTAACTCCAAAACAATTTTTATTATAATAATTGAGTTTTCAATGACAACAACTCAAGGTGAGGGTTGTATATTGTATTGTTTATTAGACTTAAGTTAATTAGATACCAATCATATTTAGTATCGCTAGATTCAGTTAAAAACAAGGAATATAAATGTATTAATGGCATACAAATTGTAAGTACTAATGTGAAACTGTTTGATAAATACCAGTGTAAATTTTGAAATATCCTTTGTATGAAGAATAAGAAATTCGTTCTAAAAGCTTCTACGGAAGTGAAAATTGTTCTATGACATTCCATTTCGTTTATTCTCGAACAATCTAGAAAGAATTTTTACACAAATATACCGGAAGTCGACGAAAACAGTCTACCTGATTTAGTATAAAAGCGAGACCAAATTCGACCCAAAAACACTCGAAGATTGAACTCCAGAACTGATGCATCTCACACAACACTGATCAACGCAGCTAAGGCGAAACCAAAGAGGCGAAAAATCGACAAGACACGGCAGGAAGGCTTTTCCCGTACATAGACATAACCGACTGACTTAACCTCATCGAGAGTCTACGCCAAAAAGTATCGCTGAAATAGAGCAGCGATACGGCAAATTTTAATAGAAATTACGCAGCCAGAACGTCGACGGCCCAGGAGGGACCAAAAATTTAAATAGAGAACGAATTCTGCTGTGTTCGCATTGACTGACTAACGTGACAAATAATTCCCCCGAACGTAAACAAACAATACACTAAGCCTTCCTCAACACTGCATGGGAATCAGCGCTGCGGTGGCAGATTTTTGAATCAACGCTAAACAGATGATTCGTAGTGGCGGCGTTTGAACGAGATTCTACTGCCAAACGTTTTGACATAAAGTGCGGAAAAAGTAATGATCGCAAAATTTGACTTTAAATAGATTCAGTGTACACCCGAAGAGGCGAGATTGAGAAACTACCCGAAGGAAGTGTCCAGTGAGAGAATAAACGACCATTGGAACGTGAGTTACCAAAATTAAAGTCATTTGTTACCTGGTTACATTTATCACACAGTTGTACTTTACACGCCACACATACACCTTCAAATCACTTAGTTTTTTTCTTGTAAGGCATCTAATTGATATGTCTTGGTAGTTCAAAGGAGTCACGTCCTGAGAGTAAAGTTTTTTCACATATTAAACTCATGCTTTTCAACTGAGTCAGAATCTGATATACTAGCCGATACTTGATTGGATATAAAAAATTGTCAATAATAATAACTTGTAAAATTTTTTCTCTGCAATTTTATGATTTTTTTCTTTTTATGAATGTTAGTCCTTCAGACGATTTGATTGTTGTTTTTAAAGAATCATTAAACTTAACTGATTTTTCCAAGCTAAACTGACTTGCTTAAATTTTTTCGTAGATTTAAAAATTTTATCAATCATTTATTTTTTTCTTGGAACAAACGTTTCCAAGTGGCGCCCACAAAAAGCATAGTATTAAGTTGTATTACAGGACTACATCACTGCAGAGGATACAGTCAACAGAGTAAGTAACAAAAGTGCGCGGAGGTAACGCCCGACAGTTTACAACACAACAACACACAACACCACCCTATTTCTTTTTGTTATAATATATATATATATATATAGTATTTAAAATTATATATATATAATTATAAATTTTAAATGCTTTATATAGGCCTATATCAAGAAACGAACTGTAGTAGAAAGTGATTGAACATATACTGTGTGTATATATATATATTTAATATTTATTATTTCTTTACCTCAAGATGTTTTCCCTTATTTGGAACATGTTTCGGGAACTTATTTTTCCCATCCTCAGCCTTCTTAATTTTGAATCTTGTGGAGTACTTGTGTGTTGGTTGGTTATTGTTGGTATGGTTCCCTGTTGGTTTTTGGTTATTATTGTGTGTGACTGAGGTGTATATATTAGCTTTTTGTGTATTTTCGATATTGAGTGCTTTGAAAATTGTCATGTTTTGTATTGATTTCTATTTGTTCAGGTATTAGTTTGTTTTGTGTTTGTATATTTATATATAATATAAAAGTAGACTGCAAGCAAATGAGTTAGATATTTGAAGCGGATGGGTGGAAAAATTAGGCGAGAAAGGATTAGGAATATGGCCACCAGAAACCAGAACTTGTAGAAGAATCTCTAGTTTGATCAGGTAGTACCGCACGTGGCGAGATTCATCAAAGTAAACAGAAAACCGTGACGCGTTTGGTAGTAACGACTGACGACAGAGTGTAAAATAAGTGTGCAGTGAAAGATACAAGGACACAGAACAAAGGGAAAGCAAGAAATGATGAATGAACGATCTCTGTAAGCCTTCACAACAGTGTCAACTTACGACTGGAGCCGTCAGGACTCTTTAACAGGATATGATGTAACGGTGTTATGATGCACACCATATCCAGAAAAGTCTGCAGTTCTGGATGTAGAAGAAGAAAAACATGACGAATACGACGACAACGAAGTTAACGTGTAACATTCCCAGTAACAGTATCCACACAATCATATTTGATATGCGATTATGGGCATCGATATGTAGTGAATATCGCATTTAATTTTAGTTAGATAACAGAAATCGTCAACATTTATTTCTGTGTCTTATAAAATAGTTTGCTGACGATTGCAGTCGTATTTCATTCTCATATTTTTTTTTGGTGAAAAATGTTTCTAACAATAATATAACTCAATATGTGTCTGTAACCCCAAAACATGACATTGTTAAGCTGACATGCAAACTAAAATTACATATGGGAACGAATATACCTTTAAAATAACACTTAAGGTGAAATTCACGTAAAAAAACAAACAAAAAATAAATAAACTCGAAGTAAAGCCTATGCATGTCTCCTTTTTTGTGATATAACTCGTTTTTCACTAGTACTCGTTTTTTCAATAACACTCGGTTTTTGTGCACATCACAGAAAAAGCAACCGATTCGAAGTAAGACAGGCTGCTAAACATGTCTCCCCGCACAAAATTCGCTTCCACTGAAGTTTTCGAGATTTTACTGAATAACATAAGAGAATATTGGCCACTTAACGAATGACAAATATTTTTTCATGCGTTGCTTTGTTTTAATCTTACTATCCAGAAATAATTGTATTTTTCACTTTACATTTTCTCTTGTTCTGTTGTACGTTATGTAACACCAGAGTTTTTGTTTTTAACAAGAGAATCTTTGTTTCTAATGTTATTCACTTTCTCGCACAGTGTACATACACATTAAACCTCATGTTTCCTAACCATGGCTTTTATTTCTTTAAACAGTAAGCTAAAATCAAAAAAACCATTATTACCTAGCCTCACAAATAAAAAACACGTATTTTCAATTTACATTAAGAAATAGAATCATTTACAATTAGTGCACTTCTCCTTCTTCACATCGTGGTATATCGATACAATCGCAAATTCAAAACATCGAAAATATAGTGTGGGTACGGATATTGAGAATGTACCAAAGGTATGTACGATCTAAACAGCAGTACTTTCTCTATGGATTAGTAATACCTGTCCACGGCTTCGATTCAGTACGTTAAAATACCAGCTGATGAGTCATAGAGAACAATTTAAATCACGTGTCAACTCAGCTGTCGCAGGTAAAATGATTGATCATTACCGTGTAGTATATAGCTGACAGGCGTCACATGAACGTCCAACACAATCATTGTTCTCCTATTACGCTGATAAAAAGTCTCATTTATCAGCTGACCCACTACTCGTTCCTTTTTTCCCTATATTGTACCGTTAACGTTTGCCTTATTACGATGTATTTAAATTTAAATTAGGGTGAGTCCTCAGAGTTGGAGTTTTGTTCTTACGACATTACATATAGCGATACGGTTTTCCTCATAAGACAAAGTACCAAAGATCCAGATTGACTTCTGAAACACACATTTTTTAACAAAATGCTAGATCTGGCTTGTAAAATAGTTAATACATTGTTACTTGTATGCTCCTAGAGTTGTAGAATTCACTCACTATTTTGAACGAAGTACTACATAAATTATGATTTAAAATCACATATTTTTTCAATTATGGGAAAAATTACAAAAATCTCGATTTCTCTACTCTTTCTTTAATACTTATAAGAATACATTGTAAGAGCCACGGTTAAGTTAATTGAACAAGCAGGGCGAGTTCTCTCTCAGTTTTAACTCGACTGTTTGCCATTTGTCTATATATCCGTTTGGGATAGATAACTTTTGTCACAACAATGTCTATCTCACGATAACTTTTGAACGCATCAACGGATTTTCGTAAAACTTGGTATCCATGTCCACAGTTTTACTCTACATGAGCTTATTATTCTTTAGACTGATACCTCCAAAAATAGGTGGCGGGTGAAAAATATGTGAGGCGGTCAAAGCTGTGAAAAAATCGCAAAAACCGATGTGGGATACCAAAATAAAGGTAATTTTAACCACAATCTGAATGTAATGTTCGGTTGAAAATTTCAAAATGTTTGGCCCAAAAAGTATGAAATTAAGAGAATTTTAACTAACATCTGCATTTAGTGTTGAGTTTCGGAAATTTGAAAATTTTGGGACCCCTAAAGCTGGAAAAAAGATCAAAAATTGGAAAAAAACTTGTGAAAATAAGTTGCGTGTCACACTAAAAGGAATTGTAACCTAAATATGATTGGTTGATTTATTGGTGTTTATTATATGATTTTATGCTCTGCAATTATCTTACTAAAGAACTAGTAGAGTAATCGGGATTTTTGTAATTTTTCCCATAATTGAAAACTTATGTAATATCGAATCTTATGTAATAATAAATGTTCAAAATATTGAGCGAGTTCTAGTATTTTGTAGAACACACACGGGAAATGCAGCCGCTAAAGCGTGTAAATATAGAACAGCGATATCGAAAGAGGAAGTCGTGATTGACAGAGTCAAGACGAGACGCATAACTTACGGCCTTTCTCTATCAGCAGCTCGCTCTAACTGTAGCGTGTTGTTCTAACACTGAGCGATGAATTATAATTCTGAAACAGTCCAAAGAGGACTGCTATGTGTGCGTTATACCTCTATGGCGACGGGACGGATTGTTTATCGAGGTCGCAGATCACACACAGGTCAAAACAATATTTAAATCAATTCAAACATCAGGTCAGGTCAAACATCTCAATTCAGTAAAATCCGAACTGATCAACTACATAAAAAAAAGGCTCTCATCAACTTCATACATTCTGTTTAAACTCCACTGTTGTTCTTTAATGAAGATAACGTGACAAGTAGTGTTTTAGATGGCGGAGAAGTAGTTAGGACTGAAGTATACGTTTTAAAGATCTGTTGACTTTACTAGACGGGACAGTAAGCATACAAAGAATGCTACAAAAATTATACGATGGGATAGAAGGGCGTGGAATAAAATAAAATGTAGATAAACGGAAGTAAATGACGAGTAAGATGAGAGAGCAAAAACGTGAAAAGGAGACCAGAACAGGTAGATAATTAAGAAACGGACCAGTGGAGTAGAGACGCCAAAGCGTAAAATAGCCAAAGAGAAGGAGTGTTCAGCAGGTGAAAGGATTTTGTACAGCAGAATGAATTCCGTCTGAGGAGGAGTTGGTAAAGTGTTTTGTATGTAGTACAGTACTCTCAACTGTGTTCGAGAATTCGATTGAGGTGCTGGAAATGTAGGAACGGAAGAAATAAGGTCTACAAATGAAGAAAGAATTTTAAAGAAGTTCTCAAAAAGAAACAAAGATGGTCGGTCACTTCTGGCCGTTATAAAGTAGAAATTAAAATCAATAACTACCGGGTTGTTGGGCCGTGGTCGACTGCTTGAAATCTGATTATCTCTAAACGTTTCGCCCACACTTCCGGATGCCATCTTCACCAGCCACGCGTTCAAACAGATGGCAAGCCGAACGCAGAGGTTTCAGGGTGGTCCGGCCTCCCTGGGACGGCTCGCTTTAGGCCTATATGCCACTGCACCCAAGTAAACTGGAAGGAACCCAGGGAAAATCTGTTGACAGTAGACCCTCGACTGTTGGTTCAGATATTCAACATTTCGGTCAATCGAGACTAGAATAGAATACATACAGATTTACCCCTCGTGAGTGTCTTAAACATGTCCACAATCCGTACCACAGCTTTGTTCACAAGTTACCGTCAGCTGTAACCAGTGGGGGCTCAACCTTAGTCCATACATTAGCCTACTCTTCTACAATTTATAGTATAAGACAGAGTACATATGCCAGTTAATGGTTACAATTTATTAGTAGGCGTATTATTTTCAGTAGGTTTCACATTATCTTTATTGAAAATGTATTATTCTGATTGGGGGACTTATTCAAAAATTTAAAAACCAATTATCCCAAAATTTAGTATAAATGTAAAGTGTTTTTAAAGTATTTTTTCTTTTCATTATTCGGGATATGAAATTAGAAACATTATTAAAAATTATCGTTTTATTTATCGACTGATATCTGCAAGAAAGAGCTGAATAAATATTAAATAATGTTTTTATGAAAAAGGTTTATGTACTTATTTAAGTTTCATAAAAATATTATTTAATAATTAACTAGTAATTTTATACAAACCACTTTGTTGTCTTTAGTATTGACGAGCGCGGAAGGTTGGTAAATGACCTGAAGATGGCTTGACTGCCGAAAGCGCTCGTCAATACTAAAGACAACATACTGGTTTGTATAATATTACTAGTTAAATATTTGAGACCACTAACACTCCAATACAACAATATATTATTTAATACTTAGGTAAGTAAAAATTCTTAGGGTTCACTGGTAGTAGTGGCCGGTGGCCGGTGTGGCCGCGTCGTCAAATGAGGGCGAGAGAGAGAGGAAACAGGTAGCTTACTGAACGTTACACCATCGATGTATAATAACACATGTGTTATTATACATCGATGCGTTACGCTCAGCGTAATACACCGCTCAATGAACTATAAATTATAACTGAAGTAATAATTGTTATTATAAACTACTTATTTTGTTAGTATTTATATCCCCGTCCAAATCGGCCGAAATATGCAATTTTGTAATTTTAAATGAGAGCCTAAGTAAATGAAGGAAGTGTATATTACATTTTTGCGGTTGGGGGGGGCTTGGCCCCCCCCACGTACGCCACTGATCATAACCCATTCCCCTACTGAACAACAGAAGCGGCTAATGTACATCCACTTGTATATAGTTTATTACGCGCGCGCAGTGTTAATAATACAGCGAAAGCAGCACAGCATTGGCATTGTGTAAACAAAAGGGCGCAAAGCGTAGGAGACAATGCAGCCAAGGAATGTCGCGGGTGCATTGTTGTGTCGCGAAGTTGGTAGCCTTGACTATTGTTCGCGACGGTTCGTTGGTCAGTCGCTCGCTCATCACTAGATTAAGTGATGCGATGTGTCGCTTTCCAACTAATTGTGTTAAACGTGTCTCTCTCTCTCTCTCTCTCCCCCCCCTTCCTCCATTCGCGCTGCCTTCTATTAATTTCCTCTTATCTGATTCTTGGACAATGGTATGACGTCCATAATACAGAAATATCGCGTCCGAGTCTACATAGCAATGGGGGGGGGTATGAAGGAAAGTCCCCCTCCCTTAAAAATAATTTATCACAATCCACAAATTTTTTATTAAAAAAAATTACATATTTTTCTCAACGTATATCACAGTTTGATAACTTTTTTTTTACTTTTCGAAAAACTCCGTTTTTATAGAAGAATGCAACAGATGGGGACAGTATCTGGACATTAAAAAAATATATGTATGCGAATATTTAGTTTTAAGAACTCAACCTGCGAAATTTTAATTGAACTAGGGTAGAGAGTTCTTAGTTTTAACTCCATCGTTTGGCATTTGTCTGTCTATCTACCTTCCTATTCATATTTCTGTCTATTCGGTGTATGTCTCACGATAACTTCTGAATTCATAAACGTTTTTCGTAAAATTTGGCGAGCGTGTTCATACTTTTATCCTGTAGACACCTGTTGTTTTTTAGATAATCCCTCAAAATAAGGGAGGAGAGGCAAAAAATGTGAGGGTGTCAAAATTTCTAAAAAAAAAAAAAAAATAGTATTAGCAATGTTGGGATCAAATTGAAGAACATTTTAACCAAAATATGAATTCATTAAAAAAAATTTTAAATTCTGGGATGCCGGGGGCGAAAAAGTGGGTGATAATTTTTTACTTAATCCCAAAAATTCATGTGGGGTATCAACAAAAATTCTACATAAAATCTGAACATAGTATGCTGTCACTTCAAACGAACGCTTCGGCCCCTCCATTGGTGCTTGCCGTGAGTTCTCAAGAATTACGACGTGTACGGCGACTGATAAGACCACTGTGGTATCTTTTGACACAGTACTGTGGAAACTGGTGAACAGCGTATCAGTTGCCTTAAGGTGCGTCCAGACATGCAACACCGTATCGTGACGCAACACCGTAGCGTTCATATTTAGACGGCACACCGTAACTGCAACATTGTAACGTCGGAGCGTTCCAGCGTCACATCAAAGGAATGTTACGCACTGGCGTTACGCGTGCTCTTTACATGTCCGGAAGGGACTGCGTAACAAGTGCTTTATCAGTAGCCTACGCAACATGGAGTGGACTGAAGAACTTACGCTACAATATTGAAGTGTATCGAAGTAAAGTAATATTGTGGGATACGAAACATCCCAGCTACTATAATAAAATAAAGAAAAATGATGCTTGGGACGAACTTGCGGAAGATTTTAAAACTACAGTGGATGACTCTAAAAGAAAAGTTAATAATCTCTTGCCAGCGTTGAGACGGGAAAAGGAAAGGAAACAATTAATTTTTCTCAACTTTATTTTTTTCTTTTAATCCTTCCACAACGGCTTTACACACTTCTGGGACTATAACGCTTATCGATTGCTAAGAAATTTTAAATAGGTATTGCAGACTTACAAAGGAATCACCAGTGGCTAAAAACCGAATTATTACTCCTAGTCTTTCTCGGACGGAAATAACTTTTCTCCACTTAGTGTTCTGTCTTTTAATTTTTGGCCCAATTAAATTAATCAGAAACTCAAAGTCTGTCGGTGACATTCTGGTAAAATTTTTGTAGAGCCCACTAACTGATTGAAATTTCAAATCTGAAAGTAACTTTTACAGTGGCGAAGCTAGTAGTTAATGAATGGGTAGGCAAAAATCTTATCTTAAATTTTTTTTAAGGAATCTGTAAAAGGACGGTGGTTCAAATCGGACGCTGAGGTAGCGTTTGCTGTAAGCGAATGGTTCCACAAACAACCGCAAGAATTTTACTAGCAAGGAATCTACAGGTTAGTGCAACAGTGGAACTCATCTCTTAATGTTAATGGAGACTTCTTTTAAAATCGTTGAATAAAAAATGCTTTACAGCTCTATACGTCTTTCTATTGAACATTCCTTGTATTAGTCATACACAATAATACAACTGATTGAACTTCAAATTTTTAAACTTGATTAGTTTCTATATATATATTTAATGTTACAAATAATTCAAATAACAATCTCGATCATCTGTTAGTTCAGCGGAATAACAGGGACACTTTTAATAACCGCATAAAATAAACACACTTACAAACAACACAGCGCGCTTTAACTTAACTGTTTGGACCACAGAAGTGAGGCATGCCTCAACGCTCTATGTGTACAGCGCGGTACAATCCCCCCTCCCTTCACTTCCCTATCCAACCAGCACATTGCTTACATATGATGTATACAAAAAACGCTGAGGCAAGTTCAGGTTGCCTCATTCGCTTAAAACGAGCTATGCCGAATCTCATCTGTCACCATCTAGCGGTCACTCAGTAAAGCACGTTTCGGCTTAATAAATTCGACAGTCGCGGTAACAATGTATAATCTTTACGTTATGCAGTTCATACGTATTTATAATTTTTATTCTACAGAATTTTTTAGTGTAGGCATTGCCTCAATTGCCTCCATGTAACTTCGCCACTGCTTATTACCACTGTACATTCTTATTATTATAAAAATGAATTGTTTTCTATAATGAAAATCATGAAATTGGATTTGAAAGTAAAATTTATTAAATATAGTTGTTTGAATTTAGGTTCTAAATTATGTACATATCGCCCGTCACTCCCACTATAAAGTGGGATAAGTCGTAACAAAGTAGCTGTACTGGAAAGTGTAGCTAGAATGCAAATTAAAGCTTAAAGCATATTATTTACACTAATAAAAATTATTGATTTATCAATATTATTTGAATAATAGTCTAAATTTATGATGAATTTATTAAAATTATTTTAAATAAAAATAATTATTTAGTTTTAGTACTATTTATGGAATAAATATTTTTAACTTAACTGTGAAGATAAGCAATAAATATAAAAAAGTAAAATTATAATTTGTACCTTTTGTATCACAATTTTGACTCCTCACATTTTTGTCCTAGCCGCCTATTTTTAAGGGGGGTCGATCTCAAAAACAATAGTGTTCTATAGGGTACAAGTATGTATATTCACGACAAGTGTCATCAAACTCGGTTGAAGCATTGAAAAGTTGTCGTAAGACATATCGAAAACATACTGACAGACACATAATGCCAAACGATAGAGTTAAAACTGATAACTCGCTTCGCTCGTTCAAGTGATAACTGATAGTGCTCCAGGGGGTACTGATAACAAATTAACTGATAGCAAATTAAGCAGGGGTGTCCGCAGGTGGCGGTAGCGACGCAGACTGCGTCATTGAAATTTTTTGGGGGAGGGGTTGACAAAAAACTTTGAGAAAGTGGAAAGTTATAAAATATATAGTATGTTGCAATAAAACATTGAATAAAGAATGTTAATAAAGAATAGAAGCAATCACACCATTTTAATGCAACAACTAGTTTTAGGAATTCAAATATTCAGAGGAGGCTTCAAGAGACTGAAAGTTGTTTGTTCAACTTTGCTATCTTTGGCCGGTTCGGCTGAATGAGCTATGAGGCGAGTTAAAATAATAAAAAGCAGGCTCACGTCTGCAATTGGAGACGCATGGTTTTCGAACCGTATGGCTCTAGCTTCAGATAAAGACTTATTAGAATCGATTCCTAATGAAGAATAGATTTTCTTTATTGCCATTGTGACGATTTAAATTGTGACATTTACAGAAAAAAAAAATTTAATTAATTAAGGTTGCGTACAATTGACCATTTAAATCTCACAATAATAATAATAAAAACATATAGGTACTAAGTGTGAATGGAAGAAGTAATTAATAAGGGCAAAGTATCCATAAAGAAAAGGCATATTGTAAATAATTATTATGTTCGTATTTAACCCTTTGCTTGCTATCAAGCGCCTACCTGTTGATACCGGACTCGACATGTTTTCCGAGTCTACGGTAATTAAAAATAATAGAGTAAACTAATGTTAATAATTAAAGTATCTGTAGACACAGGTAGTAACTAAAACAATTAATTTAAATGATGTATTTTTATCTAGCGATAGTCTGTATAAATAAAAAAGTTTATTTAAAGAGAAACAGGAACTATATATGCTCGCGGAATAAACACCCCACTCTCTCTTGTCATGTACAAGGGTAGCGGACGAAAAATCGCTCTCTTGCGATGACGACGCCCAGCTGTGCAGACGCACGAGCAAAATGCTCTGTTCAAAAGTTATACAATTTGTTGTTAGTGTGGATTAATTAATTATTATTTTGTATTTTACTAACTGTTAAAAAAAAGTGTAACATGTAACGTTAACAAAAAGAAAATTCCAAAAACTTTGTAACAAGAAGAAAGATGTAACTACAAACGACGAGTGTTAATAAAAAAAAAAACGATGACTGCAATCTTCACCGATGGACGAATCTTTTCAACATCTGACCTGTGGTCATGGACCATCAAAATGAGAACTCCAGTATACCCTACCGATGATGCAGTTCGAGACATCTGAGAATCGACGAGTATCGGCGTAGAAGACTCTACCTATCCTGCAGACGTATTAAGCCATGAACAACAGAGACCAGACCACGACGAGGACGACGTTTTAGGACTCCCAAGACGGAACCACGTGGAGGCGATTACTACATCCAAAAATAGAGGTGACTCGATAGCACGTCTATCGAGGAATAATGATAATATTTTTGTAACACAATACTCTATTTAAGAGACTTTCAGAGACGATTGATTTTATAAGAATATAAAAAATTAAATTTGAGAATTTAATTGTAACTATTCAATATCATTCAATTGTAACAGTTTAGATATTAACGTAACGTAGTGTTATTAATACCATTCTTCTAATGAAAGATATATGAAGCAAAAAGGTAAAAGTCTTGCAAGATAAAATTTTCAATTAAATATAATTAAAAGATTAGAGACTAAATACCAATGGTTACCCGGATCCGGGGGTATAGCTAGATAAATTTGTTGTGATCCCATATTCTAAATAAAGCATTTCACTTAATTTTACTAATTTAATTAATAACGTCATGGGATCTGTTCTTTGGAGTAAATGTTATATTTCAAATGTTTAATAAAGCAAGTCTTCTTGTTACACACATATACTGAGTATATAAATCAACAGTTTCACCTTCCCTGATTCCTTGTATGTCTTACTGTGTGTTGTTCTGATTTAAATTTCAGCTCGTCTCGAATAAGGCAGCCTGAAATAATTGGCAGAACCAATTATTTTGGGTTCCCTCCGTTATAACTCTAAAGAAGAGGTTATAAGATGCGCCACTCTGCTTATTTGTTTAAATTTTGCTACTAATAACACAAAAAATTTTGTGACTTGTGTTGCTAAACAGTAATTGTGTCCCTATTCATAAGCTGTTGATTTATTTACTCGTGTATTTTAATATGTGTCAGAAATTTAAATAAGATAAAATAATAATTAATATTATAGTAATATAGTATAGATAATTTTATTAGTAAATATGATATGTGTAAAGTAAGAGTAACATATAATCCAAGGTAAACAAACCATGTAGGTATTTGTTAAAAGTCCCATTCATAAACGTACCCCATTCACGACAATCTCGGACATGTAAATTTCCTGTTGGCGATTGTTTAATATTATCGTCGTCGGTCTCCCCAGTTAGAGTGAGAACAATCGGTCACCCTTCTTGTGTGGTGTATTGTTATTTGAAGCGTGTCTGTTCATGTGTTGATAACCGAAGGGGGAATCTTTTGCCGTAAGCATCTGTAAACATGTGTGAGATTTCTCTCTCTCTCTTTCTATGTAAAATGACAACCTTTGTCATCTCATTTTAATTGTTTATTAATAAACGTGTAAGAATACGATTTATTCATATTGTTATGTTAGTGTAAAATGATATAGCGTTGTATAGTAGTAAATACTAATCGTAGAATAATTAGTTCTTGCCACTTTACGAAAATGGCTGAATTTAATCCTGATTTATTAGTAAAAGATGAGCTATGCTACGAAGCACTTTTACGAGGTCTAAAACACGTGAATGTAACCGTGTCTGAATTACGAAAATCATTACGCCAAACCGGATCAGAGACAACCTCGCAGTTAGATAAATTGCGTGAACTCGATTATGACGGCGAACGAGAAACCTGTTATGCGAAATATCGGGAACTGATAGTATTATCTCAGAACCTTAAGGACAAGAAATCACCCACGGAACTTTTGCGCGTTACGCAACGTATAGAACATTTAACCCGCCGATTAAATAATTTATTAAGCTGGCCCGACGTCACCGTCGTCCCCGCCGATGTGCAGAAATTTGCAGACGAGGCATTACGCCAATTACCTATAATTATTAACGACTTACGTCGAAAGTCAGATGAATCGAGAATGGAGGAAATTGAGCAATACTTACAAAAATTACATATCTCCCCTGTTCAATCCCCTAATGTAGAAGAACCCCCACCACCTAAAGTTCAGCGTACTCGTACTAGTCAAAATGCGACCACTAATTCTTCGAAGGAAATACAAAACGTAAATTTGAATGTTGAACTCTATGGAAAGATTTCCCACCCAGTAGAGAAAATAATTAATGAGATTCCTTACACCGATGGGTTAAGTATAACGATACTGTTAACTTTTATAAAATACCTGCTGCAAATAAAAGATTTACAACAATTAAACGATCGGCAAATATTGCAAGTAATATTACCCAAATGTAAACCACCATTACGAGATCGTGTACTAGAAACATTAAACTCAAGTCTTTCAGTAGAAGATCTTCATACGAATATAATCAAATATTTTATCCCCACTGGAATTTATGAGGATATCAAAAGAAGTACTGTACTTAGAGTACAAGGAGCTCGCGAAAGACTGGCCCACTATATTGCGGATATCCGAGAATCTTCACGTACACTACAAGTCGACTGGACTGAAAAACAATTGGTCGATACGATCCTAGTAGGCTTGTCTCCTGATGAACGCTCCCGTTTAGCACTAATAAGTAGACCCCTTACGTTCGCGGACTTTGAACAATGTAGTATTCATTCTTCCAATGTTTGGTACGCAGATCAGCACAGACATGCATCGATATCCACTACACAAAATAGAAAAGAAATGCATGCCTTAGCATCTGACGCAAGAAGTATACAAGAAAGAAGACCGTTTCGAAGATCAACCAATGGCCATGGTAAGTCCCAGGAGGCTCAACCACTCCAGGAAACCAGTAAGACACAACGTAAAGAATATGTGTGTTATAACTGCGGAAAATCGGGACATCTCAGTAGATACTGTAAACAAAAAAGGTATAATCAAAAAACTCATTATCCAAAAAACATGTAAGGCAGGGAGATCCAAAACCCTGTGTCTTCCGCAGCATCGTAAAAAAAGGTAAACCCCTGAGAGTCAACAAAATAAAACAAAATAATAATAATAACACAAGAAAACTAGACCCCTAAGTAAAAAAATTTATAGATAAATGTAACGCTATTAATAAGTGTAATTTCAGTAAGTGTCAATTACCTTATGTACAAGTTGACCTTGGTGTAACATCCACCCTTGGTTTAATTGATTCCGGATCAACGCGAAGTTTAATTAGTCATGACCATAAATAAGTTATTTAAACATAATTTAGTCAAACGCAGTCAATCTGTAAACATTAAATGCTCAACCGCTAACAAACAAAACTTAATAATAAAACTTATCAACACGTGTAAAGTTAAAATAAAACATTTGACGTGGTATTTTCCAATGTTAGTAAGCGACGAATTAGGACCCGAGTTAATATTGGGAGCCGATTTTATCAGTAAAACAGGAATAATTCTAAATATTCATGATAAGAAATTTTACTTTGGATTCGATCGTTCACGGAAATATAACTTAGAGGATAATTCAAATAACAGAGAAAGTACTAGCACTACTTCTTCTCATCTAAAGCATCACGAATGTGAATTAGGTCATCTGGAAAGTAAAGATAGACGTAACATACAAAAGTTAATAAATCAATTCTCCAATGTGCTCACCCCAAAGTTAGGACTGACGGATCTGATAGAGTATAAGATAAATTTGAGCGATAATAAAGTAATACGTTTGGCCCCATACAAGTTATCACCGCCAAAAATGGAAGTAATGAGGAACCAAATTAATAAACTATTAGAACAAGGAGTCATCGAACCCTCCACTTCATCTTATTCATCCCCTGCGTTTTTAGTACCCAAAAGCAACGATAAACATAGATTAGTTGTAGACTATAGACAACTAAATAAACGGATAGAATTTGAATCCATTCCACTTCCCGACATCCACAGTGCTTTTCATTATTTTACGAAAGCAAAAATGTTTACCATTATGGATTTGAATCAGGCTTTTCATCAGATACCACTTTCAGAAGAATCGAAACGTCTCACCGCTTTTGCCGTCCCTTTCAACCTATACCAATTTACTAGGGTACCTTTTGGTATATCCCAAGGTAGTTCTGTATGTAGCAGATTGTTAGAAAAATTATTTCACGACATAAAGTTTAAATATGTGTACCACTACCTAGACGACATTGTTATTTACAGCGAGTCAGTGGAACAACATCTTGCACATATACGTGAAGTATTATCACGATTAGAGAAAGCTGGATTAACTGTAAACCCCAGTAAAGTAAATTTTGCTGTGACACAATTCTCATTTTTAGGTCACATCGTAAAAGCCAACGGAAAGGTAAGCATAGACCCAGAGCGAACCTGTGCTATCAGAGAATTTTTACCACCGCGGGATGCGAAAGGAATTGCTCGATTTTTAGGAATGATAAATTATTTCCACAAGTATATCCCACATCTAGCCGAAATCGCAGCACCACTAAATACTTTAAGAAAGAAGGGAGTAAAATTTGAGTGGAATGAGCAACGCCAAACCGCATTTGAGAAATTAAAGGAAAGCATCATATCACCCCCCGTACTACAATTAGCCGATTTTAGTAAACCGTTTGTTGTGCAAACCGACAGTTCAAGTGTAGCCCTAGGTGCAGTAATTTATCAGGAAGTAGATAACTCTCGATTACCAATTAGTTACGCTTCACGCACCCTGACGGACCAAGAAAAGAAATACTCCGCATACGAATTAGAATGCTTAGCTATCGTTTTTGCGTTTGAGAAGTTCAAACCATTTTTAGAACATAAAGAGTTTTTGCTAGAAACAGATAATCAAGCTTTATCCTGGCTACTAAACCACCCAAAACAATTAGGTCGAATCGGAAGATGGGTATTGAGATTAAATTGTTTTAAATTAAAAGTACAACATATTAGAGGCACCCAAAACGTAGTTGCCGATACCCTGTCACGTATGTTCCAGCCTAGTAGTAATAATTACGAAAACAAGAGTAGAGAGACACCGATTATTAATGCGTTAATTACAGAATTTCCTCTTGCATTTACGGATTTAGCCCATTATCAACAACAAGACCCACGTTTGTGTCCGATCATCAAACAGCTTGAAAAAGGAAACAAGTCTGAAAAATACCTATTAAATAAGAAAGTATTATGTTGTAGAATAGCTAACGGAAAATATTTGCGTATCATCGCCCAGGATATTATTAAACCTATGCTAATGGAATATTATCACTCTTCCACCATTGGAGCACATATGGGAATAAATAAAACCATACATCGGATTCGGAGAGAATATCACTGGGAAAATATGAACAGTGAGATAGCTAACTTTGTAAAAAGGTGTAAGTTGTGTGCACTCAGCAAACCAGCGAGAAACAGTCAAATAAGCCAGTTAATATCTGAGATTCCTGCCACCCCATTTTCCAAAATTTATTTAGACTTTTCTGGACTCTACCCACGTTCCAAGTCAGTAAATACTATGTTACTAATTTGCGTAGATTCGTTTAGTAAATTCGTCTGGATGTACCCCATGCGGCGAGCTTTAGCTACGACAACAGTAAGCATTTTACAGAATAGATTATCAAAGATTTCGGTATTCCAGTCCATCTAGTGTCGGATAACGGACCACAGTTTAAGTCCAAGGAATTCAGGAACATGTGTTTCAAACTAGGTATAAACCACATTACCACTACCGAGTATCGTCCGCAAGGTAATATAGCTGAGAGGTATTTGCGAAACCTAAAATCTGCTTTAATTGCCTACCATGCTAACGACCATACTTCGTGGGACCAGAACCTATCCTGGATACAATTCGCCTTTAATTCGGCATATCATGAAGGACATAAGTTTACCCCATTCGAATTGTTGTTCAAGTATAAACCTAATCACCCATTATCCACAAAGTGGAAAATACATGAATTGTTACCCCTTGAAATTAGGGATAAAAATATTAGAAAGATATGGAACGAAGCGCGCGCTAATTTACGAACAAACTTAGCGAAGTCAAGGAAATATTACGAGCAAAAGAATAAGAATAATAAAGTAAAATACCAAATCGGAGATTTAGTTATGTATAACACGCACCCAACGAGTAGTGCAGTCGATAAGACAACTTCCAAGCTATCTTACAGATGGTGCGGTCCTTATCAAATTCACAAATACTTAACTCCGGTAACTGTGACCCTGTACGAACCCTCTACTCAAAAATATGTGCGAAGGACACATATTTCACGGATAAAACGTTATCTTGAAGAAGAAAATAGTAGAGTGCCAGTTAATTAAATAAGTAAATGTGAAAACAATGTTTAGTACTCAACCGCAAAAGTACTTGAGTAACCTTTGGCTACCTTGTCGTATAAGTAGGTACGAGGCCTGATCAACCTTGAATCCTCTTCATCGAAAGTAGAGCAAAGCAAGAAGTCAGCTGACATCCAATAAAAGTAATGGAGTAATTAAAGAGTAAATTCTATAACGAAGAAAAACTCTCACGAAAGAAAAAGGAAAAATCCGGTAGTAGTAATAAGTAGTAGAGTTAAGGAAATTTAGAATGTTGAAAATACTTTATAATGTAAATTTTATGTAGTAATAGAATTAGCGTGTAAAACATGAAGTATATGTATAGATGGTACGAAACAGCCAGTCAAGAATGACTTATGCTGCTAGTAATTATATACAGCCAGAAACGGGTGAGAGAAATTTCACACGGAACTCCCCAAGCATACTCTCGGTACATAGCTGACCAAAATTTTAGAAGTCTGTGTTGGTAAGGAGGCGGAGTATGTGACGATTTAAATTGTGACATTTACAGAAAAAAAAAAATTTAATTAATTAAGGTTGCGTACAATTGACCATTTAAATCTCACAATAATAATAATAAAAACATATAGGTACTAAGTGTGAATGGAAGAAGTAATTAATAAGGGCAAAGTATCCATAAAGAAAAGGCATATTGTAAATAATTATTATGTTCGTATTTAACCCTTTGCTTGCTATCAAGCGCCTACCTGTTGATACCCGACTCGACATGTTTTCCGAGTCTACGGTAATTAAAAATAATAGAGTAAACTAATGTTAATAATTAAAGTATCTGTAGACACAGGTAGTAACTAAAACAATTAATTTAAATGATGTATTTTTATCTAGCGATAGTCTGTATAAATAAAAAAGTTTATTTAAAGAGAAACAGGAACTATATATGCTCGCGGAATAAACACCCCACTCTCTCTTGTCATGTACAAGGGTAGCGGACGAAAAATCGCTCTCTTGCGATGACGACGCCCAGCTGTGCAGACGCACGAGAAAAATGCTCTGTTCAAAAGTTATACAATTTGTTGTTAGTGTGGATTAATTAATTATTATTTTGTATTTTACTAACTGTTAAAAAAAAGTGTAACATGTAACGTTAACAAAAAGAAAATTCCAAAAACTTTGTAACAAGAAGAAAGATGTAACTACAAACGACGAGTGTTAATAAAAAAAAAACGATGACTGCAATCTTCACCGATGGACGAATCTTTTCAACATCTGACCTGTGGTCATGGACCATCAAAATGAGAACTCCAGTATACCCTACCGATGATGCAGTTCGAGACATCTGAGAATCGACGAGTATCGGCGTAGAAGACTCTACCTATCCTGCAGACGTATTAAGCCATGAACAACAGAGACCAGACCACGACGAGGACGACGTTTTAGGACTCCCAAGACGGAACCACGTGGAGGCGATTACTACATCCAAAAATAGAGGTGACTCGATAGCACGTCTATCGAGGAATAATGATAATATTTTTGTAACACAATACTCTATTTAAGAGACTTTCAGAGACGATTGATTTTATAAGAATATAAAAAATTAAATTTGAGAATTTAATTGTAACTATTCAATATCATTCAATTGTAACAGTTTAGATATTAACGTAACGTAGTGTTATTAATACCATTCTTCTAATGAAAGATATATGAAGCAAAAAGGTAAAAGTCTTGCAAGATAAAATTTTCAATTAAATATAATTAAAAGATTAGAGACTAAATACCAATGGTTACCCGGATCCGGGGGTATAGCTAGATAAATTTGTTGTGATCCCATATTCTAAATAAAGCATTTCACTTAATTTTACTAATTTAATTAATAACGTCATGGGATCTGTTCTTTGGAGTAAATGTTATATTTCAAATGTTTAATAAAGCAAGTCTTCTTGTTACACACATATACTGAGTATATAAATCAACAGTTTCACCTTCCCTGATTCCTTGTATGTCTTACTGTGTGTTGTTCTGATTTAAATTTCAGCTCGTCTCGAATAAGGCAGCCTGAAATAATTGGCAGAACCAATTATTTTGGGTTCCCTCCGTTATAACTCTAAAGAAGAGGTTATACCATCGCAGAGGAAGACGTTTCTGTGCCGTAGCAACTAGAACTTCGTCAAAACATTATTTTTTCAAATTGTTTTCTTCTTTACGATACGCTTTGTTGATATTTTGTTCCGTTGCTTTGAAATATTGTCTTACACGTATTTATTTCATTAGATTATTTATTTATTCATTTGTTTAATTTCAAATGAGAAGTTATTTGCAAACTGTGCTATTTTTAGCTTTAGCTTATTTGTAATAAAATGCTTATTACAATGACACATTCTTTTAATATTAAATACCTTTCCGGGTTATTCATAAAGTTTGGGGGGTTGAGTCACCAAGCTTAGGGGGGGTATCCCTGAATTATGGAGGATGCAACAAGAAAGTCGAAGAATCATCGCTGATGATGATGATTAAGGTGACGACGATGATGCTGATGATAAGACGATCGTTATGACAATGAGAACGATGACGGTTCTAAAACAAAACACAAAACTGTGTAACTTACGAAGGGAACGTAACAGACTTCTACGGGATCCAAATTTTTTTCTCCACGAAATATGCAGTGACTATAAAACAGCTGCTTCGTTATTAGTGCTCTCGGGAACGTGGAATGTTGACAAAAAAACAATCTGCCAACAATTATACGGAAATTTATCTTTCAAATTAGAAAGCACAACCACGCACACGCAGAGAGAGAGAGAAATTGTCAAACAAACATCTCAGACAACATGTGTGACCGTGAAATACATACAAACGCCAACAAATTACTAAGTGCATTTCGGCAGTCGCACAATAGAAAGCGACAACCTAATTATTTTAATACACATAAGCAGTGTGTGTGCGCGTGCGCGCCGACAAAACATTTGACACAGTGTGAAAATTGTATGACCAAACAACAAGTGAAACATTTCCCATCACCTTTCTCTGACGCCGCTTAAAACAAAGAATTAAAAAAAAAAAACATTATTTAAATTTGTTCAGTGTTTTATTTCCCTTTCTTTCATTTTATTACCATAAACAATTGTTGCCGCCGATATGTTATAAGACAATGTTTTCCATGTATTTCGCTTTCGAATATCCAGTATAACATTCAACTGTGTTAAGTTTCCATCATTAATGACGTACAACTAATTGCGGGCAGAAATCACAGAAGCAGTGATGTTAGTGATATTAAAGTGAACATAACGAAGACAAATATATTGTTACGACTTTTCAGAACGTTCTACGTGTTTGTCGGCTATTCCAGCTGTACTGTTTGTGTGCGTACGTATTGCTAACTTCAGAAGAAAGACAATTTTACGCGACACTTAACATGCGTCAACCATCGAGGCTGTTCCAGACTTCACCGGTCGGCGCAGTGTGTTCAAGGCCGCAATCAATTACGATGCAGTGTTTTCGAGTACTGTTGACGCGTATTATGGATTATTCTGGAACAGCTGTGCTATCTATTTAAACAACGACAGCTGCCGCTTAGAGGTCAGTTTAAGTGGCGATTTATTCAAGGGAAGTTCCAAGTATTGTGGCGAAGTGTTATTGATTTATAGTTGTTCGGGAGCTATTGACCACATGTAATTAGTTGATATTATTATTGCGGGTGGTCAAATTTTGTTTGGATTATTCTACAAGTTGATTATATTCTGTATTTGTGATTAATAAAAGCTGGTGATTAGTGGTCTCATTGGTGTCTTGTGTTTTGTTTTCCACTGTACCATACGACGATCAGTTAGACCGTCGTAACAATATGATAACAATGGTCAACAAAAAAATAATAGTCGTCTCTTCCCTTTACCGAAATCGACAATTGCATTCAAAAATGTGTGGCGAGAAACAATAATATGACATCCGTATACTTTGATTAGTTCTTGGATACCGTTAGATTCTATAAAGTAGATTCCGCTTTATCGGGACCACATCAAGTTGGCCAGATTAAGCGGTTGGCTCTATTATCCGACATTTCTAAAAATGTAAACAAATAAGTCTTAAAAACAGAAATTTCTTAATAACGTAAAATCAAACATAACTCTTGACTACAGCAAACACCGCAATTATAAGATTTGTTACTATCGAAGTACGTCTAAAGTACAGTAACCCTGTTTTGTTTTTGTATTTTGAATATTATCCCAATAAAGCGGCTGGCCCTAATAACTTGTGGCCCCATTAACCGGAATATGTAGGCCTATATGTACGGAATTCTTTCCTGTTAGAGGATTCCTGGTTTTTGTTTTTCGTACGTAATCTACTTCTAGGACACCTCTCGTCACATTCCAACAATAGTCAGCAAGCATAAATGCGTTCCAATTGCCCCGAAACCTTCTTTCCGTCGCTGAAATATCTTTGTGGAAGCGTTCTCCAGCTCACTGCTCACTGCTTGGGAAGACGTCAAGATGTGAATCGCAGATGTGTATGTCAGGTGACATATTGCAACGTTAATTCTCGGTACGTTGTCAACAGGTCATTAACAGCAACACAGTTGTTTAAACTTTTTCATTACCCAAGAAGTTGTTAACAGCGCAGTATTTTAAGTTTAAGTTTAGTGTGTAACTAACTATTATACTGTAGCAGTAAAGTGGTCACACTCTGAACACTGTCTGGGAAAACCCAAAAGCGATGTTTGTATTTTCACAGAAAATTGTTCTACACTTTTATAAGATGCTCAATTAAGAGGACAGCGTTAATCAATTTGAATTTTAATCACTTCTTTTGGTTTTTATGCAGGTTATCCAACATAACAGACGAAAACTATCACCCATATGAGAATAAAGGAGTAAGCATTACTGGACTTACCTCCCTTTTCCCCAGTACTGCTAATTATTGTATTAAATATCTCTGTACTTGTCTCTTTCTTCCCTTATAACGTGGCCGTATTATAAATTATCACATTCTAGCAACACAGTGGTAGTCCTAATTGAAATTAGGAGAAAAGTGGAATTACCCCCTTTTTTCCTACTGCACTCTTCAAATAAATTTGAGGGTTTCTTGGTACTTTCTATACATCAAAAGATTCTCAAAATGTCATAGATGTTAAGAGTGTCGACCACTGAAGTCTTATAGATGTCTAACACAAAAAAAAAATGGAATTGTTCTTCACTATTCAGAAAAGAAAATCGGCATGCTTTTTAAGGGTTCAGATTTGAGGTTTTGCGACTCATACTGCACGGTAAAATGGAAGACCGAAGATCGTTATGAGCAAGAAAAACTATGCGAAAATAATTGTTCTGTTGCTCGTAAAAAGAAAAAGTCTCTGTTCTTCTAACAGTCAATTTCTCTTGGTTATGTTTTCACGATCACAGTAGCAGTGGCAGATGGCACAATAAGAAGCCGCGGGTCCGACACGCGTACGACGACAATTTATTACCGTATTGTAATCGAACGCGGCGTATTTAACGCGTGTAGCTTTATGAAAATATAACTTTCTCCTACGTTTTGCACGTCCGGCGCGGTGTCACGTTCCCGGTACGTGACCAAAACGTAGTAGACCGACACACAGAATGGCGATATGACAGACTTTACAGTCGGACGTCGTTACCCTATGTTTCAATTTGACGCGCTATGGGTATTTTTGATGTCTTCATTGAGCCGGCGACAAACTTTCGATCACATTCTACCAGTAAGAAAAAATTGCGCTGCTTCTCTCTCTCCTTCTTTCTCTCCTCCCATCCCATTTCTTCCTCCTTCTCTCCCTCCCTATCTCTAACCATACGTATATTCCACAGAGGTCCAGGCTATCTTCAGAGTGCTAAATAGAGAAAAAAGAGAATTTTTTTGAAAGGCAACTACAAATAATAATCATCATCATCATCATCATCATCATCATCACCTTCACAACACGGCATAGGCAAAGTGCTGCCAGTTCCGCCTTCAATGATCTTCCTGGTTCTAGCCACACATTTGTGTCCTATAGATTTGTATTTACAGACTTGTTTGGCCAGTCTGGAGTGTAACATTCTTTCTAAGTGTTCTTTCCACCATTGTTTGTAATCTTTTAATTTTTCATTCAAGTTCATTCAAGTCACTTGTATCTCTTCTGTTATAGCCTCATTCTTTATACGGTCAAGTTTAGAACACCTTTTAAATCCTCTTAAGAACGCCATTTCCGAGACCTGTTTTTACTATCTTGTTTCTTGGTTGCTGTCCATAATTTACAACCATAGGACAGTACAGGGACTCCCATAACTTTATAGGACTTTAATTTTGTATGTCGACGTACCTTGTTTCTGAAAATAGAATCGATTGTCCCACAGGTGTGGGAAGGTGGAATTAAAATCACCTTCTAATTTTTTTCACGTAATCTATTGTGAAATGCAAAAAAAAATGTCACACCTACTACACTATGTTCGAAGGACGTAGAACATTTAAAACAGAATATCATATTAAGCACAATTTATAGGGCGTAAATTTGGGATCCTTTAGATTCAAGGAGATCATCTCAACGGACCCAAATAAATTGGGGACAGATGTAACGCAAAAAATAAAAAAACAGGTGGCAGCTGTTGAATTGACATTGATATATGATGGGAAATTACGAGAGGGAGTTAACACAAAGAAGTGTGAAATCCTTTTACGACGACAGGCATGTTTATGGACATATCATAAATCCAACAGAGCAGCTGGTCACTTGAAGAAATTAGGGTTTGTTCTAGCGAACGCATAGAAAACGCAAGAAGAAGAATCATGAGTGTAATACTGAGAAAGATACAGTAAGGGTGGCTGAACGAGATACCAAGAATGCAACAGCACAGTTGAATAAACTCATCAACGATGCAGCTGGAAGTGTTCTTACTGAAAGGAATGAAAAACTACCAGATGTAGGTATGAAAGGGGACATACCCAGAAGTATACGACGAAGGTGATTGAACCAAGTAACAAGACAGATGCAAGCTTAGCGAACTAAGGGTTGTTCTGGCAGAGGCGTAGAAAAACAACAGTAAGGGGTAACTGAATGAAGTACCGAGAAAACACAGCAAAGGTTAATAAACTGTACAGCTGGACACTAAGAGACAATTAAGGAATACTTCTCGCTAAAGGGGTATAGAAAAAGTCAACGGAAGGGTTACCAGTAAATATTGAGAAAACTAAAGTAAAGTTGAGTGAATTCATTAACCAGTGCAGCTGTGCGTTAGGAAGGCAGTTAAGGGTGATTCTGTCTAAATGGGACATAGAAAAAAATGACAGGAAGATTTACAAGTGTGAAATCAGACTTAACGTAGCAGGAGGGGTTGAACCAGAAGCCAAGAAATAGAGTAGGGTAAGAAGGTGACCTATCAGAAATTAGCTTTCAACATAGGCGGGTTTCCAGGAGTGCAGATCTTAGAAGACAGGAACGTAAAACCAATGGAAACGTAGCAGGGTAACATGTAATAGAACTAGGAGGGAAGTTTCGGAGAAGAAACAGAGAAGAACCAATGGAAACGCAGCAGTGGGACGAAAAGAGACTTAGTGGGGAATCCTGTGTATTGACTATATAAAATAAGCTGAAAGTGCGATCAAAAAAAAGGTCTATTACTAAATTTTCGGAGAGTCGGTAGTAACGTATCGATGGAGTCCGTTATAATTTTCGCGGAGTCTTGACTTAAACATTTAAGAGTCTTTACGTAAATTCGGAAGTAGTCGGTGGTGAAAGTTCAGCGAGTTGACTTAAGACTTACGTAGGGTTAACATGTGTAAATAGTTGTGAAGATTTATAAACTTATGCTATATTTTCGTAGAATCAAAATTAACAAACAATGTGTGTAATACAGTTAATATTGAAAGAGTGAGAACTAAGGTTTTATTAATTTATAACTTGTAATAACAATTAGGATTGGAGCATGTGTTCGGAATCAGTCGTGTGCAAACTATAACTCACGTAACGAGAATAAACGCTATAAACGAGTGAACGGTACTTGTACAAATGTAATGTCAGAAAATGCCGAATAGTATTAATTAAAGTGGAGTGATAAAAAAGTGTTAAGCCATTATTCATTCCGAGAGTAAAACACGATACGATTCAGCAAGGTGAGAATTCATGCAAAGGAGTGAGAAGCGGATCATCACGTACAACGCAGATCTAAGAAGCGGAAGATGGATCATCGCAGATCCACGCGCCGTAGATTGGAATAATCGTACCAACAGTAACTTTTATATGCATTAATTAATATTTTGCTAAAACACCTGTCTGTCCTACTAAAAGAACCTACAAATAAAACATGTACTACTAAAAGAACATACAAATAAAACAAGTATTACTAAAGAAATTACGCATGAAGTAACATTAAAACGTGAAGTAGTATGATTACATCATTTCAATTAAGAATAAATTCAATATCTTAAACATGAATCCATTTAGAAATAAAATATGTGTTAATATGATAATTAACTAGAGATAGTGTTATTCATGCTTAGATAAATTAAACTGAACCTTGAGATACAGAGATCTTAGAATAAATGTCTATTGAGAGAAATCATATTTTAAAATAATGAATGATCATAATATGTTAAAAGTCAAGATACTTGATATTAATGACAATTAACATAAATTTAATAAAGGCATTAATTAGACTGATAAATGTGTATGTATTTCATTAGTTAAATAACAACCTGAGGTATGATACAACAATATTACTTAATTAGTTTTCTTGAACACGAAAATATAATTGGTACTCACCACTCCTAAGTAAACTTTATACCATTACAATTAACATCAATAGACATCTTTGTAACTTTAATTACCGTTGCAAATGACGCCCAAGAACGTAGGCTAGATTGAAGAAAACATAATCTTTTAATTAACACAATATAATTAATGGTAACGAGTAATTAACGTTATAATTGCTTGCTCTTAAATGTTGCATACTTCCGTGGTTTTAACTTTCGCGTGTGTTTATAAGTTTGACAGTTGGAAGCATCCATTCCTTTAGTTATGAGGCTAAAGGAACGACCTTTATTGACACAAAATATGACCAGAATTCGTGACACGAATACAGCCCCTTGTCGCGAATTGTTCAGGAGTGAAAACAAACAACAGAGAGTAACTGATTGATTGGGGAAGGCATTGGCTCTGCAGTGGACAGATGGTGCTGCTGCTGCCACCGGCAACGATACAGAATGATATTACTCACACATCTGATATAAAGTAACGATGGCGTAGCGCACTGGAAGAGTTCTTGCTCAGCGCGACGCTCACTGGTCATACTCTGCTGTGGGTTCGCCTCCAAATTGAATCAATCCACCCTGTCTAGCTACTGTTGTCGGGGCAATACACTACTGTCTGACCGATACGGGCGGACCTCAGTCACTAACAACGCCACACCTGCATATAAACGTGTGGCTATATCACAGCCATTCTCACTGTGTGGCTCATCGTCGTTAAATATACACCGATTCTTTCTGGTGTAAGCAGTACCACGGCTAGAGGACCCACAGGCCATGTGTCTAGTTCTAGAGGGAAGATAACGACGATAACAACTAATACGGCCCTAAGCTAGGTTTTGTAAAAAAGACGACAGCAGATTCTATTTTATACGATATCGATAAAAGAGTGAAATGAAACCGAAGTAGTTTCAAATGCATAACTTCATTCGTGAGGAGAAAGAGAAGAAAGGGAAGAAGCAGGACGTGCGGAGGAAAGGAACTATGTGAGATGATACTACGAGAAAAAGCCGGACGAGGAAAACAGATGAGGAAAATGAAGGAGAGAGCGAGAAGAAGAAGAAGAAGAAGAAGAAGAAGAAGGAGGAGGAGGAGAAGAATTATCTTTGTAGTAGGCCTACATTGCAGAATACATCAGTTTTACTCTTTCAAAACCACACACACACACAAAATTGTGACTATTTCAGACTCTGACTACACCGCGTACCAGTGTCGTAATTACGGGGGGGTGATCAGGGGGTTCAACCTTCCCTACCCCCGCCAGAGCTATTAAAAATTTTAATGAAATTCCATAACCACTTAACGAATGCGAATTCAGTTGTGTGTGTTAAAATAAGGTTTATAAAAAATTGTATAAATAATTGTATGCGAATAAAGAAAGGAAGAAAAGAAGAAAGGATTCATAAAATGGAAAGACCATATGGTATAACTAAAGATATTTACAATAAAAAGCACATATCTAAAAATGCGAAAATAAGGCATTACAGTACAGTAGTGAAGCCAGAATGCCTATATGCAAGTGAATATCTAGCACTGAATTATAATTTAGACAAACTAGAAATATTGGAAACACGAATTATTAGGAAAATATTAGGCCCACGAAACACTTCAGAAGGTTGGAAATTAAGAAGAAATGATGACATATATGAAAGTATAGAAAATATAACAGAAACAGTGAGAAAAAAAACTAGTATTTTTTTAAACATTTATATAGAACGGACGACAATAAGTTAACAAAACAGATCTTCAGATATCTGTGGGGAAAGAAGTCAACATCAAGTTGGATTAAAGAAGTCAAATAGCATTTAGAAAAAATAATATAAACGCAGAAGAAGCAATTGAAAGAGAGATGTTTTTCGGGCAAAAGTGTTAAAAATGGAAGGAGTCCAAGGTAGGAGAGAGAAAAACGCAGGTTCAAAGTGGACTGAAGACAGGAAGAAGAAGAGACACAGTGAAAAGATGAAAGAATACTGGAGAAAAAGAAAAGAACAACCAATAAAGAAATGAAATTGGCATGTGGTCCTTAGATGGCCGATACAACAACAAAATTATATGGGAAGATTCTTTAGTATCTTATTTTTCCAAGCTTCAAGATAGACTCAGCCCCCTCCTAGGAGCAGCTTTTAGTTACGCCACTGACACGTACAAACAAGTCGTGTGTGTAAATGAAATGACCAACACAACGGTTCGTCCCAATAAAACTTGTCCTCATTCCTAGACGACGGTTATTACACTTTCACTATTTTCATTTTCATGCGTAGTCCGACGAGTCGTCTTCATCAACTGGCCGACGTTTTATGTTCGTCCAGAATAGATTATAGACCTATGGTACTGTTTTCGAGGCCAACACAAGTTGACAGCAGACGTTGCGTAAATCGCGGCTTCGAGACCCGCCAACACGCGACTAGACAGTTTTCCGTAAGCAATCGGGACCCTGTTTTCCGTTAAATTCAAGATCACTACATTCGTGCATGCGTGATATATAACTGGTTTATTTGACTAAATGCTTTTACTTTCCTTAAGCTCTGTTAATGAATGGTATAAACGAAGCCGCAACTTGTCGAGACCGTAAACTGACGTTTCCCTGACGATTGAGGTTGTGGTTGGGGTTTTAAACTCGGTAAATGTGGCTACATTTATTTATATATATATATATATATATATATATATATATATATATATATATTGTAATGCGACACATCAAGGGGACCCACAAAATAGGAACCTTCAGTACATAAAAGCCAAAATAAATATAATTACATTACAATCTAGAACCCCTGAAGTACAATACAGAAACCAAACTAAAAAACCAGTGTACAATAGTTTTAAGTAAACATTGTTAATAACATTAAGTTGTAAAAGTGATGTGATGACGGAACAACAATCAGACGGGTCAATAGTCAGACAAGAACAACTAGATGGTCTAGTTAAATTCTTCTCATGACAACAAACAGTGTAAAAATCAGTGGAAGTGACATGTGAAGATGGACTACAATGTCTAGTGCATTCAAACGAATGTAATCGATAGTAAGCAATCACATTAAAATGGAATAATAGTGAGATGAATTATAAAAGTGAAATGGTGAGTAAACAAACCAAAATATAATCAACAATAATCAGGTTAACAATACCTGTGTGTGTGTGTGTGTGTGTGTGTGTGTGTGTGTGTGTGTGTGTGTGTGTGTGCGTGTGCGTGTGCGTGTGTGTGTAATGTATGTGTGACATGCATAAACATGGAAAAAGCACATGATAACACAAATGTATTTAAAACCTACCATCACAAATTAAGTGGTAATGAAAGTATAATAGAACTAAACTTTAACATTGATAATTAATTTTTCCCCACACCCCTGAACACATTACAATATTACTATGAAATTGAAGGACAATTGTCATTTCATGGTAATCACAAAAGTGAATAAAAACATTCATAAAAGAATGATAAATGAACCTAGTTAGAAATAACTAAACATTAGAAAGGTAGAAGGAGTTGAAAGGAGTTTGTTTTGTTATTATGTTAATTAATTATATAAAGTTCCCAATGTTGTGGGTTAACTAATGCAAAGTCAGTTTAAAAGTTCAATTTTATGTTAGATATTAAGTAGTATATAAGTCATGGAACCATGATTCCAAGTTAAAATGTTTACAATTTGTCTTAGAGTAATAAGAGGATGAGAAAAGATATAATTCAAATGTAATCAAACAGTTAAGCATTAGTAGTAGTAACAAGAGTCCTAACAAAAAAAAGGATTAATGAACTAAAATGTAACATTGTAATTAATGTGAAACCATGACATAGGCCACTGCTACATTCAACCAACTATTGTCAAAATTAATAGCCTAATAGAAAAACCAAATAATGTAAATTAGTATCAAACAACAGATTTAACAAATAAGCTATCTTTCAGGACAGTAAACATATTTTTTGGAATATCAGAAGGCGCCAAACAATGTTTCAGAAAATGTTAAACTGAACAAGAAGCATGACCTAGGCAGAAGGTTTGAATATTAAAAATAGTACCTAATAAAGTCAATTGACAAAAAACAAATCAATGTTAATTAACAAAAACAAGTCATGATTATTAAGTGAATGTTCTTTTTTAGTAATGATACAATGTAATAACAAACTTAAAGAAGTTTGACATGATTTTGTGAAAATCAGATACCTAAAGGGTCAATAAACCGAGTTTTTGTAAATGTAAAAGTTTACCTAATTAAGTAACATAAATATGGCAAAAGGGATGTCAAATTGTTTGTAATTAAGTAAGGAATACAACTATGTAAATCAAATTAAGCGAAATTAGTTAATAATTAGGGCGTAACTTGTACTAGGACGTAAAAAATCAGTTATTTGAAATAATACAAAATCCCATAATCCCAAGTGTAGCAGAATCAACCAATCAGGAATTAGAAAAATTGGTAAAAAATTCGTTGAAGGGAGAAGAGGAACGAATTACTCAATTGTTACATCTGAAAGTGAAAAGATTAACTCCGTATAACCGAGTGATAAAATATATTTGGAATCAATTCTGAGTTGACCAAAAGCAAACCAAATATTTTTAACAAGAAACATTTTAAACCCAAGAGGAAATAAATACAAATTAACAGAAAATATCCTATCAAGAACCGAAAATACACGTAAGAGGCACTCCATACACTAATAAACGCAAGATAAACGAAAAAATCTCTGCTTGAAGTTGGTAAGTTTTAACCAAACTACACACATAATTTACGAATTCACAAACACCAAGGAAACTGCACGAACACTTGAACACACCAACGGTGAAGGAAAACACAGAATCCGGCATAATTTCAGTGAACACTATAAATAAACTTAAATATTTTAAAAGAAAACTGGAAAGGATTAATTTCTTATATTTGATATGGCAAGAAAGCGTCCATTTTTGTTTGACACTACTAGTTCAATCCGAAAACGACGCCAGTTTTGGGTGAAGCCTTCGGTTTTCAAGTAAAACAATTATAATTTATATTCAAACCGTTTGACATTATTTGTAATAGTAAGTAAGATTCTTTATTAATATTTGTGAGGTATTGTACTTCTTAAGCATTTCTAACTTTTCAATAGCAGTATAAAAGGACCCTTGAGAAAAATTAACATAAATTATAAAACCTAAATCTGTAACTAACGAACTGAATCAGAGAGTCGAATGTGGGCCAAACGACTCAGTCGCCCAGTGAGTCGTAATACGATTTATAAAGAATAAAGAAAACATTAATAAACAATTTATTAATTGAATTAAACCAGAGCTTTATTTATCAAAAATTACTTAGTTAAGGAATTTCAGGTGGAAAAAGGGGAGTTAATTGCTGAATATCGTCGGAAAGAACCAAAAGAGGTGATAACCTATATGAGCCGAGTCGACAATCACGTCGAACTGGGTCTTCACCAAAACATTATTTTGAATTAATTTGTACCAAACCGACGAAGGTTGAATAAGAACAAACAATGATAAATACTAAGTAATTAATAATAATTAACCAGAAAAATAAAGATGTAATAAGAAATATAATACAATTTAATAAAACTGAATATTAAAAATAATAAATAGTAATACAAAACGGCACAAAATAAGAAATAGTGGCCAGATACTTATGTATTATATTACAATATATATTGTAACGTAACAGAATTGAGGTCCCCAACGTTACATTAAAAAAAAAAAATGAATTAACTATGGTCAAGGACCATACCCCGATATTAAGGTTACTCAGTAATTAGTACATCTGGGATGTACCTCAAGTTAAGAGATGTAATAAATAACGTTGAGTATAAAATACTATACCAATTAATAGTTAATGTAATAAATTGTACTTGTTTTTATACTGTAGCATGGTAGTGTGCACAGAATGTTTATTTTATGTTTTGAGTATAGGAAGAGTGAACTGTTGTTTTATAGGAATACTTAATCAGTGGTAATCTTTTTATTTATGTTAAAATTGTCTTTAGACAATTAAGTATAATTACCTGTGTTAGGCATTATGCTATGTTATATGTATTGACTAAAATTGAATAATGAAGTTGTTTCGAATTAATGTTTGTAAACTTGGCCAGGATGGCAATAAGTGTTTAAAAGTTGACAAGTAGTTCTGATAATTATGTTGTAAACTAATGAAAGGTTCCAGGACGAATTAATTAATGTAATAAAGTAAAACCAGGAAATTAAAATTAATGTAAATAACCATGAACCAGTAACTAATTGTACAGTAGGTCAGGTAAAGAAAATTAAGTTAAAAAAACCAAACAATATTATAACAGTGTAAGAAAACCTATAGGCCTAAATTTAATATTTGTAAAAGGAAATTAATACCTTTTTAATGGGTCCAGTCCAATGAAACTGTAGTAAATTATATACGGTATAATAAGGTAGGTTGGGTGAAAGTTTTAAGTAAATCTGTATAATTCCAAGCATGGAGTATTTTATTAAAAAAGAGTAGTCATAATTTATAATTCTGGCTCTAGGATATCAAATTTCATCCAATGACAGAAAATAATGGTTGTTAGGGCAACTAAAAGGTACAATGTTGTTGATTTTCAATCATTCGTTTCGATTGTTATATGCTATTGAGTTGAGATGAGGAGACACATTTAAAAAGAATGATAAAATTTGAAAAAATATGAATCTAAATTAATAAATCCAAATTGAAACCTAATTCTATAATACCACTGATGAATAATAAAACCAATTATACTTCCAAATTATGACCAAAAACCTCTAAAAGAATCGAGAATTCCTCACTTCATTCACCAGGATAATTCCGCTGGATTCGGTATTAAACCGATTTCCCAGGTAATCAGAAGATTAATTGAGGGAAGCAAAGGCCGAAACTAACGGAATTATTGAGAAGATGTACGAAGACCTCGTTCCTGCCGAATTAACCTTCACCTTCAAGAACAAGCTATAATATGATTTATGATTTCCATTCCACCGTGACTGACAACTATTAGGATCGTAAGAGAACAACGGCAGTCAGAAGAGTTCCTGGAGCTTTCCTGTATACCACACCATCAATTTTATTAAGGAACAGAACACTTTTTCCTGGATGAATATAATCTAAGCAGATCATCTTCAACTGTTTACAGACGTCCAATGCCAGTTTGAGATTCGCCAATCCGGTAAAATCAACTTATTTTTTAATTTCAATATATTTAGAGTTAATAACCTTCTGTAATACTTGAATAACCTTAATTTTGCATTACCTGGCCTTACTAATGGTTAAAAGAATCTAACGAACCCTGGGATAAGAGATATTTAGTATTATATTTAATTTGTATAAGTCAAAAGGAACTTGGTCGATTGACGATCGATCTACTATTGTATAATCGATTTAATGATATTATTATCTTGAAGAGAACTGTTAGTGTGACAAAAAGTACAAAATTAATAAAGAATCTTTCTTGTATGAGATAATGTTTTATGTTATTGCAGCATAGGTAATATATGTGTGGGTAGAGTAAGTTACAGGGAAAGGGTGAATAAAATCCAGTGAATGGTTAACCTAGACGCAAGCCTATTACAAAAAACAGCGCTAATTGTCAACAGCTGGTGGAACGGGAGATTGCCGAACTAGCGTGTTTCCTGTACCAAATTTGAATGAAATTATCTAATACAGAGGGACTAGGGTTGGCAAGAATTCTTAATACATTTAGTCAATACATGACGTATATCGTTAATATTGCGTAGCTATTGAATAATTAGGTAAATCTGTATTATAGTACAGTTAAAAGTCAAATTAACATAATCACAAATATATTTGCCTATTAAGTTTGAATTACAGGAGGTCCTCTATAAGACTACATAATTAATAATATAAATAATATTTATAAATAACAGATTGATTAAACCCAAGTAACAAAAAAGCTATTTGTTACAAATTGCCACCTTCAACGTGGGCTTAACGTGGATACACGGGAGTAACATATAAGTAAATAAAAACACTTAATTAGTTGTTACAAATTGGCGCATACCAACGTGGAGCTTAATTAAACCCTGTAAGGACATAATATAAGACTACACAATTTAAAAGTAAAGAAAGAGTTATTTGTTACAAATTAGCGAACCCAACAGTGGGGCTTTCAAACATCCTCGAATATAATTAAATAACACCAAGTGATTTTATTTTTTACAATATATATATATATATAATAACACAACAAATTGCAAAACAAATATAAATTAATTTGTGCTGTGCCAACATGTATCTAACATTACTGTTAATATGTACCAACTACTGGGGTTTGGGTGTTATAGTAATAAGAGTAGTCATTGATTGAATTGTAACAAGTTTTCACCAATTTATTCAAAAAAAATTTTTACTTCGTCATAAACCTTCATTATTGTTTGCTTAATGTTTAATTGTTGCAGTACATTTATCATAAATGAATCTTGTAACCTACAGTAACAAAATTATATTCTACGTCTTTAGTTGTTAATCTTAAAATTTCGACGGCTTAGTCTGATTTGTGTGCTTTACTGCAGTTTTGTTTTATTTTCTTTATATAACTTTTACTACGTTACTTTATGCATTGCATACATATTACTCATTGATTAATTTACAAACTTTCAATAAAATTTAAATTTACTTTATTAATTGTTAATCCTCAAAGAAAATATTTATTAAATTTAAATTAGATTCTCTGAATCTCTATATCTACATTTTACATCTCTTATTTGTTTTTCTAAATTTCAAAGTGTCTTTTAAATGTCTCTAGTCTTTCACATAAAATTTATAAATTGATTATTTGTCACCTTGATTCGGTAGCTCATACCCATGTCCTCCGTTGATCCGTAGGTCCTCTTCTGATGGAGTTCCCTGCCCGTTCCTCGGTTCCACTTGTCGTCCTCCAGTTATTCGTTCCTTATGGTCCCATCTGGTTGCTGTAGTGTAGAGTGATATGCCGCTCTGCACCTGCTGCTGTTGTTCTAGTAGACGCCCCTATTGTTCTGCATGGCGTTCCTCTGCCTGATGTAACCTTGTTGCTTGTCTTGAGTGACGGACGTTTGTGGGTGTAGATATCGTAGAGTACGTTCTATAATCGTATTCGTAATCAAACCACAAGTTACTGTTTGATACTTAGATGAACACATCGTCCATTCGACTTTACAGTTCAATTAACAAAATTTAAAAATCGCGTCGATAGTGAACATACCGTCCCGCCGCTTCTGAAGACTGATTGAGAATAATTTGGCTTCTTCCGTGCCCTTATTTATATTCGAGCATCTTACCGCACCTGTTGGGACAGAATTCAGCACGTCAGGAATTGCTTGGTGGCGTCAGTTCCCCCACTATCGTCCAATTTCATATTTTCGCACATTTCTGCCAATTGCAATGTCTAATGTGGATTACAAGGTGCTCTAACGGTGGCCGATTTAATTACACATGTTCAATGTAATTACCATTGCAATCCCATAACTAGTGTAATTACTACGCTCTTAAAATCGCACTGCACGTCCTTTTCACGCCGAATTCTCACTGCACATGTGTCTTAATTTTATACACATTTAGAAGTCTTTGCAATTTTTCTACCATTTATGGTTTTCTTATAATTTAATAAACACTATAATTTAACATCTATTTAGGGTGAGATTGCAAACTTTCAGGCTTGAATCGGCCTCACGCACACACATTATTTACTACTGTACACACTCTCAGCGACAATCCCGTGATCGTGCAGGTCGGTTCCTGCATCTCTACATGCAGTATTTTTAACATCAAGGACCTGCTTATTTATTACATATTTATTAATTTAATTTAAATAATCTATTACATGCACAGTACAGCATATGATTGTACTGTCGCAATATGTATATATATAAATGTTCCGGTTCGATTTCCCACACTTCACCATAAAATCAAGGCGCTTTTACAAGTCACACTCATTCTTATTGAAATGAGATACCTGGGATAATACACGTTATTATTAGTTATTTACAGTACTTAAAACGTTATTATAGTACATATATTTTTTGTACACATATTAACTTCCTTTAATTTGATGCCGCACCGACTTTTGCTTTTTTTCAAATTTTTGAACCCCCCACATTTATGCCTTCCGCCCTCCCTACGGCAGGGAATCAATCTCGAAAACAATACACTTCTGTAGGGTAAAAGTGTGAACGCGCGTGCCAAGTTTTACGAAAATCGTTTGATGCGTTCAAAAGTTACCGTGAGACATACTCCTATAAGACAGACTGATGGACGGAAAATGCCATACAGTCGAGTGAAAACTGAGCTCGCTTCGCTCGTTCAATAAAATGTTATACGTTGATCACTGTGAACAAGTATAGTAGCCTATATTCAATTGGTGACATTTATTATTTGTCCGGATACTGTGTGTTGAACAATTGTAAATGTGAAACATTGTTGTATACAAACAAGTGTTTTTGTTTACTGAAGGTTTTACAAAAAGGTAGTGTTGTTGTTATTACCGTTGTTAACCCATGTATTCACTTAAAACGCAACAACATTGGCTGTAACCTCTAAACAATAGAAACTAATTAATTTTTCCAATACGGTACGCCAGCTTCAGAACGGTGGCTTAATCTGTTATTCGAAAGTGATTGACTGTCTATGACTAAGTGTAACCTAAATTCATCTTCGATTACTCGCAGCAGCGTATAATCGATTCCAGTCTGCTTCACATACCAGTCCGGTGAATATTATTAGAAAGCCTGCTTACTACTAGACGGTGATAAGAAACCAGTTTGCTGTCGATTTGTTCACACTATCGACGAAGCCGTTACGATGCCAAACAATATGGAACATGAATAGTTGTCTACTGACAAGAGACCTTGTTATCATCAGCTTCACACCAAGGTGCTGCCTGTTGCGCCTTCAAAGATCCTCCAGCCATCTCTTCGCGGGTTTACCCTACATGTGTCATGTAGGTTTGTATTCCAGACTTGTTTGGCAAGTCTGGAATCTGACATTCTTTCTAAGTGTACTTTCTAATGTTGTTTGTAATCTTTTAATTTTTCATTCAAGTTAAAAACTTGTAACTCTTTTCTTATGGTTTCTTTTTTTGTACGGTCAAGTTTACAACACCTTTTAAATCCTCTTAAGAACGCCATTTGTATTTTACTGTCTTGTTTGGTGTCCATAGTTCACACCCACAGAACAGTACAGGGACTGCCATAACTTTTTCAAACTTTAATTTTGTATCCCTTGTTTCTAAAAATACAGTTGATTGTCCCACAGATCGTTTGGAAACTAACTTAACTTAACATCAACATTATATTTTCCTATCATAGCCAATATCATTTCCCGAATAATTAAAATGGCTCACCTGTTACAGAATTCGATCATTAATCATTATTTTTGTTCTTATTGGATCCTTGCCTCGAAATGAGACAAAAAATAGCCTACGTTTTTATAGTGGAAATTTTCTTATTGTACTGTTTGCATATCTGATAAACCGGTCAAGGATCATTTCCTTTACGCCCTAACTTGGTACTGGTGGCTACTGCTGCCCTCCACCAGGAATATTTATCGACCTTCCGGTCTGGATCCGTACTTTTCTGCATCAACAGGGTCACTTTTTGCAGAGCGGAGTAGGAAGCTCCTGTGCTCCTGTGTATTGGAGGAAGCTAAGAGAAGTGGAAAGGCATGGCACTAAATCAAAGCTACGGCTGAAAATCGAGTTTGGTGGAAGCATATCGTCGAAGCTCTGTTCTCTAGTTGGAACGAAGGGGATTACTTACGTGAAGTTAGCATGCAGATTCTTCAATGATCTAGAAAGATCGAGTAAACAAGTCTCGGCTACTGCGCATTCATTTACATTGCCGGTTTTCTTATTAACACAGTGTGGCTCGAGTTCAGTCAATTCTACAAATTGTTCACACAAGCGACTGGTGTGGAACGTAAATCAGCTTAGCGAGTGGTTTTATACAGCGACAGAGGGCCAATTATTATGTTTGTTATTGTGTGAATTATTCAAAATATTTAGAATTTAGTGACTTTTATTGTATGTTGTGTTTTGTACATATGAGACAAAATGAGGAGATAATTGTAATAAGATGGGGCTAACACTTTCCGGCATTACATAAAAACTGTGATTGTTGATTTCTCTGGCATTTATTGAGTCTTTCCACTGTGTCAAGATCTCCATCCCAGTAATGGTATATGCAGTCTAGCTTAGTCGAGTCGACAACAAGCACAATTTACATCGAGACACAGAACAACGCTATTTCCATGTTGTGCGTTGGTTGCCACAGAGTCGGGCATTCAACACAGACATTCTTGGAAAAATGTACCGAGAAATACATTTGCAGGCTATGTTAGCTAATGTGCGATACACAGCAGTTATTGTTGTTGATAATACTGATGATGATGATGATGATGATGCTGACGTCGGCGACGATACCGACGAAGATAATGATCCCATGTACTGTCTGGAAGTACGCCTATGTCTACAAACATTTTCACAACCGAAAAACGCACAACGGACACAATCAATTCGAATGACTAAACACTTCTGGACACATTATCAGTCATTCACATACAGCGCAAAGGTGATTCACAAAGCTGTCAGTAAATCTTCCTTAAGTAGCGGTCAAACGCCTGAGATGACCTGAAACCACCGCCTTACTGATGTTGACACAACAAATCCTAACCATAGCAACAAAGAAATCCGGTCGCGGCGGCACATCCCGTCAGCAACAACATATACATAATATTGTTGTTTGTCAGAGTTATTAGCTTGTCCACTGAAATCTGTCGTCGTTTTCTCTTTCCTCGTAATAACGGAGGCAGTGGCAGTCAAAATTACAGTATGTTTACTAAACGCATTCGTATGTATGTGCGGATGTTAAGACGGATATTCACCTGGGTGCATGAATCATAGCCGCGACCGTAGTCTAAACGCTTCTAACACAGAAGCTTTCACTCACTGCCTGCTTTGCACACACACACACACACACACACACACACACACACACACACACACACACACACACACAACGGCCACGTTAATGAACTGTGAACGTTTGTGTTTAACTAAAAATGCTGGCTGTGACTCATCGTGATCGACAGTAACAACGTAAACCTGTTTTATACTGGAATTCCAGTATCTCCAATTACCTGGATTAATTTACTGTTCTTCCGCGAACAAATCGCGTGGGCATAAAACTATATACAAGAAAATAAAACATTTCGTACCTCTACGAATGCCATTTTTAAATGAAAAAAAATACAAAAAAGACAGTACAAAAAATATGAAGCCACTTTGATGGTGTTCGAATTATTGGCGATTAGGTAATTACGTGACATGGCTGACGACCCTCGAAGCTATAGGCCTACCGCCGAATGCCAGTAGTTCTTCGTCTTTCCGAAACCCTCAACCTGACGCACACTGTATTAAGGACGCGAGGACAGAGAGCGTCCAAAACCGTGGTTGATTCAAGTCTAAGATGCTGAAGAATTTTTAAAAACTTTCAATAAAGAAAAATATATCTCTTTTTTTTCATAACAGCTTGCAAATTTGTTTTTTATTATTAAAGTGTTTCAATTGTTGTTTTTACATTAAGAAAGCTGATTTAATATTATTTGCGAGGGAGCAAACGGGCTATCTTTATATTCAGAAACGTAACGGAAGCCCCAAAATGAATATATCGAGGGGTTAGTGGTAAAACTACTCAAGTCCAAGTTTAAAGATGTTTCAATGTGTTTCAAAAAACGACATTTTTATGCATGTATCTTTTTCTTTGTATTTTTTAACAGCTAAATAATCAATAAAAAGTCTACTAATACTAAAAATTAACCTTAATATAACAGAAACAGTTAGAAAAAGAAGACTAGTATTTTTTGGACATTTATAATAGAATGGACATATAATAGAATGTTAACAAAACAGATCTTCAAATATCTGTGGGGAAAGAAGTCAACATTAAATTGGATTAAAGAAGTCAAAAAGGATTGAAAAAAAAATAATATAAACGCTGAAGAAGCAATTGAAAGAGAGGTTTTTCGGGCAAATGTGTTAAAAATGGAAGGAGTCCAGGGTAGGAGACAGAAGAACGCAGGTCCAAAATGGACTGAAGACAGGAAGAAGAGACATAGTGAAGATGAAAGAATATTGGAGAAAAAGAAAAAATTAATCTTTAAAGTCAGTTTTATGATTTATCATTGCACTTGAAAACCTTTAATTTCAGTTTTTCGTAAATTCACATGAATGGACTTGGGACCAATGACCCCACAATATCACCACTACAATATTTGATTTCATCGTTAAATTTTTATAAACGTTTTTGTAATAATATAACTAGTGTGAATAATATACCTACTACTTTGTGAAGAAATAAAGATTATTATGTAATTGTCCAAGTAAGGAGAGTCAGAGAAACCCCCAGTTAATCTAAACTCAATGTTTACTGACGCCAATGTTGAGAATTATACAGCTGAGTACCAAATTACATTTCCGACTCGACTAACCGAGCGCGTGTGTAGCATCTATCCCATGATCCTTTTTTTTTTTTTTTTTTTGAACTCGTGAAATTCTCAAAAACATAAATAATCGTTCTGGCCAGATAATAGAGCAGCACGCTCACAGTGGCACGTCGTATCATTAAACTAAGTGTTTCTCAAGTATGTGTTGTTTATTCCGACCATCAGGTCCTTGACCTGGAAGCGAATAGGACAGCCTTTCTTAAACTAAATCTATTATAACTGTTTCCCAAACAGAAATACTGTTCGTATAACGAAGTGTCAATTAACTTACCGCTAATTTTCCCCTGTTAACACGACTGAAAGCGCCAGAGAACCGAAATACAATGCTCTCCTACACAAAGCTCACTTTAAACTAAATTCACTTTTTTATTGCATCACGATGGGTGGGCTCCTGTACTAATCACATGGTCCTGAAGTAAGTAAGGAAAATTCCAAGTATTCCGTACACGACAGATAACAGATAATGCAGATGACATTAGCGTAATGATAACCGTTAAAGGAAATCTGCATTATTCACTTAAGGCGGGGCTTATAATACGAGCGACATAAAAAATCTTCACAATCAGTGTTAAAAAGTTATCATCGTCATGTGTTAGCACGACGCCATCGCCATGTGTGTAGTCACTATCTGTCTATCTAGGTTTCCTTTCATCCGCTTTATGTCATCTCCAGAGCATATTTTAAGCAATAAGCTAGGCGGTACTAGTGCCGCCTAGTGAAGGACTTAGTGCCAGGTATTAGTGCCGGTGCCGAAAAGTGAGAAAAAAGGGGAAAAATCAGCAAATCACAAAGGCGCGTTTGCATTTGCGTATATTAGCTTTCAGCATTGTCTGTACAGTGTACGAATTGCAAATATTTTATTACTAGCATACTTTCTCCTTTTTCTTTCTTAACTAACTTATTTAGTTGTAAAGCAATTTAATATGAAATGTTTATGCATTTTTCATTTTTAAAAAATTACTTAAAATTAAACAAACTTATAGTGTTTAAGCTTTTGCAAATCTCAGTTTGTATACGTACGGCCTATATCTAATTACAGTAGGCCCTACTTTATATATTTTTAAGTAGACGAGTGATACAGGCTTTGACTTTGTAACAGGTCTCCATGTAATATTAATGTGCACATCACACTGTAATATACGTACTGAATATTACAAAATTTATTATAGGCCTAATGAATCCATTTGAGTGTTTGTGGTGTTTTTTTTTATTTTCCTAATTTCTAAAGGATGTGTGTATTTTGACAGATAATTTCACGAGTAAAGAATGAACATGATCATGGTCAAGTTAAATTCCAATTACATAATGTCAATATTCTATAAAAATCATATATATATTTCAACAACACTAACGATTTTAATGTGTTAGCCCCACGTTTTTGGAAGCCATTTACAACACTTTTAACGATTTAATGTGCGAACCCCCAACTTCTTGGGCGACAAATCTTTACAACACTACAACACATTAAATTCATGTGTGTATATGATGATAGGTGTAATCGTAATAATAATAAAACTATGTAATCTGGTTGAAAATTATTAAATATTTATTAAACAAAAATTCTTATTTTGGTTGCGAATTAAGATCATTATTATTTGCTTGTGTGTGTAGTCTTAACACACCTCTAATTATTACATATATTTGATACTCTCGTATTACATAGACATATTATACAATCTTATATTCTAATACATATTTATAATTATCTAATATTGCTATCAGCTTGCTCATTAGTATGATACTGATTTGATTATCTAATTATTTTCTAATGGTCTAATCTCTTGTGAATACTGCATATGCATTGCTTTCTAATAAAAATTCACTAATTACTTTATCAATTTAAATATCAAAAATTATAGATTCCAAATTATAGCTTCAAAGTTACTGATTAAAATTTTAGTTAAACATTCTTAAGCATTACATTAATTGTTATACAAAGAATATTTACATTTGTAAATATTATTAATTCATATTTGAATTGAATTATCTCTCTTTTTACTTCGTTAATTATTGTCTTTGATTGAGTCTCGGTTTACAAGTACATGGTTGTTTGTCACCTTATTGTTGTGGTAAATCGGCAGCGTGTCCTCTTCGGTCCTAGGTCCTTGATACTGGATGCTCCTTTGTCGTCCTGGAGTCCTGGTCCTTCGTCCGTCGGATTCTCGTACGCTGGATTCTACTGCATGTATTTGGCTGCTCCCTCGTCTCCCGTCATGGCCTCAGGTTGCAGGTGCTCTCACAAAAAAGATGAGTAGTCGCGAAGACCCTGGCTGCTGCTGTGGTTGAGGTTGTTGTCTCTGGGCAGAGCCTCCGGGTGCTACAGTAGTTGTACGTGAAAGAGTTGTACTCGTGAAGCAGAGCCTCCAGCTGCGACTATGGTTGATCGACAAAGAGTTGTACTCGTGAAGCAGAGACTCCGGCTGCGACTATGGTTCAACGTGGAAGAGTTGTACTCGTGAAGCAAAGCCTCCGGCTGCGACTACAGTTGATCGAGACAGAGAATGATGTTAGCGCGTCTCCTGTATTTATACCCAGGGCGCTAAAATCATGTTTCGACAACATTCTGCATGTCAGAGACTGCCGTGGCGTCGCTTCTCACACACGATTCTTGTCACACTTTATTCGCCTGTCTTCGCGATTTGCAAAGTCTTCTGCACATTACCCGATATTCATTCTGTCGGTAATTTTTATGTGTTCACCATGTACAAACCGTTTTTTCTTTATCTTAATTAACATAAGTTCTATTTATTTTTATTTCCCTGTAATTACACTTTTTATCCTTTTTACACTATTTTTTATACACATATGTGTCTTATTTTTATACACATTTTGGTGTATTTGGTTTTGTGCTATTAAGCACACAATCTTTACAATTTAAATAAATTCCTATAATTAATAGCGTTCCTTAAGGGTGGCGCTTTTCAGGAATTGACAGGTCGCACACACACATGTAACATACGTGTGTACACAGAGACAGAGCAGCTGGCGTGTTCCACCTGTTCCAACATGAAAATTTGGTTGTTCATATTGCAAGCTGAACTATTATTATTAACAATGTGAATTACTTATTTATTTTTAATTAATTATTTTAATTACTTTGTGCAATGCACAGTACCCTATACATTTGTACTGTTGCAATATATATAAAATTGGTTGGTTTAATGCCGCCTAGTGCAAATTCCTTAAAATATACTCTGGTCATCTCGCATTTAATGGTAAACTAGTTATGTTGCTTACCATTACCATGTTGCTGTACCAGGAAACCTGAACAGTTTGAAATAGAACAACTAAACCTGGAAATAGTTAATCAGTTTAAATATTTGGGATGTTGGATGGCAGAAGGTAATGAAGAAATAAATAAAATAAGGAAAAGTATTCAGGCCGCAAATAGTGCATATGCTTCGTTGACAACTATATTCAAGACAAGGAATATCCATCGTCAGTCCAAGATCACATTATATAAAGTTATGACTAGACCGGTGATAACATATGGCAGCGAGACTTGGACTCTGAACAAACAAGCCGGTAACATAGTCAGTACCTTTGAAAGGAGAATTTTGGAGGAGAATGTATGGACCAATCCAAGTCAATGGATATGGAGAATGCGTCACAATGAGCAACTATACAAGCTACATAAAGACAATGATCTGGCCACCACCATCCGAGTGCATAGACTGCAGTGGGCAGGACACATCATTACGATGGAAGGCAAGAATACCTAGGAAGGTACTGTTTAGTCAGATCGAGGGTAGAAGGCCTGGCGGAAGACCCAAGCATCGCTGGATTGACGCAGTGGTGAGGGTTACCGGTACTTTGCTTAAAATAAAACGATGAAAATCGATCGCCGTGTACAGGGAAAAATGTAGGCGGATGATTATGGAGGCTAAGGTTCGACTCCGAACTGTGACGCCACAGAAGAAGAAGAAGAAGAAGAAGAAGAAGAAGATAAAATTATCTGATTAGCATTGTTGTTCTCATGTCTATGTACCTGGTTTTTGCTTCTTCTATTTTTTATCGCCATTTTAAATGTACTAGAAAATACGAATGTTGAAGACACGTTTATCGACAACATCCGCTAAGTTTAACAGTCCCAGAATTATGTTTCTGCGCCTGTTTGTTAAGTTTTCCCAGTGTGTGTGTAGCTGCTTCGTAATACATGCAAATTAAATGTCAGATTATGCATAAACGTAAGTTGCTTGCTGCCTTCGATTCAGACCATGTTGTATGTCGTCCATAATGATGCGCAACCACAGCGATTAATAACAATGCGCAGACAGACAGCCAAAAACAAACTGTTGTGGTGCGGGTAACGGTCCCGTGGCGTACATCAACATTCCTCCATAATAACCACTGCCTGCTTTGCCATGCAAAACAACGTTTACAAAGTTCAACAACTGCTTTACGAGCCCGCAACACTCACGCATTACTCAGGCTGTGGCCGTGTATTTGCAAACACTGCCGCTGGTCGCTGTAATCAGTAACAGCCTGGGAAGAAAAGTGTAATGTATTGTTCATCAGAATTGTCCAGTGTGTGTGTGTGTGGGTGTGCGCGCGCGCGCTGGTTAAAAGAAATTAAAGAGCAAATTTATACACTATAATTTATGTATATTATGCTCCCTGAGCTGCAGAACTCGCTCTCAATTTTGAACGATGTACATTCATTATTTGATCAATTCAGTTTTATCAATTATCAGAAAAATTACGAAAATCCCAATAACCCTATTTTTTTGTTTAGTAATATAACAATTGCAAAGCAGTCGTACAATAAACGTTAAACATTCCAAACAATCGGTTTTCTGTTAAATGTGCCTTTAGTCTGACACTCGGCTGCATTTTAACAATTTATTTTTCAAATTTTAACCCCATTTTTAGGCCCTGAGTCAAAAAATGTTGAAATTTGGTCAAGCTACAGTCGAACTGAATTTGCAATTTTGTCAAACTATTACCCCAGTTTTGTTTGCCCCAGGGTACAAAAATTTTTAAATTTTCAATCCTCGACACTAGAATCAGCTTTTAGTTAAAATTTCTTTCAACACGATACGTCACATGAAGTTCTGAGAGTTTATCAATATTTTCGCCCACTTTTTAGCCCTATCTAAGTTAAAATGTACTTTAATTTGATACAGATGGACTTTTGCGATTTCTTCGTAATTTGCCTGTTCATATTTTTGTCACCCGCCCCCCTATTTTTGGTGGTTATCATTCTCAAAAACAATATGGTTCTGTAGAGTAAAAGTATGTACACGCGTGCCATGTTTTACGAAAATCGGTTGGTGCGTTCAAAAGTTATAGTGAAACATACCCCAAAGAGACAGAGAAATCATTGAAAGTAAGCGACATTCATGGGGTACGGTCACCGAAAATGATAATGGAAAAGCTTTAATAGTAAGGGAAAGGCGACCGAATCAGGCGGCAGGATCATAACAGAAAGAACACGAAATCAAACGGACGGATAAGGGAAATTACGAGAACCACACACTCAATTACAGATGACATCGCGAACAAACAGTAGAACAACAACTTGTTAGATATTATCTTACCGCGTTTCTCATACATATGTTCATCCTACGTGGTGACGCTAGGCGTCTGTATCGACCGGCGTCTTTGCTTCAACGCCCACGTGACGGAAACCCTTGGTAAGGCTGGCGGCGTCCGAGCCAAGTTTTTCCCATTTCTCTCGTACCGCAGCCCCCTAGCACTGCCCACGAAAGTCACCATCTATCTCTTGTTTCTCAGGTCTCTACTGACCTATGCGGCACCCGCTTGGTGGTCACTTTTGTCAACCACCAACAGGCGTAGACTGCAAATTTTCCAGTCGAAAACCCTCCGTTCCTTGTCGGGATCTCCTTGGTTTGTAAGGAATTATGTAATCCGAGGAGGTCTTCGAGTTCCTGCACTGTCAGCCTTCAGTCGTTAGCTGTAATTCTTTTGCTGCAGCTGCGACCTCCTCCTTCCCTTGCCTACGGACCATCAGCATCACGCAACCGCCTCCCCCTGTCCGGGTCAAACGCCCTCGGGCGATTCTCGATGACCCGCCATAAAGACATTACTACCATTTAGCATCTGCCCCTGCCCCTGATTAACCTTCTGAGCTGTCCTCTCTTCCCTCCTTGGACGCCGACCGCGCTGTTTGTCACTGTTACGCCTATCACTGGCACGGAAGCTCTCTGCCTCGCGGAGAGCGACCGATGCCTCATGGCGTCTGCTAGCTGGGCTGGCAACAGGTGACATCTGTCGCCTGAATCGGTAATGCCCAACGATCAATACAAATAAGAATGAAGTTTTCTTTCTCCCCCGCCTTCTGAGTTAACTCGTTGACGGTTGTCCCTTCCAGTGTTTAGGAACCAGTCTACTGCACCAGACCTATGTATATCACCAACCTATTGGACTCCATCCAGATGCTGCAATCATGCCCCGCTAGTACAGTGCTACAAGCTACATCGTAAAGCTGACGCATGTTTGGTAATAACAATAATTACTAGTAAACTCTCTGTGGTGCAGAGCTCGCTGCTCAAACGTTACGGTTCTTGCAGAATTTTGACTTAATTTGTAGCTCATGGAGCCCATAAAGATAAAAATTTTCAGAGCAAAGTTTACGTTCGGATATGTGTTAACATCATTTCGTTTATCCTGGTGTTAGACACGAAGTTCTTACAATTTCTTCAAAATTAACACACACACACAATTTAGTGTTCTAAGAGTTTCAAACATAAACCTATATTAAGATTTTGGTTAAAATTCTGTTTAATTTGATAAGCCACATGGACGTTTGCGATTTTACAAAATTTTGACTCCCTCACATTTTTTTTTGGGTGGGGGAACAATCAAAAAACAATAGGGCTCCGTATGGTTACGGACATGCTTGCCAAGTTTTATGAAAATCAGTTGACGCGTTCAAAACTTATCGTGAGACACTACAAATGGACAGACAGAAAAATGCCAAATGATCGAGTTAAAACCGAAATTCGCTTCCTTCATTCAATAATATAAACAACAATAATAATAATAAAATAATAATAACAATAAAATAATAACAGACTAACAGGGAAGTTTTTTAACTATTTCAAAAAGCTCAAAATGTCCAATACGTGCTTCAAAAAAACAGAAAAAGACATAAAACTCCAGATTACTCAAGAAGTCATTGAAGAATATTTACCACTCAAAAATAAATAAAAAAATTCCCAAGCTGTTCAGGAGAAACCCAAGAAGAGGACAGGTGCCATCTGGACTGATGAAAGGAGGGAGAGACATCGATCAAGAATGAAGGAGATGTGGGAGAGGAGGAAGACAGAGGAGAAGATGTGAGGAACCAGTTGAAACAAACGTAGTCCACAGTGGCTCATACGAAAAAAAAATAATAATAAGAACAACAATAATAATAACTTTTTGAAATTTAAAATACGTTATATAGTGCCGGGGGGGGGGGGCTAAGTGCTTGCTTCTTATCCTCCCGCCGGTGTGTTCGACTCTCACAGACGAGAAACGCCCCCTCTGTGTATCCGCGCCTGGCCAGGCCCGACACGTCAGCGTTATCTAGGTAGCAGCCTAACGAATACTCAGTCGCTCAACTTTTGATTCCATATCAGGAGTAGTTCCCGGCTGCATAACTCCCGTGACAAAACAAACAAACCATTAGCTAAACTCTCAATTAACCGCGTTGCTGAATCGATCATCCGTCTAGACTGTTACGTAATACACGCGCGCGCACGCACGTGCACCAGAGTTCCGTGAATGCCTGCAGAGAAAGTAGTCGCACTTGTCTTCAGATCCGTGAACACACACACAAACGAGCAAGGTGGACACCAAACACGGACTTTACGACCGTATGCAAAACAGAAAATGTGCCCATGTTTTTTTTAAATAAACAGTTTTCGTCCAAGTAACTTTCGCCTAGTGTTTTTGTGTCGTATTTTGTTTACACCTGTTAACATTTTTAAACAGCTTTGTAAACACGGACACTTACCGAAAAGTGTTTGTATTTACACGTAAAGAAGTGTATAAAAGCCTTCACACTATTTTGTGGCGTGTCTCACATGCCTTGTATCAGACATTTGTAGGTCTAAAGGCCGTTTCACGCAGATTGCTAAGCTAAGCTAAGCTATGGTTCCTACTTCTCACATGAACTCAGTGTTTTTTTCTGGTCTGCTTCGGTGAAGTCTAATGATGTCGCTCTCTAAAGCGTCTTGTTTGACAAACAGAATTAACTCTGTTGCACACCACTATAGAAAAATTAGCACGATTAGCGCTGTCAAGCTTCACAGCTCATCATCAGATCGGAAATGGAGCTTAGATTTCCGATCTGATGATGCGCTGTGAAGCTTGAAAGCGCTAATCGGGATTTTTTCTACAGTGGTGTGCAACAGTGTTAATTCTGTTTGTCATTATAACTACTAACACAACTTTATTAATTGAAATTCTGATAAGATTTGCAAACGTCTTGTTTGAGTTCAGACTGCTGATTGCATTATGGGTATCCACAAGCCTACTTTACGCCTAGACTCACACAGTTTACGCCAGTCTAGACATATGGCGAACGATAACTGCCGCAAATTCAAACAGAACCAAATCATTTTTTAAATATGTGCCCGACTTGTAGAAGACTCAATGCTTATTGATTTTGGTGAAGATCGGCTAAGGGGGAGAAGTAGTTTACCTGCAACGTTTTACGTTTTAACAAGAGTAAAGTACTTAATTTTGATAAATAAAGTATCCTGAAAAGAAGGTCATAATAATCCACTGAAATATCTATAAATGAAAAAGGTAGTTGAAGGGGTAGGGCGTAATTTTCTATAAATGTAAATGATAGTTGAAGGGGGAGGGGATAATTTTTTATATGTGTACTACGTTATCGGCAACAAAGAAGTAATCTGTTCCCGGGCTGTTTGGACGTGGTCCAATGTTTTCTGCAAAACCAGACGTTTCTGCAGTGCCATCGACTGCCATCATCAGTGAAAATCGAGTGCGCTAACGTGAGGTGGTATAGTTAGTGACCACAGTACTGTGGTTAAGGCTAAAGAAAGAAGTAGTTTCTATGGAACTATTTCATTTAAAAAATGATTTTCAATATAAATCTTAGAACATGGAAGTCATATATGGTTCTCCATACCGATATTTTAAGCTTATGCCAGCCAAATAGTACGTTTTCAACAGTTAAAAGTGTAATGGCATAAAATTAAGCGACAAAGTACTGCAAACTTTGATGTTTCAAGAAACTACCTACTGTCGTCAAGGAGGAAAAAATTCACTACACCGCGACAAACCAGGTTCTTCACAACTGGAAATAAACTCTAAAGATACATTTTTGTGAACAACGCGTTGTGTTAAAGCATAACACCAGAAGAACAATAAAACTTTACAACAAAGATCGAACGCAAGACGCGACGTTGTTTACGACAGGTCAAAGACAAACCTGTTACTCTCTTTGCCATTGTGTGCATATGACATCATTACTCTAAGGTGCGGTTCTCGCTGTAGAGTGTACGACATATGCAATTCCTTTACGAATGTTAAAATATTTATTAGAACTGACGATAAAAAGTGGAAAGATAAGCGACGAAATTTAAACTATTTTAATGTTTAATCACGTATACACGAGGTTTGATCAAAACGTCTGCGCAATTTTACAATTTCCATCTCTACAAGTGTCCGATTAAAAACCGTTTTTCGTGATATTGGTACAAATGTTAGTGACAATCGTCTAAAATGTTAGCCCTATTTAATGCATAGTTTAGATTTCACAGATAATTGAGTAAGGCGTCCTTACGTGTATTAGGCGATTTTTGTTTTTCTACAGTGCAAGATTGAACAACATGAATTAAATTTTGTGTAAACTGTGAGATAAACTGCTCTGTCCTGGTAAACACGTTCAGAAGGCTTCTGGCGAGACTGCTGTGCGTGAACAAGCGGTTTACAAGCATTAAAGACTCCGTAAATGAATTGAAGGTCGTGGCTGTCAGATGAAGATTTCGTTTTATGTTCCACGATATTTCATCGCTAGGCGCTGTGGTAAATAAAGAGTACTTATACGAACATTTTACGCCATTTGTATGAAGCTATTCGCAGAAAATACGGACAGATTTAAAGAAGAAGAATTTATGAAAATTGCAGCCCGATAATGCGCCTGGACGCACGTCATTGCTTGTTAAGATTTTTACCAGGCTAGGCAAATGAAAACGTCATAATGATGATGACACGGCAACTGCCGTATTCACCAGACGTGTCCCAACGCGATCTTTCCTCCTCCCAATAGCGATAATTTACACGAAAGGACGTTTCGCGACCGTTGAAGGCGTAAAACGAAAATCGCTAAGCGACAGCTGAAGGCTGTACGAAAAAGTGCATGTTTGAAATGTTTTTAAGATTGCAAAACGGCTGGCTTAATTGTGTTACATTCGACTGAGACTACTCTGAAGGGGGCAGTATAAGTGTCGATGAATGAAGGCATACTTTGTTAAATAATCAAGAACTGCATGAACGTTTTGATCAAATCTCGTACAGAGTTTTGAAGAAATACACTGATAATATAGTCTGAACACCAAACTTTATTCCTTTTCATCACGACTAACAGTAACACTGTTTTTACTGTAACACATGTTTCCCTTTAAGCCTTTGCCCATTCTAGAACTAAGACACTTAGCATTACTACTATCGAAACACACAGGTTTCCGAAGACCAAATCTACAGCACTTACCATTAACAGCAGCAGCAACTCAGCGAAACGATCAGCAGCAACCACTGCAAGCAAACAAAACAAAACTACATTAATTTTTTATTACCTGCCTAAATCAAATACAGTGTGTGTGTGTGTGTGGGGGGGGGGGGGCTTTCAAACGTTCTTCAATGCGTTCCGGTCTCCAAACGTGATCGTCATTCATCTCTGTTTTAGCTTGGACTTCGAGAATCCTTTCTCTCTCATGCCCCTTCTCATGTTGTTGTTCCACATTCTTCTAGGTCGTCCTTTTTCCTTTTTTCGTCCTTCTGGATGGCCTCCACTTTCAAACTACTTTCGGAACTTCTAACATCCGCGATTTCCCGAACGTGCCCATACCATATCAATTAACGTGTTTCTATAGTTTGTGTTATGGATTCCTCAACCTCCATAACATTTCTGGTAGTATAATTTCTAACTCTGGCCAATCGCGATTTCTAGCAGATCACCTCAGGGCATCTATATCTACAGAGTCTGGTCTCCTCCTGTCGGATTCATTCAGCAGCCAAGTTTTTGCATCATAAATTGTTACACACTTTACTACAGTATATGGGCAACACCTACAGGTGGCTAACGCGGCTCTGGAGGCCGAGTGGCAGCCGGTATAAGCTGTCCCTCCTCTACTTGTCATTGTCAAGTAGAGCTTAGGGCACCCTCTTGCCCTTGGTGTGAGAAACTGCCCCTAAAGACGGATGGCCTTCCATTGGTCAACGACGTAGGATGTGGGAGGCAAGGAGAAACCACCACATTATGGATATCTCAACAGGGAAAACTGGTCTCTTTAGTCTAGTAAGACAGCCAGTTTATGGGAGAACACCTTGACAGAAAATCGGGCTGGACGTTAAGCCTGAAGGTGGCAGCCTCACCGTACGTCTTATCCTGCGATATGCCAGTAAAATATCCAGGGGGCATATTACAATTACTAAATTGTCTCAAACAAGAACTAGCCGGACGGATCTATAAGCCGAAGGGACGGAGAGGTGTGGGACGTCCGAGGAAGCGAATCCCATGTACGTTAGCAATATATAAGACACGCTAGGGAAAACCTAGCGTTTCACAAATTCTGATCTAAATGACACAATTTTATCAGCTTCAAAGAAACTATCATTGTTAACGGATAACAGTATTTACATAAACAATATACTTTCCAACCGATACTTTCCTCAATGCAAGTTCGCTCTTATCTACAGACAGATAAATGATTTATGGCCCGTTATCAGCAGCACAGAACAGGTAGGTGTGTTATCAGTTGCATCAATCGGTCACATCATTATTAACTTGTCACATTAGGTGTAGACGACGGACATTTAAATTATAATACCCTGTAATATATTTGTATCTTCCCCTCCTCATCTGCAGGTTGGTGGGTCTGCTATTGTTTCGTTCCAAAGCTAGTTCCTTACATTGTTAAAATCATTGTTACTATAGCCAGGCTGTTAGGCCGTGACTGACTGTTGTTGTGGGCAGACGTCTGGGCTCCACCGTCGGAAGCGATCCTTAGTGTCAAACAGAGATACACTGAACACACAAAGGCACTACACTCCACCACCGAATCCACCTTTGCAAACCACCTCATTGAAGCAAACCACAAATACACAAACATAAAAAGCAATATTCTACACGTACACACAAAAGACCGAAAACTAGACACTCTTGAACAACTAGAAATATACAGACACACAAAAACACATAAAAACGACATCCTAAACGAACAGACACAATTCAAATCACACGTATTATTTGAACATATCACACCGCACGCACACAAAATCGATCTTTCAAATGACGGCGCCGTCACCAAGAACAAGACGGACAGCGCTCCTAGTGGCAGCCTCTGACGAAGTTTATAATAAGCGAAAACTGGTTCAGGCTATAAGGTAAAAATTACCAATAATAAGAAACTTTGTGTTCCGAGTCAGTAGTATTATAATTAGTTAATCAACGGACACGTCATGGACAACAAAATCCAAGTGTTTGGCAGCTGTCCACCACCCAACCCCAGTACTGAGTTGGAGACTATGAGTTGACCTTCACAAGGCCCGATTAAATAAACTCCTCAACCCAGCACGATCTGAATTGGCCGACGCTGCCTTCCAGTACTCAGTATTGGGGTTAATTGGCGGGCAGCTGCCGAACACTTTTTTGACACTACAGATCGCCTCCGAAACGTCTGTCCACAACAACAGTCGACCACGGCCTAACATCTCCGCTGAGTAACAATGTTGGCGCCGCCCGCGCTTGCTAGTTCCTTACTTCCTTACGGTCTCTGGAAACAACTCTTGCGGTCGACGGGAAATATCTCGACTCCCTTTACCAAGTACCAAACGCCTCGTAGGATGGTGGATGAGCAGGTAGAGGTAAACCCTTAGAGACACGTAGAAATGCAGGCAGGTTCTCAGATTCCGATAACCGGTGCCGAAACAGTACAGATTCAGTCATAGTCGTGGATTGTTAAGCGGTGAAGAAGCTGTGCGTTTACTGCTCATTGCTTCACAAGGTTTAGCTTACAACTGAAACAAGACAGTCTTATAGTTTCGGATGGAACAAACAAAAGATTTTCAAGAATGTATGCATGAAATTAATGGAAAATAAACAAAGATCCAATTCCAAGAAGAAATAGGACGATTAGAAATAAATTATCTAGATATAAATATATAGATTGACAACGGCAGTTTCAAGTTTCATACATACCGGAAGAAGATTTACACGGATTTAATTATACCCGAGGAATCATACCATCCTATAGGTCATAAAATGGCAGCACTGAATTTTTTTTTGTTACATAGCAATGAATTATTTACCAGACGGTGGAAGCAGGGATGCAGGAATGAAATAATAAAAAAATTATATAAAAAATAAAAGGTCGTGGTTTAGGACTTGAAAATGGTGGAAACACTGAAAGGCCTCGTCCGGAACATGAAAAGTAGCAGTTTAGCAAGTAAACACGACAAAGCTGGAACAAGAGAGAAGTGGTGTCCATGAAATTAATCTCTATCAGCTGGTTACATGCAACGCCCATTTCGTTTTATATATCTTGCCAATAGGCATTCACAACGACCCGGTTGGAATGAATATTCGTCGAATCTCTTGCCCCAAATTTGAGGTTTCATTAACACTTTTGATATTAGTGTTTCCGTATCCATTGGGAAAATAAGAAACTTAACTCACACGAATAAAACACGTGCAGAAAGCTCCGACTTCTGAAACCAGAATGAACATTCATTCCTGTAAACTGGGCCGAGTCAGACTACCTGCGCGCGTGTACGGTGCCTGCTGCCACTATACGCGCTCTCGTCTAAACACAGGTGACTCGCGCCGGCTCGCACCTGTCGGAAGCGATTGTCGGAATCTGAAAACCTGCCTTTGCACTCTACGAGTACCCTAAGGGGGGATGAAACGAGCATAGGCCAACGGCATAGGATGCAAAAGCCAATGGGAAACCACAGCCGTAAAGAGATCCTCATCAGCAGCTAACCTAAATTCTACCCAAATCCTCGCGAGGCATGGCAGCCTACTCAAGACCATCATCGAGTATGGAGTACATAAACCTGACGTTGGAAGACACCGGCTCCCCCAGCCACACGGTCACGGAGAAGCTTGAAGAATACCGCGAAATCGGGAGAGCTGCTGCAAACCATTCCATGGAACGCGAACCTCAGGTAAAGAAAATTTAACGGAACTTCGTGGAACACGTTATTTCCCGTTAAACTCTTAACGGAAGTCGGCGAAGCGGGATACACGTTCCGTAAACTGTATACGACACGCGATTCCTTCAGAACTCGTTAGTGCTCCCCTGCAGTAGAACCTTTCCCTCCCTGGGGATCTCTCATTCCTCAGAAACCTTTACCTTCTATACTACCTGTTGTTTGTTTGTTTGACCACGGGTAACTAAATCTCGTCCCGCATCGATCCACTTGGCTGGAAAGGATAGACGGAATTTGTGTCGACCAGACTGCGAATATTCTGCAAACCGAAGTCGTAGATCTCGCAGGAAGACCACACACGAAGCAATCCAACTGAACTCAAGTCGGTTTTGTGCAAATCATGTACCAAGTTCTCTACTTACAAGGTCGTTTTTGTGAACAGAAATACTGGAGAATTTTTGTTTAATCCGTAAATGTATGTCAGTTAATACCAAGAAAGTTATATCAGGTATTTTCATTACTTGTCAGAAACCTTAAATAAAATTTCTTGTCAGGAAAAAAACTCGTGCATCGTACAGCGTACTCACAAACCATGAGTGGGGTGTCAATTTTATTTCCACGTATTTGATATGGCGACAATCGCCTGTAGTATAATTACTCACTAACGGCATTACATTGAAAGCCTATCAGTGATTCACTAAATAAGTGTAGGCCTATAGAATTTCCCGCGCAACGCACATCTTGCAACGATAATAACACCCTGACTGCAAATTCTACACCTACATGCTGCAACCCGGACTTTTAATAATAATCAATAAATTAATATTATGTAAGAATATATCGAAATGTTTATTCTTATATCGAAATTCAACATCATCATCCTTGGTGCTACAACTCCCTGCTGAGTCTTAACCTCTTCCGAAGCCTTCTCCAACTGTCCTGATCTGACGCTATAAGTCCTGATCTGGCTCTCCAGTCTCTCAATCCTAATAGTTTGGTATCATTGTTGTTAAAATGCATTCCTGGGTTGTTTGGCCGTGGTCCAATGTTTTCTACAAAAACAGTCGTTTCGACAGTGCCATCGACTGCTATCACCAGTGTGTAAAATCGAGTTATGTTAACGTAAGATGGTAGACGTTATTACAACACAAATAAGCCACCCCAATACCAGGGATAAAAAAGATGAATCAAGAATATAAAAAAGTAATTCGTATAAAATAAAATGTTTAATATAATGAAAATAAAATGACAATGACACGACAAACGACGACATGACCTAACCCAAGTGATTGACCAAATAAAAAGAACCAAAAGAAGAAGGGAAAAGACGAAACCAAATAAGAAAGTGATTGACCAAATAAAAAGAACCAAAAGAAGAAGGGGAAAACCAAAATAAAATGAAACAAAATAATATGAAGGTGAAGAAGGATAATGAACATGAAACTAACCAAGTATAAAGGAAATAAAGTGAAACCGAATGGGAAAACACGGACAAATAATATAAAACATGAAAAGGAGAAATGGTACACTCAAAAGTAATACTGGAAACGAAACCAATAACTAACCAATATATAAAATAATTATTATTATCGATTGAAAGATAAATGATAGAAAGATGATTTGATAAAACCCAATAACGTAATGTGAAAAAATAAAAGTACACTAACCCAAGAATTAGAGTTAGATGTAACAAAAAACTCTATAGACATAAACTTGTTAATAGTATAGATAATATTTGTAATGAGAGAGATAGTGAGATAGTGAGAATATAAAATCAACTAAGTGACAAAGAAAAAGTAATTATAGGGATTACCCACTAATAAACACTTAATATAAACATTTAAGGAGTGCAAAAGTGAAAGTGTAAAACCCCAAAATAATTAGAAACCATATTAATAGGAAAAAACACTTAATAATCTATAAACCAACTCTAAATGATTAATAGTGAACCATATTAATAATTAATAATTTTGTTAATGATAGTATTAGGAGTAAACAGATAATAACCTATAATGAACACTGTATAGTGATGGTGACATTATTATTAAAATAAGAATCTTATTATTAATCAAATTAAGTTAAATTGTGTACACTAGTATTTAAAAGGGAGAATCCCATGAAAGGTAAACAGTTGGTATTACCATGGAGTGAAGATAGAGATTATGTAAGAAATAAGGAATTAGAAATGAAATCAATAAACACCCCAAGTTATAAGGGATAATTAATTGAATAAGTTTAAAAGGAGTGATGATGTTTATCACCCAAAAAATAATAAGGAATGAAATGAATTGTAAACAAACATTACCTAATAACTGTTAAAAATTGTTTAATTAAATTTGTGAATAGGATATGGCTGAAGGAATTGTACAGACCATAGGCCTAGATGTTATGTTTTAATAGTAAGTAATAGCCATATTGTTAACAAGGGCAAAATAGATAAATAAGAAGGTAACTCAATACGAAAATAATAACACTGGAAAATCAGTTAGGAAATAATTAACAAGCCATGATGTAGAAAATGATAGAAACCTACAAATAGTATAAAATCAGTTCCAAAACACATCTACAAATAAAACAACCAATTAAAATAACAAAACAAAACGCATTAAAGTAAAATGAGATATAATTTGTATAAAATAAGTAAATATAATCAATGGCTGCTTAGGCCTATAAATGCCTAACTGCCAAAAACAAATAACTGCAAATTGTATAAAATCAATAAGGAATTTAACAAATCCAAGGCGAGTAACCAGCCAAGGATAATTTGTAAATCATATTAAAAGAAAAATGTTAGAATAAGGACTTAAATTAAAAAAGAAATGTAATTAACAAATAATAACATAATTGTACAAACGTTAATATCTTATAGAACCCAACCTTATGGGATATCAAAACAATCTTTGAAAGGAAATAATAACAGTAGTGATAATATTTAATACTTAGGAAGGAAGACCGAAGAATTTAAGCAATCAGAAGATATACAGCTATTTTGAATAATAATTCAAATTTGGTAACAATGGTTATAAGACAAGATTAACCAATCAGAATTAACATGTAACCATGACAACAGACCGTTGGTTACGAATTTTCCGTTAATTTATAGTACTCTCAAAGTGGCGCTCGTCAAAATTAGACGCCAAATATTGAATGACCTAAATTTTCATTTTAAATGTATAAAAAGTAGCCAAAATTCAAAAACATGAACCAGTAAGAAGAAGACGAGGAGCAATAACATTTAGCTGATGCCAAGGACCATTTTACCTGAGAATTAAATGAAAAAATGACTACAACTAACATGAAAAGGACGCAAGACATACTTAAGCCCCAAGATTATTGAAAACTGAATACGATTGCAGCCCACTTACATTACGACGGAACGACTGTTTATACCAAGTCGTCTGATTTGATAAGTATAATTGAATTACCCAATTTCCTGAAATAAACTCACTTTAAATATTTCTCACAGTTATCTGAACTCTCACTAAAAACTGAATATAATTTATTTCAAAGATTAAGTAAGATAAACAAACACTGAAATTTTATTAATTAAGGAAATAACCTAGCATTAGATCGCGAACTTTTGAAACACACTTTACTACACTGCAGTAACAAATTGTAGCTACACTTTATATTATTTAAGTACAAATAATGTAAGGTAGTGTACTTTTTATTGTAATCATAATGAATATTTTTCTCATAATCAAAAGAACCTAGATTTTAAACGGAACAGATAGTAAACGAACTAAACTGTAGCCATCTCAGGCCGTATAAATCGTTCCAAAAACGATTTCGCCAAACGCTAGAGAAATTGTCTCATATTAATTGTCGGTGCAAAATTTATTGAATAACCAAGTATATTTTCTTGTCAAACTGAATAATTACCTATCAATAATTAAAGAAACTAGTACAGAGTGTAACCATTGTTTTTATTTCATAGGGAAGTACAGTATATTGAATAATTTGTGCATTTTAGCGAACTTCCAGAATTGACGGCCAGCGCTCTCGCTGCAACTCGACAAACTACCTGAGTGATTTAGTAGGTCGTACGAAGGCGGGAACAAATTCGAATACTCACGGCCGTCATAGATCAGAACACTTTCTGTCACGTTATTTATTAATTTAATTGTTTTAAATAAACAATTTGGCGCCACCCGGGATTCATAAACTCCTATGAACAAACAGGTAAGGTTTCCACTCGCGTTGTACTGGTAATTTGAAACATCGCTGCGGACTTCGTTATCGCAAAACATTGAAGTAACGACAACAGTGTGAGGCGAACACACAACATATAGATAATTACAGAGACGACCACGTCTATTTGTTACAGATTGGCTTCCATCGCGGGGGTTAAAAGAGACGGACGTCCCATTCGTTACAGATTGGCGACCAACTGGTGAGGCTAGAAAAGAAGACTAGCGGCGATTACGGGAAAATATGCAACATTCTATGATTACAAGATATAAAGCTAAGCAGGGAACTGAAGATAACAAGGGAGAAGAAATGGAAATGATGGATGAAATAATCGAGAAAACGAACGGAGAGGATACCCAAGGGGACCAACCGGAAAACCCAACCCCAGACCAAGAAATGGAACAGGCGTGTGACAAGGGAGAAGTTAGAGGAGACCCTAACATAACGAGACGGACGTCTTAAATGTTACAACGTTAGTGACCACAGTACTATGGCACTATGGCAGTCGACGCCATTGCCGAAACGTGTTTTTGCAGAAAACAATGGACCACGACCAAACAGCCCGGGAAGGAATTTTAACAACATTGACTCCGACCGTGTAAGCCTACGAAGTACAATAGTTTGGTATCATTGTTTACATTAGCTTTTGGCTGCCTCTCGTTCTTCTTCCATCCAGCTGCTTCGTAAACACTTTCCTTGGTGTTTCATTCTCTGCCATCCTCATCAAACGTCCGTCCTTCGTTGACCTTGATAATTTAATATATTTTATAACCTCTAAATCCCTATAGAGTGCGTATAGGGTAATTCGGGATGGACCACGTTTTTTTTCTTTTGTTAATATTTACCAAACCACAATTAATTTTAAACTTATAATTGCACAAATCATTATAAAATAATTTATGCATCAATATGATATTTCATTGAAAATGTAACTACAAAACAAACTACGTAGCAAATAATTTTTTATAATGTGGGGTGGTCCATCTCACCCGGAAATGTCTGGGTGAGATGGACCTCATGGAAAAATGTTGAAAACAACTCATTTAAATCGAAAAACCCTTTTACTTACAACACAGATTAATGTTTTCCCATTTTTCCCTCTTACCACAATAATCACACTTGTCATTAAATCGAGTGCACCCCTCGTTCATCCAACGTTCACACTTTAAACACCTAATCCAGTCATCCTTTTTGGTTGTTTCAGTGTAGTTTTCTCCACATCCGACACATTCATTCTCGTCCCAATCTGCACAAGAATCTTCGTCATCCATAACCAGTTCGTCAAGCTGTGGAACATCCCCCAAGGTGCTGTCAGATGAGAATGACTCTCGCCTTTTTCTCACAGTTTTCTTCTTTTTTAATCGTTTATTTTTTGCCTCCTTAGCATTTCCTTCTTTTTTCTTCTGTAGAGCTTCTACTTTCTCTTTTTCTTTTTCAACTTTTTCTTTTTTAATAGCTAGGTTCTCTGGTGAATTCAACACACTGGCAACAGTTGAAGACTTTCTTTTAAGCTTCTTAATATTTTTTAAATCAGACACAGGTGCTATCTCATTTAGCATTTTGCTTGGAGTCATCTGGTCGTGTGTCAACGTACTTGGCACTTCACGAACAAGCTTTTTTTCCATAGGCTTAACCTGGTCGTGTGTCGATGTACTTGGTATCTGAAGGTCAAATTGTGTAGGCCTATCTACCATGACAGACGCATTTGTCTGAACTGAAATGGGTGTTGAAGTGTTGGGTTTGTTAGTAGTTTGCTGTTGGCTTGGTTCAGGTAGGTCTACGACTATTTCAGCCACTTCAATGTCTGATACCAAATAAGCATGGTCTGGTATTGCATCACGGTTGAATGGAATTATACCTGTTGCTTTGAACCCTTTTACACCATTTCCAACATTTGCTGAGTTGCTCCAAGCAACATTAAGAAGTTAGAAAATTGAAGCCTATTTATCTTCCTCGAGGGATGAGTTCTGATGAAACTATTGGAAGCCTGATAGAAATTTGCTTTCAAAGATTTGAAAAATGACCGGTCCAGAGGCTGCAGCCAATGTGTAGTACGAGGCGGTAAACTGAAGAGAATTATATCATTTTCTTCAGCAAATTCTAGCATCTCTACACTGCTTGTATGTGAAGTATGACCATCCAGTAATAGAAGAAGCTTGCCAAAAGGTTTTCTAGGCGTAAAATGGTTTTTGAGCCAATCAAAAAAGAGTTCGGAGTTGACGTACGCAGATTTTTGGGACATTCGAATTTCAGTCCCAGGTGGCATTCCTTCAGAAAATTCTGCTTTTTTATTTTTAACTTTGTAAATGCAAAATGGGGGAAGAAACGTCCCCTCGCCATTGCAGCAAGCCAGACAAGAAATAGTTTCCCTTTTTTCACCAGAGGTTATTAAAGTTACATTTTTCGAATCTTTAATAGCCACCACCTCCCCAGGTTTATTATTTTGTTGTAGACGTGTTTCATCCATGTTGTAGATGCTACCAGGCTTGTCAATAAGATCATTTTCAATAAGGACTTTTTCCAGCAAATCAAAATACTCACTACAGTTTTTCTGTCCATCCCTTGTGCTCGGGCAACCGACACGCCTTCGGATTTTCTAATGGAAAGATTTGGATGTCGAGCAAAGAATGCAGTCAACCAGTCATATCCTGACTTTTTGTTTTCTTTATTAAATTTGTGCGGAATTTTCATTCTTTCCGCTAGTTCGTAGGCCATGGACCTAACGGAGTCCCTACATGGGGTGAAGCCTACAGATTGTAATTTTTTAATATGTGCGACTAATTTATTCTCAACTTCCACACCCAAAACAGACGTTGGACCTAAAGGCCCCTTTTCAAAACTTTGTTTTTTTAATCGCCTTTTCAAAGTTGTCTTCGGGATACTAAATGCTTTCGCAGCTTCGTTAACTCCCATGGTATTTTCCTTTACATCATTAGCAGCTTTAATTAAATTTTCTTGGGACCATTCCCCTCGCCTTGTTCCCTCTTTTCTTTTATATTATAGTGTTGGCATTTTCTGGAAAAGAATACACCCCATTAGTGCATTTAATTTATTAAAGACGTTATTTATCTATATTCATGATTTAATCATGAATAAAGATATACTTAACTTATTACTCCAGTTAGTTTAAATAATGGTCCATCTCACCCGGTGTAAATAAATGGTCCATCTATCCCGAGTAACCATGGTCCATCTCACCCAAAAGTACGGGAGAGATGGACCACCCCCTTCTATGCATGCCGGTTGCTTGCGACCGCGCCATTATAGGTTGTATTAGAAACTACATATTGTATTACTCAAACATACCACTTTCACATGTTTATCTTACAGCTAAACCTTAATAACTTTATACTAATGTTATACTGAAAAAATTTTTCAACTTACTCGAACAAACGAAGTCGATTTGTGACTACAATATTCAGTTTTTCACAACAAAAACAAGACTGCATACACAGCGTGATGCACGCTCTGGACGTTTGCTACTACAACTGCGCTACAGTGGCGGAACTGGGAACTACACAACTGGTCCGTCTCACCCGGTGGTCCATCTCTCCCGGACTTACCCTAATTGTTGATTACAACGTATCCGCCATACATCTCCTTTTACATATTGAACCAAGCATTTTCCGTACCATCTTTGTTTTAAAAGTTAAAAGAAGTCAGTTTGATCCGTCATGGAGCCACGCGCTGGTATTCTATTGTAATGTGATTATTATAAATATTGCAACGATGAAACAGTCTCGAACAATGGAGAGTGTCGATCTACACGTTTCCCGGCTAGCCGAGCAGATGTGTGTGTTTCTGCCAAGGTAGCATTCAAGTATCTTCTAGACTTTTCGAGTGCTTGTTAAGGACGCATATTATGGAAAATTAGTCTGGAACCGTGCAGGCTATAATAGGCAACAGCTGATGCTTAGAAGTCAGTTTATGTTGGGCGATTTGTCAAGTGATATCTAGTGGTTGTGTGTTATAATTAGTGCGGAATTCTTTATAGTTGGCATTATTATTGCGTGTGAACAAATTTAACTTCAATTATTGTACGAGTTAATTGCAAATTGTTAATTGTGATAATTAAAGCTGGTAATTAGTGACTTCATTGGTGTCTTGTGTTTTGTTTCCACTGTACCATACGACGATCAGTGAGACCGTCGTAACTATATTAAAAAGTGTGAGTGATAAAGGACACCCTTGTCTTTGTAATTAATGTGGGAATAATTATTTTTATGCGTCAGTCTCACTACCTTTCAGACACACCCTGTAGTACTGTACACCACATTTCTACACACTCGTTTATATATGGAAATTTTTACCACAGTCACTGAAACACTTATCGCAGTCGCACAATTAGCAACACTGATATATGTGAATCATAAATCAAACATTTGATCATGTGATACCACCAATAATGAATAGTGTTTATATAATATTCGATAAGGAACAAAATGACGCCTGACATGTGTCTATGTGTGCCAATTGCTGTATTTTCAGATTCTGTAATGGACGTAAACTATTTTTATTACTCTGCCCGATAATCACATCCGTTTATATTGTACTGCCAGCCGCGTCCACTGAAAGTAAATAAATATGGCACAGCTGATTTTGAATTTGAAGTATTATCTGTAAACAGCTGATTCTGTAAACTGTTTACACACGTGTATGATATACAAACCGTATTTACAAACGGAACGCTATGTTATTGACTATATCAAATTTATCGCATATACATAATAACTTTATACGACAAGTTATTATTGCAATGCACTGAGTGTAAATACAAATACTCACACTTATGGAGTGTTCCAAACCGGATAGCACCTAAAGGATTAGAAGATCCTTACTCTCGCACGCGCACTCACAACCGGCCAGGCACGACCCGGGCGGTTCAATTCGGGCCAATTCAACACTATAAAATTTTTAATTTAGTTTATAATCCAAATCAAACTATAATTTTTGTAATCTCCGTGAAATTGTGAGAAAAATGAGTCCCAACAAAACACATCTTCTTCTGATAGTTCCTATCCGTTTCGGATGTTGGATATCATACAGACTATTTTAACTTTCTGCACTGCTGCACGGAATAAGTCAGTTGCATTCATGGCAAACCAGGTCCTTAAATTTCTCAGCCATGATATTCTCTAACGCCCAAACTCCTCTCTTTCCAAATACTTTTCCCTGTAGTCTGGACTGCAATACGTAAAAAACAACACATAATTGAGATAAATATGAGAATTTTAGGGGTTTCTAAAGCAAACGCAGAATTTGAGTACTTAATATAGATAGACTTAGTTGTACATCTAAAATATACCACAACTACCTCGTGTTTCGACAGTACCATCGACTGCCATCATCAGTGTAAAATTCGAGCAACACTAATGTAGGGTGGTACACGTTAGAGATCACAGTACTGTGGTTAAAGTGTGGTAGTAGTAATAGTTTTCTCTGTGTACGTCAACGACGTGCCCAACTTCCTTGGCCATGTTCACCGACAATGCATGCTGTCGATTGTAAAGGTCAAATGGCCGTTATTCAGAAACAGCTTGACGACTACGTTGAGTGGCCATGGAGGGTCCTACATTAACGCGACCAAGACCACGGCTGTAGTCTTCTCCAGACGTAGAAGACTCCCCCGACACACTGTACATACGCGATACTCTACTGCCTTGGTCTCCTAATATGAAGTATCTCTCCCGTTGAGGGGACCTGGGGCTTTCTCTCCAGGGGCGTGAAGTTGGAGGCCTTACTCGGTGGCTCTATCCGATCGCCGTCCCTGCCTGGCACACAATGCCTTATTGTAGGCGCGGGATTAAACTGCCCCTTCGGCTGGAATGGAGCTGATGTATGCCAGGCCAAACGTGTGATACTCCATTCGAACGGGGCCAGGGTACTGCCGTCCCTAGTAAGCAGCTGCAGCCCTGGTAAGTAGTGGAGTCCTAAGTTGGAACAAGCGAGAGACCCAGGGAACGGCAACCTGCCTTACAACTGGCCTGGTAGGGCAGTGTTCCCGTGCCGCCGCCAGAAGATGGAGGAAAAGCCGTAGGCCTGTGAGTGAGATTCTACGGATCGACCTGGGAGGTCGGGCCCGCGACCATTCAGTATCACACGACGTACCCAAAGTGGTACCACGGGATCGTGAACCAGCCCGGCCGGGGGTCCTGTCCCCCGGGTTCACGAGTTGAGGCAAGCTTTCGTGGTGGTTATGGTCGACCCAGCTAGAGTAGTCTTTCCCTAGCACAGATCTTTCTGGGAATTCAGGAGTGTCGCTGTGATCCTCGGACTTTGGTGCGTCACTCTTGGTTCTTCTTCGGAAGTTCTCCTCACTCCAGGTCCGGCCTTCTTCGACGCTCGGACATCCTGGTATGAAGTATCTCGGGCTTCACCTCGATCGACGTCTGATCTGGCGAACACATTCCGAACAAGTAGCCCGCAAAACTGTCCGTCGCTTATACTATCTCAGACGCGTTGTCTGCAGCAATTTAATGCCCCGTTGCCTTGATAAACCGCTGGGCCTCCAAAGCTCATTACCTAACGTCCAACCAGACCACTGAGAACGCCCTAGGTGTCCGTTCCCTGAACATCACTATACGGAGACTTTTCCGAGAGTTCTACCGCCCCAGGGCAACCCCCCCCCCTAATTACCAACCTCGGTCAATACCCCATATGTGCCAGGCCTCGGTGTTTGACTCTGAATAACTCTAATCGAAACACCTCGCTAGGTAGCAGGCCTCAAACGTAGTGGTCCCCGCGGCGGGACCTCTACTAAAGCTCGGGACGCGGCGTAAATGACGGGCGACGGGCCTGCACAGCACAGCCCCCGAAGTCTCTCTCTTCTTTCCTTTTCGTTTCGGCCACCTATGGACTGCGATTACACAATTTCCTTCACTTTCTGAAGTTCTTTCCTCTTCCGTCAGTAGGCCTATTCTTTCATTCTCTGACTCACTCTTACCCGTTTGTCTTCCCGATAAAACCCTCTTTGTTTTCATTGGTTTCTCTTCAGATACATTCCTTACCTACGAAATTTCTTTTCTCTTCTTTATCATTTATCGTCTGAATTTTTTATTTTTCCACTTCACCATTTTCAAATCTCTGTTTTTGTACACGTTTCCTCGGCGTTTGGTGGACATTGCGCATTTCTCTCAATACTGCTGAAAGTGAACTACGTAAATGACGGTTCTTCAAATTATTTCCTTATATATTTTTTTCTTCTTCTTCCTCTGCACTACCAGTGATTAGGTAGTTGGCGGTTCCGACTTGACAAGCCCTTTCCATCTCCTCAGACGTCGTCCAACACTTCATCACCATGTAGGCCTACAGACATTTGTCCCGTAGACATCATTTCCACATAACGCTGCCTCCATATCGTTCCACACGACGGTGTCGTCCATAATACTCCCGACACGTTTAATCATATTTATCAATCTGCCCAACGGACTACAACCTTTAACTTTCCCCCAAAACGGACAACTCCCACGTGTCAACAAGTACTTTGATAATAATGGTACCTCTTGAGTTTTCCCCTTACAATCTGTCTCTTTCTTTCAGCCGTTCATTAGCATCTCTGGGTTGGTTACTCTATTACCTAACCTATCAGTCTTTCTAGCTTCACTGTACGGACATTTTGTTGCTCTAATAAGATGTGGTATAGACTACATCAAATTATAATAATTTTTAACCTCGAATTCCCAACAGCAACCAATCTTTACCAGCGTAAGGTAATCTTTACTACTGTTTACCAAAATTACGACAACACAAGGAACTTTGCCACTTTTAAGATGGTATTTTTTACAATCATCATCATCATCATCATGTTCAAGGATTAAACCAATGATGGTTTGTTCCGGTCCCAAATAGGCAAAGATTAGAGCTGGTCACTCCAGCGCTTCCTCAGACGTCCCAACCCTCTCCGCCCCCTCGGCTTATAGTTCCACAGTTGTTTGGGGATGCGGCAGTCATCCATTCGGCAAAGATGTTCCCACCAATTCAGGCGATACTGGACAATACTGTCAAGTATACTAATAATATTCAGTTCCTGCCGTATATCTGTGTTTCTTCTATAATCATGGAGAGTATACCCTGTCGCGTGCCTGAGAAATCTCATTTCAGCAGCTTGGATGCGACTGGCCTGGCCTTTCGTTAAAGTCCAATTTTCAGACCCATAAAGAAGTGTGGGAAGAGCCATCACCTTGTAGTATTTTAGGCGTGTTCCTTTACTTGTATAATTGATTTTATTTTATATGCGTATTGATTGCACAATAAATTAATTATTAAATATCTAAAATTATCAATCTCTGACATGTATGTGTATAATTTAATCTTAATGATGATTCTAACTATCTATGCTTATCAACACATACGTGATATCATTTATTTAATTGAACATAAGAAACTCTTAAAATCTATTTGCATTCTTTCAAACTTTAGGTTAATATTTGGGTTGCATTGGTAATAATGAACGCATGTTTCTGGTTAACTAAAATACTAGTTTAATTATCATTTATGGCATATTATAATAGTACATAGGTTACGTCGCTGTACCTGAAATACATACATATTTATAATAGACAAAGATATATCTTAATATATGCTGAAACAAAGGAAAACATACATACATATATAAATCAAATGATGTTACAATTCAATATTCTACTTATTTAATGCGTTCATTAAATCCCAAATAAGCTTTTGTTTATACGTTCATTAACTACTTTATTCAGATTTACTCATTACTGTTCTTAATAATTTTCTCAGGTGTGAATTCTTTGAAAGAAACCAGGTCAGTAGAAGTTATTAATTAGAAGTAATTATAATAGTGGTTACTTGGTTAGTGAATATCCATTAGTTGTTGACGAAGTCTCGTTCTGGTGATAGAGATGGTTCGTAGATACATTCCGTCGTAAGTTGTTTTATCACTGCCACTTATCACTTTATTCTTCCGACCACTCGTGTAGGTGTTTGTATATGTGTGGGTAATTGAAGTTTAGTGTTCAATCAATGTTCTATCTTACTGTGTTTGCTGTGTGTTCGTTTTAAAGTCAATATACATGTCTAGTTTCATTAGTCGCTGCTTCAACAAACGATCCTATAATTGATTAGTTTGTTTAATGTTTCGTGTTCATTATGTTGTTGATACACAATATTAAGTTCCAATAATTTAATATCGTTAAGTGATGCTGTCTGTTAGTGTAACGGTCTGATTGTTCACTTGGTGTAAATTTCACTAAGTCCGTTACTGCGCACTCCGGTAAAGTTCCACTACCGCGATATGAATGTATTATTAAGTTTTAAGTTCCTTGTTATTTATCTAACTTCCGAATGATTTGAGTAAACAATGGAAAGTTTATAATATACCGTCTCTCGCACTTGTAGTTAAACTACTTGATAATTGAAATGTAAACTGTCTGAAAATTCTAACTGTAAAACGTTAGTATAACTATTCAAAATTTGAGTGTTGACTGTCTAAAAATTGAGTATGACTGACTAAAAAATTGAGTATGACTGCCTAAAAAATTGAGTATGACTGCCTCTCCGTCTTCCTGGACAGCTAGTTTTATTAATTCGTCCCTACTCAAAATTTTGTCTCTGGCGCGCTTCACGCCCACTTCTTTTCGAGATTGGTCAGTTTTTGATTTTCTCGGAAAATACTGTCCCACTATGTCAAAATCCTACGTCATAGTTCTTCCGATAGGTTCTTCGTCTCAGTTGCTATGGAAACATCCCTCACCATCAAATTTCTCGCTGGCTGAAGGTCTCTGATAGGTCCTTAGGTCTCCCTGCTCTCTGGCTTGACGATCGTTGACCCGCTTCGAAGAAACTATGGCTATTAACAACTTGTCTATCAGCCTATTGTCTGAGTAAACTCTGCGTTTCTATAGATTCCCATTATCTATACTTACAGTCTTCCTGGCGTATTGTTCTATGCTCTTACCCCTTTTTTCTGGCTATTACTAATTTCGAACATCTGCTGGTCGTTGAAGTCACCCCAACTTTCCCTTCGTAAATTCTTGTCTGTCAATTAGACGATACCTCCAGCTGTGTAACATGACTTTAGTTTTTGTCAGCCTATCTTCCAGTATTGTTACTTAAGGTGCAGCGTATCCGTTTCATTGTAGTATGGAGCATCACTTGTTTTTGTCGCTTATCGTCTACTGACGTAACACGGCCACATCTGCTACAATTCTTGGTACGGGTGTGAATGTCCTCACTTACTTTGTTACAGCTGCGGAGAGCAATAATTCTGGACGAAACTTTCCCTGTCATCTTACGCCACCAAATTCTATAGTTGGATTGAACTTAATGCGTTTCTATTGTCAAGTCAGCAACGCTTCACTGACACCTTCTCATTACTCCTTATTTATTGCTCCACCATAAGTCGTTGACACTTGCCTCGTGTGAACGTACTCTGCCGAGGTGAAAATTTTAAAATTTTCTGCTCGTTACAGTGTCCTCAATTTCGATTTGACGATGTGACCTCTGGGAACAACTCAAATCTAAATTCTGCGCCCTGTACGTCGCCTCGTGTCCATCTTCTTCAGGGGAAGGTATACACAATAACCTACTTTCAAAAGCTTATATGACCAGTGGTACACCCCCTTTTGGTTTTAATTGGTTCTCTGAATTTATTGCCAGCTATTTGGGATAGCTGAACGCATTTCACATTGTCGAATTGACATATAAATACCTTATCTTTATAATTATAAGACAAATTATAAATTCCATAAGCAATTAAATAATTTCATCAATTGAATAAAATTTTACCTTCTAAAATATCATATTCACAAGATATTATCAAACAGTTAAGCGGTTCAATGTAACCTTTACATGATATCAAAGAAAATCTCCTATACATATACACCTTTGTGCATTACTAATGATCTTACCAATAAAATCTTTTAAACTGTTATTTTAAAATTAGATTGTTAATTGACACAATCGCTACGTTAACTGTAATTATCTTAATAATTTACATACACGTATGACATTTAGTTTCAATGATTGACCTACTTCATGATAACATCATTTATAATCCTAACCTACCAATTACATACACTCATATTAATAAAGTCCATTCACTATCTAGTTCGTTGAATATTATCACTTATCTGATTTTAAGTGTCCATTTTTCTCACTTTGTCCTTTTAACTTATTACCATATAAATCAAATAATAGCAATTAAATGTCCTTTGCATTCACTGCAATATTTTTCTAAAATGTCACACTAAATGTTAATTTATCTTATTATCTAACATTTAATTAGTGCTTAATTGACTAAATACATTTTTGATGTTATGTTTCAACAATTAAAGTACATAACTTTCTTGGATAAGCCAGCTTGAATGATATCACCGCGTCAATTACCCTAACGCAGTTGATTCATCAGCATCGGCTAGCTTCTTACGACATCTTCTTCAATTTCTTCCTCTTCCTTCATCTTCAATTCTCTGGTTCATAGTATTTTTTCAATTGTCTGGCATTAAATTTTCCACGGAGTTTCTTGTCATCATCGCAATCAACGAGTAGATAAGTAGCTTCTCCGAGAATTTGATGCACTTTATATGGTCCGCAGTACAGTTCGCAAAATTTTTCAATTCTTTTCTGGACCGCGTCCGATTGATGATATGTTCTGATTAACACTTTCTCACCAATGTTGAATCTTGTAATGGTTTTAGTCTCATTACATAATTTTGCTTGTTTTTCTCTCTTCTCCTTCATTTTGATAAATATTTGGTGATGATCTACCCCTTTAACTAGGAGCATATCCTTGTTGATGTATTTTTCCCACGCTCTGGGAGGTTTTCTTCCGAGCTGAGCTTCGTACGGTGTTACTTCTATCGTCTCGTGGTACGTTTCGTTAATACAACTCTCGACGATTGGTACGTAACGCGACCACTTTGTATGTTGATCACCAACAAAGATCCTAAATAAGTTCCCAAGCTGTCTGTTGATTCTTTCAGCCAGATTCGCACAAGGGTTCCTTATTGCGGTAAATCGTGGTTGGATATTTAGTTCAGTTAATCCATCTAACCATTTTTTAGATGAAAATTGCGTTCCATTGTCTGTGATAATCACTCTAGGAGACCCTAGTTCTTCACGATATTGGTGTACTCTCCTCAATGTAGCGACGGTCGTTGCCCTTCGAAGTGTGAAAAGTCGTACGTATTTGGTAAAGTTGTCAACCATAATAAATAGATACCTTACCCCGCAAGACGAAGCAGGTAACGGTCCGTAATAGTCCGCGCTCACAAGGTCACCCTTGCGTAACGGTATTATGGCTTTTGTTCCTCCAAACGAGCTTCTGTTGCCGGAATCCTTTTTTTTCTGACAAGTGTCAGAAGTCCGTACGTAATTTTTCACCCTCTTTAACATTCCGTCCATGGTAAAGTACTCCTGTAATAATTTGATACATCTCTTCGCACCGGGATGCCCATACATACGGTGTATTTCAGCAATTATTTCGCCAGACACACTGTTCGGTACGTATAGTTTCCACTCTCCTCTGCGTAATCTGTACAATTACTCATCGACGAATCTATAAAATTTATTTACTTTCTTATCTACACAATTTTCCCTAATCTTATCAATAATATACTTAAGCTTATGATCTTGAATTTGGTGCCTTCCAATATCCATTAGGATCTTGCTTACCTTCTTATCCATTTTGATTGTCAGGTGGTTAATTAAATATTCGGAAATATTGTCACTAATTACTTCTGGTGTGGCATCTTCTGGATTTCTGCTCAGCAGATCGGCAATAATATTGTCCTTACCTCTACAATGGACAATGTCAAATTTGTACTCCTGAATACTTAAGATCCAGCGTGTAATACGCGAGTTGTTTAAATGACATTTATTCATAAAAGTCAGTGCTTTATTATCAGTAATGATGGTTAACGGTTGTCCTAGTATGTATATACGGAACCGCTCAAGACATCTTACAATACACAAAAGCTCCTTCTCCGTAGTGTAATAATTTATTTCCGCACCCTTGAATGTCCTGCTGGTAAAAGCTATTACTCCAATTCTTCCTTCTTCGTCCAATTGACATAGTTGTCCGCCATATGCAAAGTTGCTGGCGTCACATTGCATATAATATCTTTGGTTTATTCGGGGAAACTTTAAGATGACTGTTTCTACGAATAACCTTTTAACCTGCTGAAAGCATTCATTTAATTCCTGTGTCCAGGTGAATTTCTGTCCTTTCCGTAGCAACTCGAGTAATGGCTTAGTAGTTTCAGCGTATTTGTCTGTAAAACGATTATAGAAATTTGTCAACCCCAGGAAACCTTTTAATTGTTTTTGGTTCCGAGGTGCAGGGAACTTCATAATAGCATCTATCTTCTCGTCCGTTGCTCGTATTCCTTGCGTTGTTAGTTGATAACCGAGGTACGCGATTTCTTGTCTGAAGAACTGCGACTTCTCCAAATTGATGGTTAAATTTGCCCTTCTTAAATTAGATAATAATAAGTCTAAATGTAACAAATGCGTTTCTAAATCTTCTGAATAACACAGGCAATCGTCGACATAAATAATGGTATTCTCTTTTACTTCTTCGTCCAGTACTGTGTCCAATCCCCTGGTCAGTGCAGCAGAACTGGTACTCAGACCGAATGGTGTAACTGTAAAACGATAACACTTGCCGTCGTACATAAAAGCGGTGAAGTTCCGGCATTCCGACTTCAGTGGTACTTGCCAGAAACTGCTAGTTAGATCTACGGTAGATAAGTACTTCATCTCTCCACATCTCGCCAAAATGTCGTTTATTGGAGGGGCACCCTCGTAGTCCGGGATAGTCACACTGTTCACCTTCCTCGCATCCAAACACAATCGTACGCTTCCGTCCTTCTTGATTACCGTAACTAGTGGGTTGATATATGCGCTGTTGCATCTCTCAATGACCCCATACCGTAACATTTTCCGAATCTCCTCATCTACCTTCCCTTTATAGGCTAATGGGACAGGCCATCCTCTCTGGAAGTACGGTGTCTGGTCGGTGACTCGGAACTCGTGGACATACCCATCGATTCTTCCGGGGCATTCTCTGAATAAACCACAATTCCTTATTAGAATCTCCCTTAATCTTTCCAACGTTCCTCTATCTCCGCATTCTATACTTTCTATCTTCTTGTTAATGTTTCTGATGATCTCTTCTTCTTCTTCTACGTCCACCACTTCTATATGCATCATAGGCACCGTGTACGTCGCTTCGTTATCCTCTCTCCTTATCTCGACGATTCTTCTTCCCATGTCAATGAGACACCCTGTTTCTTGAAGAAAATTGGTTCCTAATATGCACGGTTTTATCAAATCTGGTATTATTAGGAAAACACATTCATATTTAATTTCTTCAATACAGATATCACATAATATTTGTTTTCTGATTAGCTTTGATTTATTACCAACTGCGCTAACTATTAATGTGTTAGACATCGGTAATATTTCATAATGTGTAATGTCATGTTTATTTTGGTGAAACCACGACTCAGATAACCCAGCTATTACAGATCCAGTATCAATTAACGCTTGTACACTAACATTATTATTGAACTTGATATTTATCTCTGGACACCTGATTATTCGTTGAGAAATTTCTTCATCATCATTACACAATAAATCGCTTCGTAAGTCCGGTAGGATAATATTCGTCTGGTAGTCATTTGTTTTGACGGCTATCTTTGTTAATGGGTGGAGGGATTTTTTTTTTCCTCTTCTTGTTGACGATTTCTTTTAGGTTGAGTGCCCGATGCACCAGCTGTCGTGTTTGTAAACTCTATTGTGTTGACAGCGCGCCGGTTTGCGTTACGGGGGTGGTTATTTATGGCGGGTCTGTCACCCCATGTTTTCTTCTGTATACCGCCTCCTTTGTTCAGGCTACTTTCACCTTCCTTATACGCATTTCTTCCCTCGTTTGCTGCATAGTTCGCTTCTCTATTAATTCTTGGTTGAATCTGTGAATACTCGATGATCAGAGATTCGAAGTTTGGTATCGTCACAATTCCTCTTGTGACCACCGCAAGCTGGATGTCCCGCCCAAAGTGACGAGATATCTTACGTATTAACTGATAATCAGACAAAGTAGGTGTTAACTGCTTACTTTCCAATAAAATCCGTTCAATATATTGAATAGCAGTAACTGGTCCGCGCCAATCAAATCTGCCAAACTCCAAATGGTCCCGGATACTGTCCTGTCGTTCCTGGCCCCAATATTTTAGAGAGAACGCTTCCTTGAATTCTGCGAAGTTTGATATCTGGTCACGTATTACTCGCCACCAAATTCCTGCGTCTAACTCCAGATGTCTGCCAATCCACTTGATATTGTCAGCGGGATAATATAACTCTTGAACTTCGGACAATTCTTTGAGGAATTCCATAGGAAATCTGTCTGTGCCATTATATTTGAGATCATTGTGGTTAGGTCCGTTAATTCGATTTAACATTCCACAATCACCTTCCATCAATTGTCGCTGCAACCTTTCTTGGTTTTCTCTTACCTTATTTAAATGTCCCTTTAATTCTTCGATCCTAGTTGTCTTTTCTTTCGTAGTCTCCTCCAACTTCTGTTCTGTTGAACGTTGTCTACCGTCTACGTCTTCTAATTTTTGTATAATATTACTATTTGTTCCTTCTTGCTCCTGTTGTCTCTGCAGTATGGTATTGTGCATCTCGGCCTTGAGTTCTTCGTGCTTCTTATTGTAATCCTTAACGTGAACATCGAACTTGTGATTAACCTTTTTAACGGTCGTCTGGGTAGAGTGTACCGCCGCCATCCATTCTTGACGATCATTATCTTGTTTCTCTTGTATTTCTACGTACTTCTTGTCGGCTTCTTCTCTCAACTCTCTCACGACATCATCTTGTTTTTTCTGTAATTCATCAACCTTTCTTTCCCAAGTCTGCTGGTAGTCACGTATCTCGGACCTTATTTGTGTCATCTCTTCCTTATGCTGGTCGAGTTTTTCATTTTCTTTTTCTAACTTTTCATTAATTAATCTATTACTTTCTTCCAATTTTCTGTTAATATTCTCTTCTTGTTTCTCTAGTCTTCCTTCTAATTTTTCACTAAGTAATTTATTACTTTCTTCTTGTTTTCTGCTACTTTCTTCTTGTTTTTCACTCTGTTGACGGATGAACTCCATCAACATTTGTATAGTTCCATCCTCTAGTTTTGATGTCTGTCCTCGCGCCCTATCTTCTGGACTCTCCACCACACTACTTGGTCCGCTAGGCGTAGTATTGTCCTCTGTATTTACTGCGCCTAATTGGTTATTAATGTCAAATTCTACACTGTCTGAATTGCTCGCCATTTTAGCCCTACTGCGCGTAATCATTCAAACTGACTTACACTAATAACACTTATCTTACTTCTACTTCTATGACACTACTTTTTCTACTACTTCTACTGCCTGTTCTTTACCTAAGCCGTACGTGTTAACAATCTGTGTTAATACGTATCATGCCGTGCGAATGGGCGCCATTTTATAATTGATTTTATTTTATATGCGTATTGATTGCACAATAAATTAATTATTAAATATCTAACATTATCAATCTCTGACATGTATGTGTATAATTTAATCTTAATGATGATTCTAACTATCTATGCTTATCAACACATACGTGATATCATTTATTTAATTGAACATAAGAAACTCTTAAAATCTATTTGCATTCTTTCAAACTTTAGGTTAATATTTGGGTTGCATTGGTAATAATGAACGCATGTTTCTGGTTAACTAAAATACTAGTTTAATTATCATTTATGACATATTATAATAGTACATAGGTTACGTCGCTGTACCTGAAATACATACATATTTATAATAGACAAAGATATATCTTAATATATGCTGAAACAAAGGAAAACATACATACATATATAAATCAAATGATGTTACAATTCAATATTCTACTTATTTAATGCGTTCATTAAATCCCAAATAAGCTTTTGTTTATACGTTCATTAACTACTTTATTCAGATTTACTCATTACTTTTCTTAATAATTTTCTCAGGTGTGAATTCTTTGAAAGAAACCAGGTCAGTAGAAGTTATTAATTAGAAGTAATTATAATAGTGGTTACTTGGTTAGTGAATATCCATTAGTTGTTGACGAAGTCTCGTTCTGGTGATAGAGATGGCTCGTAGATACATTCCATCGTAAGTTGTTTTATCACTGCCACTTATCACTTTATTCTTCCGACCACTCGTGTAGGTGTTTGTATATGTGTGGGTAATTGAAGTTTAGTGTTCAATCAATGTTCTATCTTACTGTGTTTATTGTGAGTTCGTTTTAAAGTCAATATACATGTCTAGTTTCATTTGTCGCTGCTTCCACAAACGATCCTATAATTGATTAGTTTGTTTAATGTTTCGTGTTCATTATGTTGTTAATACACAATATTAAATTCCAATAATTTATATATCGTTAAGTGTTGCTGTCTGTTAGTGTAACGGTCTGATTGTTCACTTGGTGTAAATTTCACTAAGTCCGTTACTGCGCACTCCGGTAAAGTTCCACTACCGCGATATGAATGTATTATTAAGTTTTAAGTTCCTTGTTATTTATCTAACTTCCGAATGATTTGAGTAAACAATGGGAAGCTTATAATATACCGTCTCTCGCACTTGTAGTTAAACTACTTGATAATTGAAATGTAACCGTCTGAAAATTCTAACTGTAAAAACTTTAGTATAACTATTCAAAATTTAAGTGTTGACTGTCTGTCTGAAAATTGAATATCACTGTCTAAAATTTGAGTATGACTGACTAAAAATTGAGTATAACCGCCTAAAAAATTGAGTATGACTCCCCTCCGTCTTCCTGGACAGCTAGTTTTATTAATTCGTCCCTACTCAAAATTTTGTCTCTGGCGCGCTTCACGCCCACTTCTTTTCGAGATTGGTCAGTTTTTGATTTTCTCGGAAAATACTGTCCCACTATGTCAAAATCCTACGTCATAGTTCTTCCGATAGGTTCTTCGTCTCAGTTGCTATGGAAACATCCCTCACCATCAAATTTCTCGCTGGCTGAAGGTCTCTGATAGGTCCTTAGGTCTCCCTGCTCTCTGGCTTGACGATCGTTGACCCGCTTCGAAGAAACTATGGCTATTAACAACTTGTCTATCAGCCTATTGTCTGAGTAAACTCTGCGTTTCTATAGATTCCCATTATCTATACTTACAGTCTTCCTGGCGTATTGTTCTATGCTCTTACCCCTTTTTTCTGGCTATTACTAATTTCGAACATCTGCTGGTCGTTGAAGTCACCCCAACTTTCCCTTCGTAAATTCTTGTCTGTCAATTAGACGATACCTCCAGCTGTGTAACATGACTTTAGTTTTTGTCAGCCTATCTTCCAGTATTGTTACTTAAGGTGCAGCGTATCCGTTTCATTGTAGTATGGAGCATCACTTGTTTTTGTCGCTTATCGTCTACTGACGTAACACGGCCACATCTGCTACAATTCTTGGTACGGGTGTGAATGTCCTCACTTACTTTGTTACAGCTGCGGAGAGCAATAATTCTGGACGAAACTTTCCCTGTCATCTTACGCCACCAAATTCTATAGTTGGATTGAACTTAATGCGTTTCTATTGTCAAGTCAGCAACGCTTCACTGACACCTTCTCATTACTCCTTATTTATTGCTCCACCATAAGTCGTTGACACTTGCCTCGTGTGAACGTACTCTGCCGAGGTGAAAATTTTAAAATTTTCTGCTCGTTACACTTGCTGACTTGAGGGTTCGCCTAATGGTCCCGCACATAAGGTTGAACTTATGCAACTTATTCACAACGTCGTTGCTTGTATTATAAGATACGCTGTAGCCCAAGTATTCAAAATTGCTAACTTGTTCCAGGACAGTATCATCTATATAACAATTTTTGCCCGTATGGGATCAGTTCCACGAAAAGCCATCACTTTGTTCTTAAGTGTGGATATTTGCAATCCAGAGTCTTTGCAGATTCATTTTTTACAATAATTACAAAATTTTTATCTTGGCAGAACTTATAGCATGTCGGTTGGTTATTAATCTCAAGAGGTCGCGCATTCGATCCCCGTCGGTATCATAGAGTCGATACGTTTTCAGCCACTAGGTCGATTTGTCAATCTGACAAAATTGAGTACGATGTTTAGGCTACCACGTACAACGAGAAAGGGGCTGAAACGTATCCTCCTTATACGCTGCACAGGTGAAGATGTGGAGCCTTGTCTTTCACCATTTCGACAGTACACAAAAGAAGCTTATTGTTGTAATTGTAAAATTAAAAACCGTAGACAATATCACTTTATAGCAATAACGTTTACTGCAACTTTCATTTCTAAAAATAAAAACCCAACTGATTTCGCACGCACACACACGCTCCGCCGTGCTTATATAAATAAAAACAAGAAGACGTGCTTTGGCAAACAGGAACGCGCGAGGTGAAAGCCGTCACAAAAACATGACAAACAAAAAGTATATTAACCAGCTACACCGGTCACTGTGATAATAACAATTTCCCAGCCGTGTGTGTGTATTGTTTTCCAAACGTGTACATAATAATGATACAGGAGGCAGCGGCGGCGGGTGAATTTATAAACACAGGAAAGTGTGTAGTGAGAGTGAACTAACCTGCGGTAGCCTTGGCTTCGATTCCGAACCGCATTCTTAGTCGTCATCTTTGTCTCGCTCTTGACTTTTAAACGCGCTGTGTGCCGGACTCCGGTCTCGATTTTTATTTTCTCTCTCTGTCGAATCCATTAAACCGTTTTATTTTTTTTTTTTTTTTACAATTTCCAGAGGAGATAAATATCAATAATTTCCATAAAAGATCAAAACATACCAATCAACCGCGTCCTGGTTTATAACACACACCAGAGTTATATTTACATCGCGTGTTATGCAATAATTCTCATAATTATGCTAAACGTTGTGCAACTTGTATGCACCAGTAAACTGATACCTGTCTGTCTGTCTCTTGGCCTTAATCTTTTGTTTTGAAATCCGTTTTGCAGCGTTCGTGCCATAAATGTAATTAACAAAGACTCAGTTTCGTACGAATGGGATTACAGATTAAAAAAAAATCTCCAGGTGGTAGACACGGATCCGATACCAGATGCTATCAGATGAAAGGCTGGGGCATGGAAGTACGCAGATGAAGCAATAAAAATAACACAGTTCCTCGAAGGAAAGCCGGAGGGTCAGAAACCAAGGATGAAATATCAATCATACTTTTAGAGATTCGGACAGCACCGTGGGATCAGTTCACAGGAAATGTAGGCTATGCGCGCATGGACAGCAATAGATGGAGACGGTGGACGGAGGCTTCCTACAACCCGACGCTGAGCAGGGAGCTAGAAGAGCCAGAAGAGCTAGATAAGGCTACACCTACATTGGACACAGAAGTCTTCCGATCCGATCAGGCAAGGTTGGCTGACCAGATTTCTCCCGTCAGGTGTCCCTGCATTGATGACAGACGTTTTCCCGGCAGTCTGCTGTCACCACATATCAGGAATTCAACGAATTTCTCATTTCGTACGTCACGAGTGACTCGAAGGAAGATTTGGAATGTTTTCTCCTGCTAGACTCTAATTACTCTTTGAAGTAGTATAACACAACAATGTGGATTGTTGATAACACAAATACAGGCGTCAGTTTTTATTGTGGTAACCCTTTACATATTGATCCCAGCGACGTGCTTCATAACGAACAAGTTCAATTAAAAAGCCTCTGTTGACAACTGTAGATTTGCTTGTATTTTCAAACTCCATTTTTAGTTCACTCACCGAGACAATGAAACAGACGGCCGGACTGGAAATAAAGCAAGTTGATCTGGCAAGGCGGCGAGCTGGCATCGGACGTCAACGGGAGTTGCCGGAACGGACTGTGACGCGTCCTGTGTAGGTACACTCTGTAGAACAAAGCAGTTTGTTTTGTTGAAAGCCTGCTCAGCCAATCGTGCCTGATCGGACAATGACGGTTCTATGTCCAATGTAGGTGCACCCTAAAGAAGAAGATGAAGAAGACATCATAATGGATGCTCTGGTAATTTTTGAGTACAACTGAATCGTGTCGGGTCGTGGAAGCTGGATTGTCTCTGCCGTAACTAAAACAGACTTTGCTACTCCAGATGATTGGAAGGCGGTGGTGCGGGTGGAATGTACACGCAATCCACCGGGCAGTAAAGTGTTCAAAAGCTTAAGAAAGTGAAAGCTCTGTGCGATGGAAAGCTGTTATATACTCTGTGTAATAATTTGCCGTCATCGTCGGGGGGAGGAAGTTCAAAGTTCACGGTCGGGAAAGTAAAACCTGTTGAAAGTGAAGCACAAAACGACGTCTGGTTATGGTAATAAATAAAGGCAGGGCAGAAAGTTGTTGTTTACCATTTAATGTTTAACCGTTATGGAAATAAATAAATAGAAACGAGAAGAAGGAGAAGAAGTGGCAGCCAACTTTCATCCTCGATCCCGCGACCGCCCGCCCGCTTTTACTTTTCTTGTTCTCCGTTTAGTAACACCCAGGCCCAGTTGATTACGTTAATAAGTTGCGAACGGCTTACGATTGAGATCTCAGACGATCGTTTGTGAAAACCGTCCTGTCTGACATTTGGATACGCTTCGTAATGTATGTGTGTGTGTCGGACCCAAGGCCGCAGGTGGTAATAAGTACAATTTATACCTTTTTTTAGCTTAAATGTAACTGCTTCATCTCACGGCGAGTATAAACTTTGCGAGCGCGCGCGTATCATTATACCGTCTGTAAAATCGTGGTTTTATTTTAAACGTTTTTCTGCACTTCTCCAATAAATATACAAGCGACACTAAACCGATTATCATTATTTCCACCAAAGGTATTTCTGTTTTGTCGTATTTTTCGCACATTTAATTGCAACTCTTTCCCTTCATTACAGTAAAAGGATGTTTTTGTATGTTTGTGCGAATTATTTGTCTAGTCCCATTATTTGAAATTCATCCGGCTTATTTCTCTGAGACTCATGAGTAGCCTATATGATTTTTTTACGTTAATGGGTTACCAGCCCATCGCACAACCCCCAACCTGGAGCACCAGGTAATTTGTAACCAAGGTTTTCTGCGTTGTTAAAATTCATTACAGGGCTGTTTGGCCGTGGTCCATTGTTTTCACCAAAAACCGACGTTTCGGCTAACTAACGCCTACCACCTTACGTTAGCGAAACTTCGAATTTTACACTGATGATGGCACTCCTGAAACGTCTGTTTTTGGTGAAAACAATGAGCCACGACCAAACAGCCCGGGAATACATTTTAACATTGACTCCGGCCGTGTAAGCCTACCAAGTAGGCCTATATTAAGGTTTTCTTCCTTTAGACTTTGGTGATCCAAAACCTAACGGCAAGGCAGCAGCTTTCCCATACCCTGGCAGACTGCCATTTCCATTTAGACTGGAACAGGCGCTACTAGCCTAAGCCGTAACGGATGACGACGATGTGCCATTATTTCCGGTCTCGGCGTCCATACTCAATTAGTCCATATGCAATACTCAACGTCCACCGCATTCTCAATTAGCATGACTTGATCATCTGCAAAGCATGGCGTAAATCGCTGTTCATCGCCGAAAGTTATCCCCATTCTACATTACGCATATCCCAATATAGCGCATACTATGAAACTTAATTGTGTATGAAACGCCGGACAGTGTAGAAGAGGTCGCGGATATGATACGTAAGGAGACTGGTGCATTGGGAATCGATAGTGTTGTGTATCAGTTGGTTGACCTTGGCTGCTACAGCTGCAGCCGACATAATGTCCCACATTCGATACGATCCATTATGTAAATTCTCTTTCCACTGTTTTTTCTTCAGTAGCTCTCCGCGGTTTAATCACTGTTCTACATTTGTATCGGATGATCTTCTGTGACTAATAGTTCTGAAGGTGTCAGCCTGAATTGCTGACCAAGCGCGGTAACGATTGGGTCACGGTGACGATCACTGCACATAACAATAAACACGATACGGTAAGCAGTGACAGTATAGTAGTAACAACCGGATTCGGACTGTGCATTCGGACTTCCAACTGGCGGCCCACGACCACATCTTAAAAAAAAAAAAAAAAAAAAAAAAAAAACCCAATTTAATAAGTAAATGAACAATACACTATTATTTTGACTGAAAATGATCTTACAGGAGAATCATATGAAAAAACGTTTCCTTGATTCACTAATGGACACTGTAATGCGATTATTATTTCAAATATTTTTTTTTTATTTTTGGGTATTGCGAGAGAAGTACACCAGCAATTAGAGCCCGTCAAAAGTGACACATGTTAGCGTTGTTCGAGGGTGGGCGACGAAAAGGAACAAACCTTTCCTTTCCATTAAGACGTCGTAAAAATTATTCACGAACAATGAGCTGTACGGCACATGTTGCAGCGAACTGGACCATGCGTGGGAATGCTTGACTCCACAATTAGGACAAAAGAAGACTACCCTAACATCTGTCCAGTAGCGAGAAAAACACAGAACCAACGGCGAGAGTATTGTTCAAAACCATGTGTGCGACTTCTCAAAGACAATAGTTTATGCACGGACAATGGGACAGGCGACTAAGTGACGCTAGTGGAGAGCACAGATGTTATGCCACCCGTAAGTCGACGAAGGAAGTCGTCAGCGTACCAACAATAAGGGAATTCGACACGCTACACCAAAAGTAGCAGATGTGATAATTTAAAGTGGCCTTAGCACTGATTCCAGGAACAGGGCAACGGACGTAAGACAGCGACTCATCCAGTCCACGTGGACTACGTCAAATTCAAGTTGAGAAAGCCAACCAGCCAATGGGGAACGAGAATTTCGAAGGGAACTTCTGTAGGGGATGGTTCAGAGAGAAGCTTGAGACCAGAGAGCGAATCTCGTGTATGAACGTCCCTCTCCAAACGGCACTGGGTGGAGAATTCGTTGGAAATACAGACTGGAGACGAGAGGACACAGGGAGGTCCATGGAATGAACCTATCAAAAATGATTTGGTGGGAAGCTGGAGCGTTCATCAGAATCACAAGAGTGGGAACATGAGAAGAAATAAAAACTGTTTACACGAGGGGACGCGCTCTCAGTTTGCTACAGTTTTGTTCTCAGTTTATTAAAATTCTTAACTCAGTTTATTCAGAGTTTCGATCAGTCTATTTGAACTTGTATTTCAGTTTCATAATAGTTCAATTTATAAGAACTTAATGCAGTGTATAAGTTATAACGTATTTCGGTAGAGACGATTAAGACGTTATTACGACTAAATGGAAGTGCGCGGATAAGACCCAGAACGCAAAACGGAACAGTAGTTTTCGCGATGAAGCGCGAGTAACAATCTTTATAAATTCACGTAGTACACCGTCATAAAGGTACTGACATTTTGCAGTGACATTCTTGAACCATAACAGAAAAGTAGTGATACTACAATGTTTCGTAGTTAACTCAAGTAAATAGAAGTGTGAACAAGTGCCTAATGAACTTGAAAACAATCTAGGCGCCGAAAAGAGTGGTCATGCGGTATGGAAAACTATTAGAAGCATACGGTATCGAACTGTGAACCGCGTAAATAGACACACACGCGAGTAAACATAGCCGACCGATTACGGGTACAATGCCACGACTGGTATTATAATAATCGCAAAAGCTCAAAGTGACTGTCGCGGTGTGCCGAAGTGTGGTCGCGAACGAGTGCTATATGGATTAACCTCACTCATCAACGCAGGGATACATCATGGGAGCGACACATCACGGCAGAACGAGTAAAGTACAAAACTAATCTCTTCTTATAATTAGTAATTTATCAAATACCACTGACCTGACACTTAGAACCAAACCACCTGAGAAAATTATATAGATATGAGTCTGATAGATACGAATCCATAAGTAGGGAATATTACGATCTAGAATATTATACATGTCTTCTTGTTAATATATTTTGTAACTATGTATGTATTTTGATGTGTCTGTTGCAGGAACAGGATTTTAGCTAGGTATATGATTGATATGTGTATTGTTAATAATGATTATTTCTTGCATATGAATGTTTAATGTGTTTTAACATAAAATAATTAATTCAAATTATGAGCATACCACATTGTTAGTTAGTAACGTCATTACGGACGGAGAAGCGTCTACATTTGACTGTTCACTTAATTATTTAAATTTGTACATTTAATTATTTAAATGTGGCATAGAATTTTATTGTTTTGTTGAAGATTTGTAAGTGCTCTTAAATTAATGTTATGACATGAATAAGAATGAAATATGATTTTAATAAACGTAAGTTAGAATGGATTCGTTAGTATTCAATTGATTTATGTAAAAACCTGACTCACAACTTAACCTTTCACTGAACAGTATCTATAATTTATAATTCAGTTTAACGATTATCAAATAAATTACTCAGAAAGATACACAGAATAGAAGTTTGGAAGACAGTTAAAGTCAGAAGTAACTTCATATGTAACAAGTTTGAGTGTGAATAATTAATTAACTCTAATTCAATTCATACAATTATTTCTTATTTAAAGGAATGAATTTGTTAACATTGTGTATGGCAGTTCAACACATGGCATTAACTATATCGTATATGATTACCCAAACTCAGAGTTAGATACACTTTGATCACGACTCTATTAAAGAGATAATTCAATTAGTTTACACAATGAAAGTACTACAATAAAATAACAATGGATATATGAAAGCAATAAAATCAACACATCATTAACTCTAGGAGATTCAACATAGTTCGTACTGATATCACCTTTTTATAAACACAAATAAATTTATAATTGGATTAATCAAGTTACGCAATAATTAACATAATCATTATTATTGTATATGGCATCCAACTACGGGGCTAGATACATGTAAATACGACAAAGTTCGTACCGGCAACACTTTCATAATTACAGATCAATTTTTATATAACAAAGATAATTAATTAATCTATGCATATAATTAGCATAGACATTATTGTCGTACATGGTGCCCAACGCGTGGCATATGAATGTGGTACATGGTGCTCCAACATCACGGGGCAATATAAAGTAAAGATTTACGTACCTATAAAAGTAATCAATCATAATTAATGAATTAATTAATTTATGCAATAAATTTGCATAAATATTAACATCGTAACACACAGTAGATTATACTTTATTTGTGTAATGGAATGTGTATTTGATCCAGTGCTCTTTTATTTTCATCATATTACAAGACCCAAATATTTCCTTCCATACCTCGGTTAGACAAAACTGACGCGTTTGTCCCCATGTTTCGTCCTTAATTCGTAATCGGCCGCATATGTCATTCAAAGTTACGCTTAATGTGTTAAAATTAGGTCTCTGACCAACTCTTAGCGTGGGAGTTCCACCGGCCTGGATGCCGGAAAAAAAAGGCGGTGTCCCGACACGGTGGAAGCCTCCCGCGTAGAAAATAGCGCGGGAGTCGTCCGACGGGTCTTCCCCGGAGTCCAAGTTACGTCTGAATATAACGTTCCAGGTATTAAAAAGAGAGACGTGGTTTAATACTTTATCGTTAATCATTACCTTTCAGAATACCTTCCACTAAAAGGTATAGAGTATCTGGGTTTGAACGATAGAAGTATTTATACTGTACAGTGCAACATACTGATTAAATTTGTGAACATCTTTTTTTGTAGGCTGTCGTCTACTTTTCCTGCGTTATGATATTATCGTTCTGAGTATAAGAAAACAGTGGCCCAAGCTTCTGCTTAGAACGATGGTCGTACTGAAACTAGTGCCCGTTTGTTTTGATAAGAGAAATGTTAAGTGAACAGATACACAAAATCGTACTGATACACCTAAACCCCATCTTCAGCCACCAAATTTGATAAGACGTTCTGTTGATTGACTTCATCGCGGGCAGCATTTCTATACACACTTCCAACCTTCTGTCTTTGAAAGCAGGTGTTAACTGATAAGGCATATACTTTCCTGTAGCCTCTATAACAAACTGTAATTCGCCTATCTTCACGTCATGTCATCAACTCGCTGCCGGTTGCTATCAGTCGCTGGCCTTCCACTATGTGATTTGTCTTTTACGGATGTTTCTCTTGCCTTAAACTTATTAACCCGTCTTCAGACACTTCTCTCGTCCTATGCTGCCTCTCCGTAGACGTTACTAAGCCGATCCATGTTTGTAGCTGTACATCCTCCCTTTAGTCAAGGATTCGACAACTGTCCTCTGTCTATGCTTCACATCTATTGTTCGAGTAACGTGAACAAAAAAGAAAAATTTATCGATCATGAATGAAGATAGTATACTCCCTCAGGGTACGTATTTCAGACGTACAACATCAACATTGCACATCTGACAGACAAACGGGGATTACTTTCAGTACAACTCTCGTAAATTTCTTGCGCACAAGTGTCGAAATCGAAGATGATCGCGGATCCAATCGTTACAGCCTTCAACACGACGTAGTTACGTGTGATCAGTGAGATACATAAGGCACAGGAAATTCTGGTAACAAACTCGGCTGATCGCAATAACGAAGTAGCGTTGAAGGTTGAATCCGTGACCATCTTGAATTTCGATACGTGTGCACAACATACTTTAATCACGACGAATATACCGATTCGTTTGTCACTGTATTTATTTTCAAGCGTTACGTCGCAACAGCGCGGACGCACGCACGCACGGGTTTTAAGATAACATGAAAACATTGGCCGGGATTTCCCCCTGATAAATCTGTCACGTGCCTATAGAGACCATTATTACTCGTGATAACGTATAAATTTCATATTATTAGCGCCGTGTTCAAGGTTCACGACTTCCCTGACTTGTGTCAAACATGTTATCTACAACTGCGTCCCACAACGGACCTACTGATTTACTTAACGACTGACGATGGATGTAACGAGGCTGTTTTCTTCAAGTGCCGTCTGTTGTTTGTTTATGTAAACAGAAGCCAAACAAGTTCACACACACGCGCGCGCGAAAACAACATTATGCACAGACTTCTTCATTTGATGACAATCAACTTACGACCTTGACTGGCCTTGTCTTTAGACGTACAGTTAATTCCACATTATTCACACAGTACTGAGCACCAAATAAACTAGTTAAACACACAGGACCTGGCGGTATCATCTGACGCCAGATGATAAAACGTTGTAAATGTTTTAACGTTGATACCAGTGGCGTAACTAGGGGGAGCGAGGATCAAGAGGATGAATTCCCCCCCCCCCCCGAGCAATTAAAAATGTCAACAAAAATCCTTAATCACTTAACATACGCCTATTTTACAGGGTTGCCAGGTGTGAGGATTTTTCGCCACTGTGGCAAAATTTGAAGGCTCAAAATTCTATGTGCAGAAATGGTGGGGATTTGTGTAAATGCAGGGAATTGATGGGGTTTTCAAATAGTAAAAATTAATAAGTGTGTTTAGGTTTTTTTGGTAACAACTATTCCAGTTAAAAATTATTTTTATCACGAAACGTGTGGTACTCTGGAATTGTGTTGCTACATATGTCCATGACAAAACTACCAGAATCTACTAAGGATTTAGTAACACGCGCGCGCGCGCGCACACACACACACACACACACACACTTTCAGTAGAGTTTAAAAAGACAAACCGAATTTCAGTCTCAAAAAATTTGGAAAGGACTTTTAGTGTCATTAGTATTAATGAAAACTAAACAGAAGTACGTTAGGTAACGAGACATTTTCTGGCATATAACACACAATTAACATTCTAACAAACAAACAAAATGAAATAAATCCTCCTTTTTAATTGTACTATAAATGACGCAATGCTGGCGAAAGTTAGCTACCGTGTGAGAACATTTTCTTTTATCATATTAGACATTTTTTGTAATACTTAAATTGTTATTGTAACAGTACTTAAGCATTTAGAATATACTCAGACTCTTTAAAATGACGCTTTGTATAAAGCACCTAGATTTGTGGCAGTGGGGATTTTTACGGCAAAGTGGGGAAATTTTGGGTAGCTATGTGGGAAAAAGAGGTTTGGTTGACCTGGCAACACTGGCCTATTACTATTTAAATGTGTGTTAAAATAAGGCTTATAAAAAGGAGAAATACATTTATTCAAATCCTTATTCTTTGCCAGAGTACTGCCAGAGTTTCCAGACCTTAACTCCGAGGCTGCTTTGGATACTACAAGTATTTGAAATTTATGCGAGTGAGGCGTGGGTCATGACAAAAAAAGGAAAGCGGCAATATTCACAGTGCTGAAACGCAGTTTCTTTGAAATACTTTAAATTATACATTCCAAGACATAATAAGGAATGAAGATATCAGAGCAGAACTCCGAAGTAAAGGACATAAATGAAATTATTTCAATTTACAGAAGACAATGGTGGGATCATCTGTAAAGGATGACAGAGGATCGATTGCCGGAAGCGGCACTAAACTATAAAGCCACTGGTAGAAGAGACGTGGGTCGTCTGAGGATGAGATGGTGCTGGAACTGTGTGAATAACCTAATCCTTGAAGAGGAGAAGAAGAAGAAAAAGTAGAAATAATACAAATTAACGTATTCTTCTTTATCTAGTCCTCCTGCCTCTCAGCGTCGGGTTACAGGTAATTACAATATTTTTAAATTAATAAAACAGGGATTTCTTACTAATGACAATCACTCAACATTTTGTAAATAACGTACATATTTACAGCCTTAAAAAAACAATTATGCACGCGGCAGAAAGCGAAGCTAGAGCCATTCTATCCTCATCTTTTCCGCCCAGACACACTTCTCCTGACAGGGTTGTCTATGTCATGACTACTCTAGTCTAATATCTTTATGGTTTGAACCGTCGTCTTTGTGCAGGTAAACTATCAGTTTCTTGCCTTTAATTCGGAAAAAATGACAAAATATTATTGCTGGATTTTACATAAAAAGTAAAGCACTTTAACATCAAACTATAAAATAAATAAATAAACCTCCGCTCAATAGTCCGTTAAGGACCAAGGCGTACCGCGCGGCTTTTGTGTTAGCGTGACGGTGTATGGCTAATACTATGCGCCACCAGCCGCTAGTTGCGGTATTCACAGCCAGGAGAGGCGGCGCTGTTATCTCAGCGCCTACTCAGTTTGCCTCACGACGCTGAGTGCACGTCGTACGGAACCTCCGCCGGGAATTGAACCCGGGACCACGAGCGCATCAATCGCCCGCGTTAGACACTAGACCACCTGGAGGCTCGTTGCCGCTGTATTTAGCAGCTATGTTCATTTCAGAACCAACATGCAGCAGTTACTACCTACCTATTTGTGCTTTGTTCGTTTAGTTATGTGTTCCTCTGTTTGTCTTTATTATTTTTAATTCGATTATTTGTGTCCTCTATTGAGACGCAAAGACTTTACAAAATGTATTTATAAAATTGGGAGTCGAGGAAACTTGGAGAGGTAGTACCTTTGCTTCGGGTTGACTGGGCACTGGCCCTCACAAGTTCCCAGGGTTGGATGATGTGATGGTAGCTCCCAATGGAGCCATGAGCCTCTCTCCAGCCAAGACTGTACTGCGTGGTGAAGAGCCACATCCTACTAGAGGTGACCCCGTTGACGCAGAACAGTACGGATCTAGACCGGAAGGTCGATAAACATTCCTGGTGGAGGGCAGCAGTATCCATCAGTACCGAGGTAGGGCGTATAGGAAATGATCCTGGACCGGCCTATGTCTTGGATTATTGCAGGCGGTAGTCAAAATTTGACCCAGCTGTAGTACTGTGACTGAGGGGGTAGGTGGGACTCCATAGCTGTAGTGAAAGCAACCTACCTAGAGGAGAAAACCTCGATCACAATCCTGGCCCTCCAGGTTGGAGGTTGGGCTATGGGTTAACAACCCATTCCCGGAAAACCGGATGTTACGAGACTACCAAATAAGCCTCGGAAAGGACGGTATTATCGAAAACGACTCAGGCAACGGAATATGGACTTGTCTTTTGGAACGTGGAATGTTAGGACTTTGTACAGGCCAGGGGCACAAAGGGAACTATTTGAAGAGCTAAAAAGATATAAAATTGGTGTAGCAGCAGTGCAGGAAACAAGATGGCTGGGAAATGGAGTAAGAGATACTAAAACTCATACGGTATTATACAGCGGAAGAGAGAAGGGGAAAAGAGAACTGGGAGTGGCATTTGTAGTTGACAGAAACTTAAAACACCTCATAGTAGACTTCCACCCAGTCAACGAGAGAATATGTAGAATAAGATTGGCTACTAAATTCTTCAATCTGTCAATCATAAACGTACACTGCCCGACTGATGAGAAGGATGAAGACATAAAAGCAGAATTTTACCAATTGCTGGAAAAAATATATGACACCGCCCCTAAGAATGACATTAAACTAATCATGGGGGACATGAATGCGAAAATTGGGAAAGAAGATGCATACCTTGGCACCATAGGTAGGCACAGTTTACACAATGAATCCAACAGAAACTGGGAACTGCTTATCGACTTCGCTACAAGCAGGAATATGGTTATCAGCTCAACTCAGTTCCCACACCGTGATATCCATAAGGGAACGTGGGTAGCCCCAGATGGGAAAACAGTCAACCAGATAGATCATGTGATCATAGATAAAAGAGCAGCTACAAGTATCATTGATGTCAAAGCCCGGAGAGGAGCGTCAGTTGGTTCTGATCACTATATGGTGCAGATAAAGTTTAGATGCAGGATGGCCGCACATAGGAAGGACAGACTCAGAAGACAGGAAAAGGTTAACACAGCGAGTTTAAAGGACCCAGAAAAGGTACAGGAATATGCTGGGAAAGTGAGGAATAAATTGAACGGGTCAGTCGCAGGAACAGTGGAAGAGAAATGGCAGAGCCTTAAGTGCGCACTCCTGGAAACCGCCAGAGAGGTGCTAGGAATAGAGGAGAGACGGAGGCAGGAGGACTGGTTTGATGAGGAATGCAGGAAGAGTATTGCACGGAGGAATGAGGCTCGCAGGAAGTATTCTCAGTGTAGGACTAGAGAAAGGAAGCAAGAATATGAAGAGAATAGAAGACTGGCAAATAAAGTATGTAGAAAAAAGAAAAGAACTTTTGAAAACGGGCTGCTTCTCAAAATGGAGCAGGACTTTGCAGATGGAAGAATAAGGAATGCTTATAAATATCTTAAGCATCTCAGGGAAGGTTATAAACCATCTACAACACTATGTAGAGACAGAGAGAATAGAATTGTCAGTGATCCAGAGAAAATTAAAACTATCTGGCGAGAGTACTTCGATGGCCTCCTTGGTGGTATGCTGCGGGGAGGAGAAATTGTTGCTCACACTCCGCGGAATGCAAACATTGGGGGGATAGAATCTGACCGACCATCAATTCAGGAAATAGAAGAAGCTATTAGTGCCCTCAGGAACAACAAGGCACCAGGTACAGACTTGTTTCCTGCAGAACTGCTTAAAGCTGGAGGTACTGATGTGGCAGTCGCACTGCACTCCTTAATCGTGGACATATGGCAAACGGAACGAATCCCCATGGAATGGAATAAGTGCGTTATATGCCCCATTTATAAAAAAGGCATATATAAAAAAAAATTACAGAGGCATTTCGTTGCTGTGCACCTCCTACAAGGTTTTTGCGTACATCTTCAACCAAAGGCTGAGACCCCTCACAGAAAATATAATACGGGAATACCAAGCTGGATTCCGACCTGGAAGGTCTACAATCGACCAACTCTTCTCGGTAAAACAGATACTAAGATGCGGATGGGAACGTGATATTGATGTGTACCAGATCTTTGTGGACTTCAGGCAAGCGTATGACTCTATTAATAGAGACAAACTCTACACCATAATGCATGAATTTGGAATACCAGGCAAGCTGGTAAGATTAACGCAAGTTACTATGCAGCAGACTGAAGCCCAAGTAAAGGTGGATAGCCAACTAACTGAACCCATAAATATTACACGAGGACTAAAGCAAGGAGATGGGTTACCCCCAACACTATTTAATATTGCATTGGAATATGTAATTAGAGGCTTATCAATAAATAGCTCCAATCTGTTAACAAATAAAACTGTACAGATAGCCGCATATGCAGATGACATTAACATCATGTCAAGACGGATCACGGCAGCTAAAGAAATATTTATAGAGCTTAAAAACACAGCCAAGGAAGTTGGGCTAGCCATAAATACTGATAAAACAAAAATGCTTATCCAAACAAGAAGGGACCAGGTTCATAACAACATCGAGATAGAGGAGGACACAACTGAAGTGGTGGACAATTTCACGTATCTCGGAGTGAATCTAGCAAAGACTGGATCAGAGAAGCCGGAGATCCAAAGACGGACCACCATGGCTAACAAGGCGTACTTCGCATTGCTGCCATCATTTAGGTCTGGGGATGTGCACAGGGAAGTAAAAATGAAAATATATAGGACTGTCATCAGACCGGTGCTATGCTACGGGTGTGAGGCATGGACAATCACACAGAAAACAGTCGACATAGTAGACACCTTTGAAAGTAAAATCCTCAGACGCATTATAGGCCCAATACAAGAAAATGGCTCATGGAGACTGAGATACAACAACGAACTGTATCAAATATATAAAGAGATACCAGTCTCAAAATTTATAAGAATTCAAAGATTGCGTTATGAGAATGGAGGATGGCAGGAACCCTAAGAGGGCTTTGCTGGGTACATGGGAGGGAACGAGACCTAGAGGTAGACCGAGGAAGAGGTGGGAAGATGGCGTTGCAGAGGACGCGAGAGACATGGGGATAAGAAACTGGAGGAGGGTTGCAGTGGATAGAGTGGATTGGAGGCGGAGATTGGTGGAGGCCAGGGCCCGACTTGGGCTGTAGCGCCATAGGAGAGAGATTTATAAAATTAAATGGGAAGAACCCAGAATTTCTCATTTATACTGAGAAAAAGGGGGGGAGTCCAATATTCAAGCTAATCTCATCCCCCTTTATTTATTACTTATTTTATTTATTTATTACTTATTTACTAAATTTATTACTGCATTTAATTAATTATTGTTAATTCACTACCGGGGCATGTGTGTGAAAGTAACGTGTTTCTCTTTTCTTTTTTTTTAATCAAGCCACGAGTCATTTCCTTAGCATTTTTTAAAACCTAAATAAAAAAAAGAACGGAAAAAGAGGCGGCTCAGTAGACCAGTGGGTATGGCACCTGGCTACTAACCTAGAGGTCCCGGGTTCGATTGCCGGGCCCGCACCATAAAATCAAGGTGCGTTTTTCAGCCCCCAGGTCAACTCAGCCTGTTGAAAATGAGTACTTGGCATAACGTCCTGGGGATAATAATGGGCGGTTGAAGCGTAGTGCTGGCCACAATGCCTTCCTTGTATGCCGTACGGCTCACATAAGGCAGCCTACCCCGCCTTCTCCTACATTACTTCAGGTGGTACACATGGGAGCCATTATTTATAAAAAAAAGAACGTCTTTATAGTTTAAAACATGAAAATCAGTAAATATGAAAATTTTCTTCAAATATATTAAAGAAAATACTAGTGAGTTGATCGTTATAATGTTTTCAAACAGACTGATTTCAATATCAGAAATTCTGAAGTCGTGGTTATGAAACAGATTTATTTCATTTGCAGCTTTGTGACTTTTAGAAATGGTGAAGCAATTAAGTATCTGATCAGATGTGCACATTAACATCGCCTCTTAATTAAAAAAAAAATTATGTAACCACCTTTTGTATAGATTACGATGTACTCCTAACGATACCAATTTTATCAGACAAAGTAAAGAACATCACACTACAGACGAAAGACCGGACATGAGAAAGCCCGCCATGTTTGCTCCGAACACTTCCGCCTATTCCTCATGTAAGTCTTACATTCAATTCGTAATGTAGTAAACGATGTTTTTGTGCAATATAATTAATATTTGCCAGGTATAATAAAAATACTTTTCTGTCGGTATCATTTTAATTAGTTTGTAAATAAAGATAAAATGAAATCTATACGATTGAAACAACATACACGACGAAATCAAATTGAGTGTTTTTAAAGTGTTATCACTGCTATTTTAAAGTGAACCCATTCCTTTTGACTATTTATCTACAATTCGAGTTCTGTCTGCACGGGTTTTCAAAAGTACGTTGTTTAATGATTTGAGATAAGAAAGATTTGAAAATGTTATCAATGCTATTTTTAAAGTGAACCTATCCCTTGACTATTAACCTATAATTTGCTTTTCAAAAGCACGTTTTTTTATGATTTTAGTTGTTTTAATAAAGTCACTTTATGTAAATTTGGGAAAGAAAGATATAATATAATATAATACTTATTAACCTAACAAAGTTTAAGTTGTAACATGATTCCCAATATGATTCTGGTCCGATTTTACTAAAATATTACCCGTTTTCCAAGTAAAAAAAAACTTTCACACTATACCACTTTTGGACAAAATTTACTCGGATTTTCGTCACTTTGAAACCTGCTGGCTTCAACATCCAAATTATTCATTAAGCGTCTAAAAAGTTGAAAACAGTGGAAAATTTTAAACCAAGAAACAAAACTGTATTTAGCCGAATCGCCTTAAGGTAAATTTCCGTGTGCGAGCCATTTCGGTGTAGTGACTTCACAGCAGACGCGAACAACGTTTAACACAAGAAACACACGTCGCGGGGTAGTCACCCCTTGCTACGCGTCTAAGGTATCGATTACTCCCACAAGTGGGTATCAGAATCGTATCACACGGCAACCAACAATAAACGCTTAATACACACCCGCGTTTTTTGTATTTCAAAGTGATTTTGAATTTGAAACTGACATATCAAACTGATTTCGTAACTATAACTTAATAATTTATTTAACTTTAATTTAGTTAATAATTTATAAATATAAAACCACTGATAGAAGAGACGTGGGTCGTCGAAGATGAGATGGGTGCCGGAACAGGGGAACAGGTTTATATAACCTAATCTTTGAAGAGGATAAGGAGGAGAAGGAGAAGGAGAAGGAGAAGGAGAAGGAGAAGGAGAGGAGAAGGAGAAGAAGAAGAAGAAGAAGAAGAAGAAGGAGAAGGAGAAGGAGAAGGAGAAGGAGAAGGAGAAGGAGAAGGAGAAGAAGAAGAAGAAGAAGAAGAAGAAGAAGAAGAAGAAGAAGAAGAAGAAATTTATTTAGACATTACTAAATTATCACATGTCTAATGGCAAATTTTTAATAAATAATTATAGTTGGTCATTGTAAATATTCAAGTTTAATTTTTTAATTTCCCATATAGTAAAGAATCACTATGAATACTTTCGCATGAAAGTTTAGTGCAGATAGTGGAGACGATGATGATAACGTTGTATAGAGGATCGCCAATCGCCAGTACACGAGTGAATGAATCACCACGGGACGAAACAAAGTGTAAGAAACAAGTAGAAAGGGAGATAGTCACAAGAACGGCGAAACTGTCAGCGAGAGAGAACGCGTCGATGAATCACCAAGTAGCCAAACAGGTACAACAATCCCAGGCATTCACACACACACACACACACACACACACACACACACACACACACTACCTGCAGCTCTGCGCTTCTCTTGTGTTTTATTGCATACCCAAGTCCGCCCGCCTTCTTCCATTCGTGTCCTCCATCTCTACTATACTGCAATGCTTATACTTTCAAGGTTTCACGTACTTAAGAGAGATTGATGGTCGTCGTCGTCATCAACATGGAGCAAGACGCAATCGTCAGCACCTGTAGGCCCAGTTAGTCACCGGAATGCAAGAACAGTTAGCCAGGCAGAGATGATGACTAACTGCGCGGGCAGACAAGAATGTCGCCGTTACTGAGGAAAACTGTTCAAGTAATAGGGTACTGGAAGCAATAATTAGCGAGTTTCAACGGATTCCTTGCTGACGAATGACCAATCAGCACTATTATACTTTAGTATAGACAGTTACAAACAGTAAGAACATTTCTACTGCTCGCTTACTTAATTCCAAAATTTTGTCGCTTTAAATTTATTTATTTTTTTTTCAGGAGGCCAGTCTGTATACAGAATGTTTCCAAAAGATGGTGCCGGATTTCAAGAAACGACTCAACTATTTGAGCTGAAGGAAAAATCGACAATAACAATATGCCGAAAATGCTTAGTTTTCGCTCTGCAAGTCTGTCTGTTATTAAAAAAATTAATTACTGCTGAAAGGAATGGTTTGTTATTGAAATCTGGCATACCAAGGAGGCCTAAGTGTAAGAGAAGATATATACTATTTCTTACAAGTTAAAATCAATCCTTAATGTTATCTTAATAATTTTCAAAATGGAGGCTGATTAAATTTTTTAATTGTAAATTTCACATAAGTTAGCACTTATAATAAAAAAATGTCATATTACATTAAAAATTATTCCTATTATTGTAATTATCCGATTATTATCCACTGGTAGCCTACCTTGTTTATGGAATACGGATAAAAAATAACGAAGGCGTTAAATTCCTTTTATAACAAACCAGGCCAAACGATACAACTGTAAGAAAAATAGGCCAGTTTTCTTATAAAATAAATGTAAAATCTCCGTCATTTTCTATCCGAATTCCACAAACAAGGTATCATTAAATTACGAATAAAAGACATACTTTGTATGTAATGTAATATTCTTCACAATGAATATTAATTTTTGTAAAATTCAATACAAAAAAATGTTTACCAGCCGCCATTTTGAAACGTTTTAGTGTAACACTTTGGATTGTTTAGAGCTTATAAGGCATAGTAATACACTTACTTTGTATTCCAAATTTCGATTCCACATCTCATTCCGTTTAGCAGTAATTAATTTTTTTAAAAATAAAAACACACATACAGACGGAAAACGTGCGCGCGCGCGTGTGTGAAACTTGCGGAGAGCGCAGTTGACAGGGTTGTCCGCATTGAAGTGAAAAACATTTGGGCGCCCCAGCGTACTGCTAAGACCAAAGAAGAAGAAGAAGAAGAAGAAGAAGAAGAAGAAGAAGAAGAAGAAGAAGAAGAATTTACAGACAAGTTTTTAATGTAGTTAGTAACGAACGAGTAACACCACTAACCACTACAGTAACATTCAAAACAGAAACACGCACACTTTACCTGAAGCTACAGAACTGCGTAAAGTAGGCCTAATGGTAAATTGCTTACGTCAGTGATTACTGCACTTGTTGCATACGAACAGACAGCAGGAAGTGAAATGTGTGGGCTGGGCCGGACCAAGGCTATCTGTGCACCGCACCGTCACTATACATACAGTGACTACAGAGACCCTGTGCTACCGAGAACAAAATAAGGAAAACCACGATGAAAACTGAAAACAATGCGTTCGTTTATGGAGAAATAAAAAGAAACTATTAACAGCAAAAAACTCCAATACAATACATCAGTACGCAGAACATTCCTCTCACGGCACAAGATATTTTACACGTCTTCTTTCCATTTTACGCGAAGTAAGAAAATTTAATTTCGCGGCTAGTTCAGAGCGAGTTGCGACCGATCGCCCGAGACAAAAATACATCCCAATTGAAACCTCTTCTTCTTTGTATTCTTATTCTACCTCGTGTAGAAAGTTATGTTTCCAACAAAACACCGTTCCCTCTTCTTTTAGGACGCCCTCTACTTTCCTTTCCGATGTTCATAATTATTTTGACGAGTCGGTCCTCGGTCATTCTCTCGACACCCCGTACCCACTCACTCTTCTCTTCTTCACTGAACCAAACGTGTGGACTCCGCATCTTTCCCTTACGCTACCGCTATTCCTGTTATCCTTCTACGAATAATGGATATGACGGGTTACACTAAGACGACGATGGATGGGAGACATTGGAGAAGATTGGCGTGTTGGAAGCCAGGGTTCACGTTGGGCTGAAGTGCTAAAGAAGAAGAAAATATTATGAATAGTATTAGGCTAAGGGAATCTCCTTATGACATTCCCAACCTTTAAGCTAGTCTCATCTACATTACAGAAGCTATCTCCCCCCCCCCAGAACATAGTCGCATCTCCCTTTACCCCACGAAGAGCTCCTAATTACGCCACTGATGCTGCTGCACAATGCTGTATAATGAAAGCAAGCTAAAGTAAAGAAAATCTAAACGCAAGGCAAGACCAATGTTTTCATTCATTAACAGAAGTGACACCTTCCTATAATTTTTGAGGCACGTCACCCCCCCCCCCCCACAAGAAACTGGCGCTTTTCCTTCCAAAATTTGCGCCTTTCCTCTTCTGTTCCGCCACTTGTAATGCCTGTTAACGAATGACCCATGCCTTCGATGTACGACCCGACACACGTGCCCAAATAACACGTAACTTTGATAATATACCACATGACCAAAAGCGACACACTTCGATCGTAACATGTATAGAGCACTAGCGATCAACTGAACTGCATTACACCATACTTATTTATAGAAGAAAACACAATAGCTAACCGTTTCAATAAGTAACAATAAACAACAATAATCGCTAATGGTTTACCTATCCCGTGATAAATACCAACAACTTATTAATTAAATACACAGATGTGACATTGGAGCCGCGTCATCTGTTGCTTATCTCGGCATGTTGCACAACACACACGCCATTGTGCCAGGTGTCGAAGCCACGGTATTAACAGATTATTAATCGTTCTCTCGTTCAGGCAGGTAAGTGAATGAGGTCGTTACTCAGTCTCGGCGATCTCAATGGCAGTGTTTGCGTTTGGGAGGGAGGGAGAAGTGGGTGCGATAAAAATAAAGGTTTACCAATCTATTGGTTTTGTTTGTATTGCGAACGACTTCTGCAATAACTATTCAGTTACTCACTGAACAAACAACGCCATATGTTTCCTGAACAAAAATAACAGAAGTATTTTTACGTACGAAAACGAACATTCACTCTGCAGGCGTAAATGCTTAATGCCTAATTTTTTTTAAGGATATTTCAAATATTTTAATATTTTACTTCGACTAAGCAACACACAAGAGTATTCAACAACTTCTACAAGTTAGTGCAAACAGGAGCAGCATATGCCGACAATACAGCTGTCATTGCTCGACCCAATCCTGCTGTGAGGGAGACATATACAAGCCTGAAAAGAAGTACAAAAGGATAGGACAAGCAAGCTTCCTGGAATCCGGAACTCGCTCCAGACTTTTACAATTTCTACAAAATATTTACTTCCATTTTTCGTTCATGATGCCCCTAAAAATAAAAATATTCAAAGGAGTTTTTAGAATCAGATTTGGGTTCCTTTATTCTGATATTCAGCATGAATTTTACAGTTTTTCCAAAATTTTAATACACTTTTTGGTGTCCTAAAAGTTTTAAATTTTCAAACGTAAACACTTTATTCAGACTGTTTAGGTTTAGGTTAGGTATATTCAGACTGTTAAAATTATCTTTAATTTGATATCCCATTTAGATTTTTGCGATTTTGTCAAACTTTTGGTCCATTTTGTGGACCCTAGTGACCCAAACTTTTGAATTTTCCAAACTGAACACTATATTCAGATTGTGGTTAAAAGATTGTTTAATTTTATCTATAGGCCCGCCACCCATTCCTTAACAGTAATCTACGCCGACTCAATGCATGAATTACCCCCACTTTCAAGTATAATTAAGCTATCTAGAGAGAAGAGAGGGGAGACAACGCTATAACGTTCACTGTCTCACTTCCATAATATTTCCCTCTCGGTCACACGCATGCTTCCGTTGTTCTCGCCAGTCTTGTTGCAGCCGATGTTCACGCTATGAAACACTGTACAAGACTGTTGTGCGCATATGCGAAATAAATGCAAATTTTGTTAGCCTCGCAACGAGGTGTTTGTCTACTGCGCATCGAGACCCGAGTGTTCAATTTACATCGTCCTGCCTCTACACTGTTCAATTTCTATCGTCAGGTTTCTGGAACACATTTTTTTGTGGTGCAAATTTTCAAAAATTTTCCCCTCGTATTGTTACCCCCTGCCACCCTATTTTGGGTGTTTCAATGTCAAAACTAATACAGGGTCCTGTAGGTTATACGTATGCCAGAGTTTTACGCAAATCGTTTACCGCATTCAAAAGCTATCGTGAGATATACCCCAAAATACACATAGACAGACAGATAAATGGCAAACGGTCGAGTTAAAACTGAGGACCAGTATCAACAACAAGCAGAACAAGAACAAGCAGGGTGTCTCACGATAACAACTGAACACATCAACCGACTTTAGTACAACGTGGCACGAATGTCCACACTTTTGCCCTAGAGAACCCTATTGATTTTTAGATGGATCACCTCAAAAAATAGGGCGAGCGAGAAGCAAAAATGCGAGGGAGTTAAAATTGTGAAAACATCGCAAAAGCCCATGTGGAGTAACAAATTAAAAGAAAGTTTTAACACACACAATCAGAATATAGGCCTACTCTTCATTTTTGCAAATTTTAAAATTTTCGGACGTCCGGCCAAAAAATGGGTGAAAAGTTTGATAAAATCCCGATAATTCCTGTGGGGTATCAAATTAAATGCAGTTTTAACTAACATCTGAATTTAGTTTTAAGTTTTGAAAATTTCAAAATTTTTGGGACCCAAGAACCAAAAAAAGAGATCATAAATTTGATAGAAAAAACGTAAATCCAGCAGTGTTAGACTAACGGAATTGTAACATAGCAGAGTAATCTTTTTTTTGTAATTTCTTTCTATAACTGAAAAACGATCTAGTATCGAAATTTATGTAATAATAAATTTCACTTCGTTCAAAACAGTGAGATAGTTCTGCAGCCCAGAGAGCATACTAGTGTCTATATTCTTAAAGCCACCCGCGCGCGCTCACGCTTTGAGAGCCTTAGGCCCTCCGCACATGGGACGATTACTCTGTGACGAGACTACGAAGCGATCACGACGAGATTCAAATGGTATACGCGATTTACACGATCTTAGCGATAGGCGTCCGCCAACAGACAGATTTTCGTCAGAGATTTGTGTCTCCAGTTGTGTACCCAAACTTATTTTGCATTCCATTGCTTGCATTATATTTTTAAATTATTACATTGGGATATGTCGAGTTCTAGTGATGAGAAGGATATTGTTATGTATTTTTGGTATACGAGATTACAACGGCGGAAGCATTGGGTCCATCCTTATATTGAAAGCAATGTGCACTGCAGGCTACTTGTAGCGGCCAGAGAACCGCAGGAAACAGACGCAGAATTTGTTGCATTCTATAGAACGTCTAAAGAATCATATAATGCACTGGTCGAAATTATTTCCCCAGCCATTCATAAGGAAAACACAAACATGAGAGAATGTGTGGGTCCAGAAGAACGACTATTACTCTGTTATTCGTAAATAAATGCCCCCCCCCAACCGCGCCACTTGCGCGCGAAGTACTTACGTTGAGGGCTTGGCTCTCCCCAACAACAATACGTGACCGCAAGAGCTCAAGTTGTAGGCAAGAACATTGCTCCTGTAAAGTAACTGTAAGAATCCGAAGGACGTCTTTCAACGTTACACAATGTTGAGGGTTGGGAGAAAGCGATATCTCTTAACAATACTGGGTAAAATTTCGTTTGAAACAACACGCACACGAAACAAAAGAAATTTTACTTACACTCGTCCACACGGTTCAAGGTCGTTTCTCATCTCTGTGCCGCCGATATTAACATTATGTATGTATATATTCCGTAACGACAACGAAGGGGAAACGTTTCTCACGCCCGCCTACCCACCTAGATGTTCTTTCTCTTCAAATTATTTATTTTTGCAATTATCAACCGGATGTGTGAGTGAGCGTGTGAGTGTGTTTTCACGCGCGCTTCTCAAATAGCAAACAGAATAAACGACTCTAGCACATCAAGTTTACCACGTGATGGCCTCTCCCCGTCTCCCACTCCTTCCACCCTCTTCTACACCAAATCTTTCTTCTCTTTCTACCCTTCTACCTGTTTCTATCATAGAGTTCTTTAATAGACACTTTTCTTGTACCATTCTTACTCTTTTTCCTCTTCTTCTTTTTCTACCAGGGACTAGCCGAATCACCTGTTCCGGTCCCACAGGAACACATACACTTCACCAACGCTTCGTAGGTCTCCCTACATTTTGTAACTTTCGAGTAAGATGAATTACCAGCATCCTGTAGAGTAAGAACAATGGTAGGAGAACTACCATTTGAGCCTCTGGTCTTGCTCTGGGTTTCATTCGGAGACCCACCTCCTAGATTCTTTCGTCCCTAGTGCCGTTGGGAAAGCTTCCTCTTTCGCCCCCCTAACACCGTAGACCATTTGACACACATTTAACCCTGGCCGGGCCCTTACCGGGTAGTGCGAAATAAAAACAAGAAAACACGAATTACACAGTAAAGCTGAAGTATGAAAACAATGAAAGAATCCCTAGCCTTCGAAAACCTAACGGAGCCGGGGTCGAAAAGACCTAATGTTGGTCAAGAGACCAGACAGCAATGAGTAAAGAAAGGGATTCTACCCAGGACAGGTTAAAGCAAGGTGGGGATCCAGCTACGGTACATCGAGTGCGCTAACCCGTATCCACTAGGTGTAGACTACTGATGAACCATTCTTAGTTCAGTATGATACTAACTCGTAATCGTCTTCCTCTGTCCATCCTTCCGAGTGCACACATACCCGCTACCATGTAGTCGTCTATCCATCTTTCTTTGCTGAAATATCTGGCGCTGAACCACAATGCTTTACTTGTACGACCGTACAGTTGGTTGGTTAAGTACGACTGTGCTTAGTTGTTATTAAGTAATTTGTTATTCACAAAGTTAGAAAATGTGGAGAGACCGCCGACTCACGAAAGAAAGGATTCAGAGGCTCTTCTATGCCTGAATACTAACAGAGAATTGACGTTTCTGAATCGACCGGCTTCAGGAAAATGGTAAGAATATTGTGAACTGACTGTAGAACTAATTAATTCAATTTTGTGTGAATTGAAAATGAAGACCGCAGCTACCAACCATATGAAGGAAAATTCTGAACTTTGGTCCCCCATCTTAAGACAGGCTGGCTGCTGCTCAGGCAGATTGCGGAAAGAGACACAGATCGATCACCGATTTATCACCAAACTAAAACTCAGACAAATGCATCAATGAACACGATAAACAATGAATGTGTACTCCAGAGATCGTTTTTTTCCAGTTACAACAAGTCTGTTCGAATTGGAACATGAAAACTTCATTGCAGAAGATAAAAGTGTTCGAGATATAACGTCTCTGTATATGTTAAAAATTACCGATGAAATGGGGCGCCCTTATCAAACGCCTATATTTGTAGGAATATACTACAATTAAAATCTAAACAAGTAATACAAGCTCTGAGGAACTTTAATTAATTGGTAAAATCTTCGTTGAATTACGTATGTTTCACAGTAGCGAACGTTTGACATTTCTAAAAGACTTCGTTACATCTACGAATGCTAAATGCATTTGTAAGTTGAATTCTGTTTTTCAGTTGTTAACGGAACTGTAAAGGTCACATACAGTCATGATTAATCCGTTTCACTCTTCTCATAATAAGCTATTAGACCTGTTATAAGCTTCAGCCTCCTACTTTGTACCGTATGTTCTGTACAATAAAAATTGTTAATTTATTAATTATATTTGTTACCGTTCAATTTTCTTAGAAACAGTGGTCTCGTGTTTTCCATCTGTTTCTGTGTCAATGCAACTGTGGCTTTGAGTCATAAAGAATGCAGTAGTATTGCATAGTAGCGTAGGCGGACTAGTATTTCCTTGATCGAGTCATCGCATCGCTTACGTGATTCCAATCGATTCATCGTAGTTAGCGGAAACTGGACAAAACGACATTTACATCTACCAGCTCACGGAAGGGACCGAATGATTATTATATACAATTTACTGTGATAACACGGAAACACACACACACACACACACACACACACACACACACACACACACACACACACACACACAATACGAAACTTAAAATTACAATTAAATTGATAAAATTACCTTGTGTATCCAGGTTCCTTGCAACTTCTTCTTTTTTTTTATTTATTTTTTATACACAATGCGTTTCGAGACTTATAGTATAAATAAAGATTATAAAGATTTCGCCCGGGTTTCGGTTCCCCCGGGTAAATGAAAACGTAAAAACGTGTTTTTAGGTTAGAAGTACAATAACTTTGTTAAATGACTAATAAATGCATAAAAGTTAAAAACAAAACTTGTAAAGAATTTAATTCTGAGAAAAATGGTGTAAATAAAGTCAATAAAAATCAACAAAAAATTCCAATTGTTTCCAATTTTCCAAAATTTGTTTTTAGGCAAAGATTTTTCTGTTTTATGTCGGATATCATGAAACGTATGGGAGATACGGTTCTGCGACCTGTTTTATTCGATTTGTCAGGTCAAAAACTATAAGAAACAACAGAATTCGCCCCTTTCCAGAATTTCAGAAAGTCTTCATTTACCCGGGGGAACCGAAACCAGGGCGAAATCTTTCGCTAGCCGTAACTCGCTTACAAAGCGTTTCCGGACATATGTTTATATGAACTTTTTTCTTCTTTTACACTATAGAACCATTTCTCAAATTATTTCCCTCTCCTCCCGGGACACCCTGTAAGTTTGAAAGACATACCTGTACAATGGACGAAGGTCCACATTCTTGCAACATTCCTGGAAATATACTTTCAAGTTTTCATTTCACGTAAGTTCAATCAATTCAAGTTGAAGTTCTGTTGGATCATTTTCGATTTCACATTTGAATGGATTTTGAAACAGCTTTATGTTTTCTGCTGTGGCTCCATCATCAAAGTCTGCAAAGCAGTCTTCAAATTCTTCACGTAGTTTTGCGATGGTTTGTGCTGCACGTTGCGATGGGAAAGGCACACCTTGGAAGTTTCGAAGTGGTCCAAAATTGTCTTTCCTAATTGTTTTTCAAAAAGAACAAGTTTTGTTCTAAAAACTTTCAAATGATGGAACATTCACAAGCGTGATTCATTCAAGGCAGCCAGACGAACAAGAACATCAACCACGTAAATCTTTTAAACTTGTACAAAATATTATAACATTTTACTGAATTTATTTATTGGTTAGTTAGTTAGTAAAATATTATAATATTTGAAGTACTTTGACGACCTATTTAAAAAATGCACGCAGCAACGGTCGGGTTGCCGCGGGCGGTAGTTTGGAGACCCCTGTAGTAAGCTAACAAAAATGTATACGCATCATTGGAACGGTTCATAGGTACCTGAAAAATAAAACACGAAACGACATCCGAATGAAATTTTATAACACTGTGGCTGTCCCCACATTCCTGTATGCTAATAAGGCATGCACTCTTGGTAAAAGGGACGTGCAGAGGATTCAGGCAGCCGAAATGAAATTTCTAAGAGGGACGCAAGGTTGTTCTCTCTTGGGTCCGAGGAGGAACGAGGATGTTAGACGCGATTTAAACATTGTATCATTGCACCAGAAGATTGAAGACCACAGAAGGAGATGTTGTGAACACTTGAATCGCATGCCTGATATCCGTCTACCTGTGGCTGCCTTGGGTTATCACCGTAGTGGGAAGAGAGATGTCGGTAGACTGAGGAGGAGATGGGTTCCGGAACAGGTTTAAGGCTATAGTCATCGGAGTGGTGGTGGTGATGATAATGATGATGATGATAATGATTCTGACGATATCTTTTTTGTATTGATAAATACGATGTTGTAAAAAGTTATTTACACTTGATTTATTTACAACCAGAAAACCTAAATATCCAGAAAACCTAAATCGATCAATGATGGTGACGTAAAGATTTACGGTAAACAGCGCTTGACAGAAAATGGATGTAGGTAATCGGGAAAACGTTACATAAACTAATTGTCTACGTGGTCAAAAAATCACGCACATGCGCGAGCGACCTCTGGAATATAATGGCTCTCTACATCTTTACATCCAATCAATTTATCAATTTAGCGGACTTGACCCTACGTTCACTTTACGTGGGTCTGTATAATTTACGAGTTGTTCAACACACAAAACTGAATAGGGCCTACTAGAATCATGTTCAATTAGAGCTCCCCGATAAAACACAAAACGCTAACGGTCGTGAGGGCGCGATAAATCAAACGCCGGACCTCTCTTTCGCGCACGTTATTAATTTCCTGAAAAACATCGGAAATGAGTAAATTATTTATCAATAACGTTGGGTGAGCGAAAGGTCACACAGTAGACAGATAACCGAAGAGATTTATGGCGGCGACCAATGATTACTGTCTCATTGAATAACAGTTTTTGTACATTCTTATTCGACTGGAGAAATTCCACGACACCGGTTCACGAGGCGTGATTTGTACACTACAGAGAAAGGCACACGAATATAAATCATAATCCGCAAAAATCGATCCATCGATTTTGTTTTTTATTATTATTTTTTTTTGTTCAACTATATTTAAATTATCTGCCGGGCTGTTTGGCCGTGGTCCAAGGTTTTTATTAAAACCAAACGTTTCAGCAGCACCACTTGCTGCCATCTTCAGTGGACGTATCGAGTGTAACCTAACGCGGGGTGTCGTACGTCAGGCCCACAGCACTGTGGTGGTAAATAAGTCGAACGTTTAAAGTGGGTAACGGTCGCTACACATCGAATAAAAGAATATAAAATATCGTCAGGTTGTTTCCAAGAACTAGCAATGTATGATCTCATAAAAGAACGTGTGATAAATATAATAGACAAATATGATACAAATGCTAAGAAGAGAACGCAAATTTTCCATTATAAATTGTTGGGTGTTCATTAATGATGACGCTGAAATAAAACAAGAAAACAAATTGAAGTATTCACGATGGGACCCCGTTAAGAAAATGTTTGGAGACAGAGACTTTTCCAAAGAGAAACACAATTTAGTGACTAAATTGCCTTAAATTGTCCGCCTTGTGACTTTTTATAATTTTTCTATGACGCGTTTCAGAGCTTATACTCCATCATCAGATATAGATTAAGATAAAACTGTCACTCTTACCGAGGTCGTTACATAATATAAAATGTCAACAATTTTTGGATATAAACAGCGCGCGGAAGTAGGGTGCGCACCCGTTCACGTTCAACTTGCCACTCACAATTTCCCGTTAACCAATTTAGTGGTTAAGTCTAATTTTTACTAAACTTGTATTGCAACCATTAACACGGAATTATACTTTCCATAAGCGCTTTCAAGCCTCTCGGCTAATCTTCAGGTGGAACACAACAACCTACCTACAAACCTTTAGCCCTTTTTATACCTCATCTACAAACCGGAAGCGTCAACTTGACATAAACAAACATAGCAGGTATTTCTTTTTGGCCTGATTAATTTTACTTATTAATATCCTTTCAAAAACGAAAATGAGTGTGCATAAAACAGTACACAGACCGGTTTTAACATACGGCTGTGAGACGTGGGTGCTATCCAAAAGCCAAAAAAGTAAAATCCAGGCGGCAGAAATGAAATATCTTAGGAGAGTAGTAGGAGTAACAAGGAAGAACAGAGTTAGGAATACACAAATAAGAGAGGATCTGGAAGTGATATCGATTCTGGATTTTATTGAACAGAGACAACTACGCTGGTGGGGACACACGCAGAGAATGGATGGTAAAACAGGTTTGGGAGGCAAAATCAGGGGGGAGGAAGAAGAGAGGAAGACCGCGACTGACTTGGGATGGAAAGTTGGGAAACATTTTGAGAGAAAGAGGCTTGGGCTGGAGGGAAGCGAAGACATTGTCAATGGCTAGAGTAAGAAGGAAAAAATTTGTATATAGAGTGTAGTTGATGTACTTCTCATACATTGATGTAACCCGACACCAATATGGTATAAGGGTATTTTGATAATAAATATCCTTACAGCTTCGCCCGTCAATTGTTTTCACTTCCCAGACGTCTGTATTCTTTCACTACCTGGAGGACGTAATTTCCAAGAATACTTTCTGATTGGATTCTCGACATTTCGACTAGACAGTAAAAGCTTGGTCTGTTGTTCATTGACTTTCATTTTATATTCGCTCTTCATAACTTGAACCGTTTACAGAGGATTTTCAAAGATAAAAGAACGTTAAGGTTCCACGGCCGACGTCAATACTGCTAAAACATGCCGGGCTGCTAGGACGTGTCCATGACGGACATCTCCATTGGCGGAAACAGAGATCTCAACCAATCACGTAGGACTACGAGCAAAGACTGTCCTATCCCGTTGAGGCACTTCTGCTTTATAAATTTTGAAAAATCACTACACTCACGATAAGTTTTGAAGACATCAACCGATTTTCGTGAAATTCGGCAGGAATGTCCGGGTCCACACGTTTTTGGCCTACAGAGAACAATATTGTCTTTAAGACTGATCTCATCAAAACTAGGGGGCGCGACGTAAGATTTTGAAAAAATGCAAGCGTCTGTGTGGGGTATCAAATTAAAGGAATTTTAACCACTTTAAAGGAATTTTAGTCTGACTTTAGCATTCATTCATGGAAATTTCAAAATTTTGAGACGGGAGGGCACAAAAATTCATGGGTGAAATTAATGATAAAATTGAAAAAATTCACGTGGCCTATCAAATTAAAGAGAATTTTTACAAAAATCTCAAAAAAGTGTACAACTTTTGGAAATTATAGAAGTTTTGGATTATAGGTCCAAATTCCAGCAATCAAAAATTTTTAAAAATTTAAAATCCACCCGGTCTCAGACTAAAACGAATTTTAACACGAATCCGTATGTTTGGAATTTGTAGTATTTATTGTACGATTGGCTTCTCTACAGTTGTTAAAACACTAGCGTAATTGGGATTTTCATAATATATCTAATAATAAACGTCCTTAGTGAGAGGGTTAGAAAAATTTAAGTATCTAGAGGAAATAGTTCATAAATTCAAGAGAATAGTTTAGAAAAATCTGCTTTAGAAGAAAAAGGATTCATAAAATGAAAAGAGCATAGTACAACTAAAGATATTTACAGTAAAAAGTGCATATCTAAAAATGAGAAAATAAGGCAATACAGTACAGTAGTGAGGCCAGAATCCCTATATCCAAGTGAATGTCTAGCATTGAATTATAATTTAGACAAACTAGAAATATTGGAAAGAAGAATTATTAGGAAAATATTAGGCCCACGAAAAATTTCAGAAGGTTGGAAATTAAGAAGTAATGATGAAATATATCAAATTATAGAAAATATATGTAACACAAACAGTGAGAAAGAAAAGACTAGTATTTTTTGGACATTTATACATAATGGACGACAACAGGTTAACAAAACAGATCTTCAAATATCTGTGGGGAAAAAGTCAACATCAAGTTGGATTAAAGAAATAAAAAAGGATTTAGAAAAAAATAATAATATAAACGCAAAAGAAGCAATTTAAAGAGAAGTTTTTCGGGGAAAAGTGTTAAAAATGGAAGGAGTCCAGGGTAGAATAGAGAAAATGCAGGTTCAAAGTGGGCTGAAGACAGGAAGAAGAGACATAGTGAAAAGATGAAAGAATATTGGAGAAACACAACAGAACAACGAATAAAGAATTGGAATTGGCGTGTGGTCCTCAGACGGACGATACAAATAGAAACGTTCTTAGTAAGAGGACGTTGAAGAATTCTTGCCACTCATAAAGAAATTAAAAATTGCCCAAGGTTTGCAGGGAAAAAAAAGAAGAGGACAGGTGCCATCTGAACTGACGAAAGGGGCCGTGCAATAATCACGTGATGTTTTTTTTAGCAATTTTTTACCCCCCCCTCCCGCCAGGTGATATGTGGTGAGGTTTTAGACTACCCCCCCCAACCCAAAATCACGTGTATTTTTTTGGTACAAAGTATCCTAAACATTTTCAGAATATTATCTTTAAATACAGGTATAATCTAATTTAATTCTGGAAAATTAAGCACCGTGATAAAAATATCCAGACAGACATTAAGGTTGCAGGTTGTTTCTGACTGGCATAAAAATAATAAAGGAAAGGTGTAATCTTGTGAAAAACATATATTACTACTGGTACATGAATATATTTAATGAATATTGTCCTCGGACCACGGATTAGCGAGACTTTCTTCAACACTAACAATTGGATAGGTATCTTGCAAATCAGCTGTTGGCATTGTGCTTTGTAGAAGATCAACGTCAGTCTCATCAAGCCACTCGGCGTCATCATTTTCGCGCACTACGCAGAGAATCTCTCTCGATGTAGCGATCGACCGTCGCGTAAGGATACGTGAAGGACGAACGTTGGGCATCTCTGAAGTATTATTGCTCGGATTATTAGGTTGCTTGTGACATGACTTTACATGTGCCTTAACACTCTTCTTTGTACAGAAATACAAGGTTACGCGTCGCTTCTTGGATCAGAAATCGCGCGCTTATTAACGAAAAAACAAATACACGTGACATCTCACTACACCCCCCTCCCCCTTGTGATATTTTGTGATTTTTCCCGAACCCCCTCCCCCCTTTCGAGCCTCACGTGATTATTGCACGACCCCAAAGGTGGGAGATATATCGATTAAGAATGAAGGAGATGTGGGAGAGGAGGAAGAGAGAGGAGAAAAAGGGAGGAAACAGTCGAACCAAACGTAGACCGCAGTGAGCGAGTTCTGCGGCTCAGGGTCTCAGCTTACTTGTCTCATGCACATTTTACAGATATGTACCTATTTTTTGTTGTAGCTTACAAAACCGTCAGTAACAATTGAAAACTGGAAGACGGACAATTGCTACGCCTCTATGCGTATCTATACACCATTCGCTTTCGCGTGGCACCTAAGGGATTAGCAGACCCTTGCTCTCGCACGCGCACTCACGAGCGCCCGGGCCACACACCCTTGCCCGAACGCGCAGGTATCAGGTTTCACTTCATGAAACAGTTACAAATTATGACACATTTAAATTGAACGATAATCCAAATTAAAATATGATTTTCGTAATCTTCGTTAAATTGCGAGAAAAATGAGTCCTCTCAACATATAGTTACTGTTAACCATGTAGCGTCAAGGGAGTATATTTGGATTTTAGAAAAAAAAACACATATAGCGGTACTAAAAAGGCGAGTTTTATTTAAAATTGAGAATGGCATTTTAATGTTATATAAAATCGGTTACCAATGATAAAAACTTACTAATGATAACATTACAATTAATGTTAAATAAGTACAAGATGAAATATATTAGCCTTTTAGTTTAAATTCCACATTATTATGTTTTTAATTTTTATAAAATGGAAAAGCCTATTTGTAATACAGTACTAAAAATATTTTACTCCTGGATGTGATGGGCATTTTTCTCTTAAAATTTTACATTAACACACGAAAAACGACATGAATATAAACGCAATATTTTCTTTAACTTTGATCGTTTCGAAAATATATTAATATATAAACAAAAAACACCTTTATTAATAGATAAAAACAAAAAAAAAATACATACTTAAGAAATGTATAACAAAAATACATACTTAAGAAATGCTTCTTTTAAATAACTTTAAACAAATACTATATACAATACAATGTTGTTTTTCTTATGTACAAGCTTAAAAGTAAAATTTTTATAAAATTAAAAACCCCATCTTAACAAAAGTGGGTCATAAACGAAATATTTTTCGTGGTTTTATTTACAGATAGCCGATATTTATGGATAAACAAAAAAAAAACGTTTAGTAATAGATAAAAAACAATTATAACAAAAATACATATTGAATAAAAACTTTTTTTAATAACTTCACACGAATACTGTATGCAATATAATGATTTTTTTATTTACAAACTTAAAAATAAGTTTATAAATTTATTTATTTACAAACTTAAAAATAAGTCATATACATTGTCGTCGAAAGCGGATGCCCTATACACAGGAAGTGAGTCATAGGGTTGTTTCGGCTAATATCTTTCATAACGACGCTTAGTCAAAACTAAACTCCGGACAGACTTCAAAATGTCGCTGAACAGCGGTTCATTGTAGCTTCGAGGCAGTTGGTAGAATTAATAATAATTAAGATAAAAACTAATTCAACCAGTTACCCGCACTTGCATGAAGAAACTGTGAGGTTAAAAAGTAAGCTTATTTTAATTCTGCACTTACAAGTTTACATTTTAATTGATACATGCTGTGTATAAACACACTAAAAATAAATGTAAAAATAAATCAACAATATATAACACACTTTGATGTCGAAATGTAACCAAAAAAAAATTAATGGTACCCGGTATATTAAATATAAAATACTACTATGCATGTTGAACATCATATATTATCATAATCATACCGTGTTTGGTGTCATTTTCCTTGGAATTGCACGAAGTTTACAAATAAACTGATGTCAGTAGTTAAATTTTATATTTTAAAGAAGTAGCAATTACTCAATTAGGGCCCCAGTTATGAGTCATCTACCTGCCGGCCGGAGCGGACGCGAGCAGCTGCATTTGTATGCGTGTGTGTGTAAGGGTCTCCTAATCCCTTAGGTGCCACGCGAAAGCGAATGGCATATAAGTGTGTACCATGTATAATGCAACAATAAAACGTTTACGGTACAACATAAATAAAAGTACACACACTGACATTAAATTACTATAATAATAAGACTTTATTTCAATTTCAATAAAACCTAAACTGTTAAAATAATTTCTGCACGGAATGCAAAATAGAAAAGTTATTTTTTTATTTTTTATTTCTTCGACAATGAATAGGGTAACTAACTCATGATTTAGCAAAACTTGTGTTCAGTAAAAAATTTGCACACAATAAGCAAACTAAAAGTGTAAAATAAAATTATTACTGTTTCGTGGAACAATAAAGCCAAGTGACACGTCAGAGGCGTCGCCCGTCGAGTCTCGCATTAACTCCAGCCGAAACATAAACAGAATCGAAAACGTGACGTTTGAATCTGAACACAAAGTCGTAACAAAAACAGAAACCTTTTAATCTATTAAGGCGCGCGCGCGAGCGCACGCACACAAGAAGGAAACGTTGGTTGGTCGTGGTTGATGCTGACTTAACCCTTGATTCCTCCAATAATTTACTACACAAGAGGCTTTGTATATGTATGCCAACAGGTACGTGCCCATGCTTTCCAACTCGTGGGTTCAGCTTTATTACACCGTACTTCCGTTCTTTAGAATCTTTTCCTTCGGTTTCTTTTTTATTAGCAGAAGTTCTTTCTTTCGTTTAATCACTGACTGTAAATATGCTTCTCCTCCTGAACAACAATGTCCAGGTTGTTAAAATTCATTACCGGGATGTTTGCCCGTGGTCCATTGTTTTCACCAAAAACACGTTTCGGCAGTGTCATCGACTGCCATCATCACTGTAAAATTCGAACAGCCCTACACTGACAGCGGAATGGCGACGACACCACAGTACTGTGGTCACTAACGTCTGGCACCCTACGTTAGCGAAACATCGAATTTTACACTGATGCTGCCAGTCGATGTGCCGAAACGTCTTTTTTGGTGAAAACAATGGACCATGGTCAAACAGCCCGGGAAGGAATATTAAAATCACTGACTCAGGCCGTGTAAGCCTACGAAGTATATAACAATGTCCAGCTTCGATAACTCCATTCAAACAGTTCTGTTTTGTCAGTCGTAATTAATTTTTGACGTTCGGCCGTATAGTCGCGTTGTTGATACGTTCCTGCATCGCTTAAACAAAGCCCTACAGTGACAGCAGAACGACGACGACACGATGGATCGGCTTCATTGAAGGTGATAAGCTGCAGCTGCTGAACGCCGATCGTGGCAACGCCGAGTCAACGTGGACTCGACACCTTACTGTCATTTTACTAACAGGACAATCTGATTGGCGTACACGGACAGTATCGCTGGTCTCAAAACACGTTATCACATCAAAGCGCTGTGAATGTAACGACGTAAGAGGCGAGGTATAAGAGTGAAACTGGAACAAAGCATTCAAAATTTTGAGTAATTAACAGACAAAAATCATTCACAGGGATATCGCCTTACCGTAGCACACTCCGTGCAGGCGTGAGGTTTGCGTGCTCTGGTGAGGTTGAGTGTTATGATGGTGGTGGCGTATCTATTGGTAAAGTCTCCCTCGCCGGACAGGTCTCAGCTTGGGAGTCAGACGAAGCATGTCCCGCAACCCAAGTCCCCGCCTTTCGTTACCAAACCTAATTATTCTTTCACCGTCTTTGTCGGGGGTTCATGAGATTCCGGAGGTCAGCTCAAACCAACTCATCTAGGATACAAAACTCTACACAAATACTGCGAGGTCGGAAGCAGCGAGGTGGCAGCCCCATCAGCGGTCTTTCTCGCGCAGCGCTCGTAACACGACCGGGGCAGATTCACTTGCTGGCAAACTCCATAGGAAGGACCATATGGATAACGGGGTTTTGAGTAAGGCTAAAAGTTTAAGGGCCCAGAGATTGTCAATAGCGGAACGTGTAAACATTAGCATATGGAATGCACAAACTCTAAACTTGACAGGGCAAAGTAGTACAGACAGGGCTGGATGCGCCATGTCCAAAGGATGGACAGGACAGACGACCAAAGCAACTGGTGCTTTACCATCGTACGGGAAACTACAACATCGGAAGAGAGAAGAAAAGGTGGTCAGATCAATTAGTACGCAACGGATCCCGTAAGGTCCAAGACCTGAAGCAGAAGAAGAGAAGAACAGACAAAACTTTTATATCAACTTTATAAAAATAAATCTTATTATTTGGACGGATAACAAATATACAGGTAACAAAGGACGTTGCCGAATCTCAACTAGGCGATCGCAAACAAAACCGCCCACGGAGTCACGAAGCCGCGGCGCAGACAGCGCGAAATCTGAAACGCAAGCACGCGCTGCGTATTGTCACAAACTCGCGGCCGCGCGCCGATTTACGTACTACAACAATGGAGAGGCGTGGTCTAGCGGTATGTGTACAAGTTATACATATCTGTACGAACACAAAGAGGTAACCCCCAACCAACCCACACGTCTTACGGCCACGGGTTTGTGTCTCGCAACTGACTTTAAGTTTCGTAATAGACGGACAATAGTGTTACAGTAATGATATCATTACCGACAGCGCAACTATACGGCTTCCTGTATAAATGTCTCGGTTACGAGCACTCATTACGTCACGACACTTCGCTGAGATCTAAATGCTCAGCTTTGTATCTTTCAGTAGCGTTTGTTGTTCACCTCCCACTCTTGTTACAATTATATATGCCGTTTACTATGGCGACCGTTTTAGATGTAGCCTATATGTTAAGATCGAGTGTTTTGAAACCGTATACACTATACACGTTACAGACGAACACACAGGCATATACCTAAAACAAATATCGAGGCGCTGTATAACCAAAAAGAGCCAGAAGTTGTCCGGTAAGCAATCATTCCAACAATTAAGTGCTATTCTCTAAGCGCCGGAAGGAACCGCCGCGACAAAATCTCAACAATGTCCAAATACGAATGTTTCGAATATTTCGTGTTTATTGTATGACTGACTGTTGTGTGCTCTACAATTGCTATATCACTAAAGAAGTACAAGAATAATCGAGAATTTTGTAATTTTTACTATTATCTAAAAATTATCTAACATAGAAATTTATGCGATAATAAATGTGTTTTGTTCAAAATAGTGAGTGAGTTCTGCAGCTCATGAAGCACATACCCTACTACAGTAGTTACAAAGGAGCGAGCACGAGTTGCGGAACATTTTTTACTGCGCGCAGTAGGATCGGTCCAGTAATGCCTAAGCATGAACTGAGCGATATACCCCTTCAGATAAGTGGCGAGCGCGACTCAGATGTCAACTCAACTTGATCGACCCCTAACCTTCAGAGCTCACGTGACCAACGTACTCCAGCGTCCTACTCGCGTGACCAGGAGCCGTCCTAACGTACGCACCGCCCAACTATCGGTCCCTGCTCGGTGAAGACGTCAATGCCAGCCTGGAAGCTTTCCAATCCATCACCCTCCGACAATTCTCCACCTCTCCCTGGTTTGTCAAAAATGATGTTATCAGGCGAGGGCTGAAGGCTCGACGAGTTTTTGCGCTCTCCTGCGTACAGACTCTTCGACCGTGCGACAAGCACATCACATCCTCACCGCCGCCGACTAAGTATGGACGAAGGCCCACCACCTGTTAAACACAGACGCCCAAGAGCCTTCTTAAATGCCCCCCACATGCTCTCAGAGCCCTTCTGCTCCATTCCCCCGATGTTTCTCAGTTAACATCCAGTTAATCAGCAATTGCGGTCATCCTCTCCGTCCGCTAAATAAATAACAAAGGAGGCTCCTATCATAAACAAAAGACATCGAGACCCGCTACCAAGTACTATCAAGAGCATCAGCCAGTCATTGGAGACCATCCGGACGCTGCAACCACTGGGGGCACACATGAATCTGTGTCCCCTGCATCTGGCATGGTTTCAACTCACGTTCTACATCTTGGGGATTCTACAAAGTATAGGTAGAAAAGAGAGTATAGGAGTATCTCATTGTTGAAGAATATCAGACATTGGTTAGACAACATCAATTATTAACCCTAATACACTTATTTAGAGCCGCTGGTAACATAGTGAAATGGTGGACCGACACATAAGAACAGAAGATTTTGGACAACACTGATGATGACAGTTGGCTAACACGCGACCGGACACCACGTGATCGGCAAGAGGAATGTCTGTTCGCCGGTGGTCATGGTTTACCTTGAGACAGTGGAATGCTACAGAAGTAAGTCGCGCACCTTTGTGAAACAAAGGTAAACACTAAAACAAAGACTTGAGCAGAGTAAACCGGTAAGACGGGTCGCGCTGTTTGTAGTAATCAATATGCAAGCGTTTAGCCGGCGACACGGAGTAAAATAGTAACAAATGATATGATGCCAGAAATAGTCGTATCCATACGACTTTTTAGGACAAACAAATTCAGGATACAGTAGATGAAGTTCTTGACATCATCATCATCATCATCTTCTTAACGGTTTTAGGTTTTAGCGGGCTGTTCCTATTCTTTAATCCTTTCATTAACTGCAAAAATATGTAAATCACTTCTTATTCAGATATATTACAGTTATACTCTTCTCCTATTTTATGTCAGATGTATATTGCTCGCTGGAGATCGTCTTCTGAAGTGGCGAATATAGCTTGTGGTCATCCGCGAAGAGAATGGCTTTTCAAGCTTTTATTTCGGTGGATTTCAATACCGTCAGGGGATTGTTGTTTCCATTTTTTGAGGAGATCATCCTGGATAAATGTTAAAAAGTAGTGGTGCCAGACAACAACCTTGTCTTACGCCTTTGTTTGTTTCAATCAGGACAGATTCTTCTCCGTCCTCTATGATTAAAGTTCCTCAATTCCAATTCCAATTCCAATTCCAATTCCAATTCACAATTCCAACAACAGTAGGCTCGGAAACCAGGACGGTAGACCTTGATATTAAAAATGCAACAACAAAGCCATCTTGCACAAAGTTTTCTAAACCAAGTTCTTGAATAAAACACGCTCATATGAGATCATGCCTATGATATTAGCAATGGCGTCCGCTCTCAATCGCCGGTCTTCCAACAACGCGTATGAAAACTGTTTTAATGATGTCTGGAGTTGTTGCACTTTTCGGGCGTCCACAGCTGGGATCATCCTCAATGTTGGTACGACCACGTTTAAACTCAAGTGCTGAGTTACATACAAACCAATGTTTCTGATGGTGCAGCATCTCCTAACACATTTACCATTTTGTTAAAATTCACTCCCGGGGTGTTTGGCCGTGGTCCATTGTTTTCATGTAAAACAGAGGTTTCGGCAGTGCCATCGACTGCCATTATCAGTGTAAATTCAAGCTTCGGGGCTAACGTAAGATGGTAGACGTTAGTGTCCACAGTACTGTGGTCTACCACCTTACGTTAGGGAAGCTCGAATTTACACTGATGATGGCAATCGATGGCACTGCCGAAACCTCTGTTTCTTGTTGAAAACAATGGACCACGGCCAAACAGCCCGGTGGTGTACCACCTTACGTTAGGGAAGCTCGAATTTACACTGATGATGGCAGTCGATGGCACTGCCGAAACCTCTGTTTTTTGTTGAAAACAATGGACTACGGCCAAACAGCCCGGTGGTGTACCACCTTACGTTAGGGAAGCTCGAATTTACACTGATGATGGCAGTCGATGGCACTGCCGAAACTTCTGTTTCTTGTTGAAAACAATGGACCACGGCCAAACAGCCCGGTGGTGTACCACCTTACGTTAGGGAAGCTCGAATTTACACTGATGATGGCAGTCGATGGCACTGCCGAAACCTGTTTCTTGTTGAAAACAATGGACCACGGCCAAACAGCCCGGTGGTGTACCACCTTACGTTAGGGAAGCTCGAATTTACACTGATGATGGCAGTCGATGGCACTGCCGAAACCTCTGTTTCTTGTTGAAAACAATGGACCACGGCCAAACAGCCCGGTGGTGTACCACCTTACGTTAGGGAAGCTCGAATTTACACTGATGATGGCAATCGATGGCACTGCCGAAAACTCTGTTTCTTGTTGAAAACAATGGACCACGGCCAAACAGCCCGGTGGTGTACCACCTTACGTTAGGGAAGCTCGAATTTACACTGATGATGGCAGTCGATGGCACTGCCGAAACCTGTGTTTCTTGTTGAAAACAATGGACCACGGCCGAACAGCCCGGTGGTGTACCACCTTACGTTAGGGAAGCTCGATTTTACACTGATAATGGCAGTCGATGGCACTGCCGAAACGTCTGTTTTTTGTTGAAAACAACGGATCACGGCCAAACAGCCGGGGAATGAATTTTAACAACATTGTCTCCGACCGTGTAAAGCCTACGAAGTATATTGCATTTACAATTTCGTTGTGAATTTCCACTGGCGCTAAAACGTTTTTGAACAAACAATTCAATCACAGCACGGTTTGAGTTTGTGTGTTTTTCAAAACACACGTGACATGTAAATTTCGAACAACTGGTAAACAATGAATCAGCTGACAGATAGATTTGGATAATTAACACGTGTTTACGTGAAATATGAATCTTACCACATACTAATAATTATAATAGTACTGCTAATCTACAGATGTCGCTCCGAGAACTTTTCAACTACAACTCATGTAAATAGTTTGTGGAAAAGTGTAGCAAAATATCTTATAGCTGAGCATTATGGGATATTAACAAAAGAAATATATGCACAATAAAAGGTGAAGATGTGAATTATTCGAGAAGGTTTCGCAGAAAATCAAGACAGAACTGACAACGGAACGATGTCTTAGGGAATAAAATGGTAATTAATTTGGATATTGTTACGACGATCTACTTGATCGTCGCAGGTACAGTTGAAAACAAAATACGAGACACCAATTAAGTCACTAATCACCAGCTTTAATTATCACAGTTAAACAGTTCGTAATTAACAACACAGTCTCTTACAACAAATCAAATAAAAAATTGTTCACACTCAATAAAATGTCCACTAAAATTAAACACAATTGTATTACAATTATCCCGCCCGATTATTAAACACTTCACATAACCACTTGAACGCACACAGTAATATTGCCAGATAATCACTTGTAATCGCCCGACAATAAACTGAACCGCACTGTAAATATATCGCAGCTACTGTATACTGAACCTGAACGTCGTTGAGTACTAGTATTTATACAACGCTCACAGACCAGAAGATTCCAAACTACGCCTTATCTCTAAACTACGACGTAATTAATTGCGGCCTTGATACAGTCCGCGCGGCTGGCGGCTTCCAGAAAAGTCTCGCGAATGCGTCGAGAATCACGTACAGTATGCCACACACATTAGAGCGAGATTCTTCTGGCACATTCGACAAACACGTTAACTGTTCTGTGATGTCGTAACAATATACTGGGAGCTACGGAAACCAAACTATATTGTACAGCTGATAATACGAATTCCAAACAGCAGGTAAACAACGAATATGCCTGACGCAGAAGGAAAAGATGTTAAAGTTGTCTTTTTTTATATTCTTCATAGGGACTGGGCTCATTGCAGGCCACACAATAGATTATATAGCCGTATGTTTCACAAATAACGTAACACGGTTAGCCCTACTCTTATAGACCACCTAGGCGTGCTCATAGGCAAGGATCATGGCGCCAATTCGCGACATCAGAATTTTTGGAAGGATTTTGGAAATATCATTGTTTTGTGTGGAGGGGGGGAGGAGAATATTAGATGAAACAAGCGTTTAAAACGAATAAAATACAGTGAAGAGCAGCAGACGTCAATGGCAACAAAAATGACCGGAGAGGCAGCAACAGCCGTACAGGCAAGTATAAAAATATTCTGTTTAACGGATTTCTTCTTCTTCTTCTTCTTCTTCTTCTTCTTCTTCTTCTTCTTCTTCTTCTTCTTCTTCTTCTACGATTCGATTATATAAACCACCTGCTCCGGCACCCATCTCTTCTACCAATGGCTTTATAGTTCAGTGCCGCATTCGGTAATCGATCCACTGTCATCCTTTGCAGATGATCCCACTATTGTCTTCTGTAAATTGATATAATTTCATTTACGATCTTTACTTCGAGTTCTGCTCTGATATCCTCATTCCTTATTCTATCTTGCAATGTATAGTTTAATTTCGAAGAAACTGCATTTCAGCACTCTGAATTTTGCCGCATTCCTTTTTTTGTCATGACCCACGCGTCACTCGCATATGTCAATGTGGGTATTGCAATTGTCTTATAACTTACGGATGTTCAATGGCTTACAAGTTACGGATTTTTGAACTTACCTAATGAAGGTCAGCAGTAGTTATTCACTTTGCTTTCTCCTGTAACAGAAAAAAAACATAAAATGATGTTACTTTCATATGATTACCATTTGGTTACATGTCTAATCAGTTGTAATACACATTTATTATCCTAAGGACAAGCGGACGATTAACAATAGTTTCTGTGGTACCAGAGTGAAAGCATTGCCGCCCAGTTTTCCGAAAAATCATTTTTTCGAATGATACCAAATCAATTTTTCCAGAATCTACATTTGCGAATTTTTTTTCAAAATGCATTTTTTTTCAAGAATCAACGTTTGGGAATCTTTTTTCCGAATGCATTATTATTTTTCAAGAATCAACATAAGCAAATATTTTTTCCGAAGGCATTCTTTTTTTTGGAGAAGACGGCACACCCAAACCTTTAGTCGTTCGTAAAGTAACGGCTTCAGAACAAGCTACAAGCTACCAGAACGACATGCGACAGCTTTCCTTACAACGAAGAAAATCGTTGGTTTCAAATTTTTGAAATTTCTAAAACTTAGAACACTACACTCAGACTCTTCAAAAATCAGCACTATATTCAGGTTTTAGTTAAAAATTGTTTAATTTGATACCACACGTAGGGTTTTGCGATTTTTTCACAATTTTGATCGCCTCACATTTTTGCCTCCCACACCCACCCCTATTTCCGGGAGGATCAACCTCAAAAATTAATACTGTTCTGTAGGGTAAAAGTATGTTTTACGTAAAAGCAAAAGTTTTACGAAGTTGATACGTTCAAGCCTTATAGTCAGACATGCCCCAACCCCAAGCATAACATTTTTTTATAGACAAATCCCAACGGTCGAGTTAAAACTGAGAACTCGCTTAGGTCGTTTAATCACACACACACATCTGCCAAATCTTGTCTACAACATGACAACCTTGTTATGCCAATCATGCGAGACAAAACAGTGTCGCTGGTAGTCAAATAATTAACATTACTATGAATGTTAACGGTATGTTCATAACTAAGAATGTTAACAGTAAGCTACATTCCGTTATTACACGGAAGCAAAACTATACAGCAACGTATTTATTTATTATTACACAAAAAAAAAACTAAAATGTTTATTCAATTTCAAGGCTAAGTACAGCGCGAGTACATACGACACCGTCTACCGGCAAATTTCAGCCATCAGCTGCGTATGTCACACATGTTTTTACTACAGTCAGCTGTTTTGAAACGACAGCCAGCTGACTTGAAACAAAAACCAAGGTCGCCGCAAAGACAGGTTTCCGCAGGTTTGTTTACGGTCGGAAATACAATATTCTATTTGAACAAATACGGATGTAAGACAAAGTTTTAGAACAAACAAATAGTGGCCGCGTGTCCGATCTCAACATCTAACTAGATGTACGCAAACAAGAATTAACAGTTTCAAGTCAATTTTTTTTAATGTTTCTTAAAATTTTAGTATCTTAAAAAATAATTAGACTCAGAATAAAAATTGTGTTGTATGGTACTCGTTCCACATAATTATTATTCCCATCACCACACACTGAAGGGTGAAATGTAACCATTATGTAAACGTTTTACACCAGAAGGCTGAAAAGTTCTCGTAAATCGATCTGAAATAGCGTAAACGAGTTTTTGTCACTGGAGATGTCTCGTCACGACAGAAAAGGAGCTAATACCAACTAGTTCCTAAGCCAACAAAAGAGCTTATAGGAAGTACTTTCTGACTGTGAAGACTACCAACATATTGTGTTTTACCGTGTGGCAAGTCCGCCACCGCCTTCCCCATTCGTATGTTTTCAAGGCTTGAGGATTTATCCCTTCATCCAACGATCCCCTACATATTGAAAGTCGTCCGAACGGTTCAATCTTCTCCTTCCGAAAACTGTTATCAGATTCTATTTGCTCTCAACGCATGTCCGATCCAGTTTTTCTTTCACACTTTTTATAATTAACTGGACGAGCGAATTGAGTTCTCAGTTTTAACTCGACCGTTTGAGATTGGTGTGTCTATTTGGAGTATGTTCCACGGTAACTTTTGAATGCGTCAAAAGATTTTCGTAATACCTGGCATGCGTGTCAATACTTTTAACCTACCGGCCCCCATTGTTTTTGAGATTAACCCCCCCCCCCAAATAAAAGGTTAGGCAAAAATTTGAGAAGGTCAATATTGTGAAAAAACGCAGAACGTAGAACTCCGTGTAGGGTATCAAATTAGAGGGAATTTTATACATAATGTGAATACAGGGTTTGGTTTCGGAAAATACACCGGGGCCCAAAAAGTGGGTAATAAATTTATAAAATCGCGAAAACCATGTGGGTTATTCAAATTAAAAGGAATTTTAATCAAAATTTGAATTTAATGTACAGTTTTGGAATTTTCAAAATTTTGGGCAGGATCACGTTATATGGAATTTTATTCAAACATAAACTCATTAGCTTTAATAATTTGCCAGAATTAACATCTCTCTACATTATCTGAAAATTTTGGATTGCCTTCAAAAACTGAAAGCTATGTTCACAAAAGACCTTTTATATTCTTCTGGAAATATAAAGAGTATTATTGAAAAATAACGAACTGCTGTTGGTTTTAAAAAGCAAAAACTGTTTTAAAAAACCGCAGAGTATCGCTAATTGGAAACAGCCAGCATTATCATAATCGAGCGGATATGATGCGGAATGAGTAATAACATGACTGGCTGCAAAGATTAGATACACAACACACACACACACTAGTGCCTGGGTTGTTGACTTATTTATGGACGGTATACCCTGCATCGTTAGTTGTCGGATGTCGTGGCAAATGTCCCCAAATACACCGTTCGTGTTTATGTAAACATACGGTCATGCTCAAAGTAAGTGTGTATATGTATGTGCGTGTCTCAGTATTCTCCATTAGTTGGCAGCCCGCATGTTGTTCTGCATTTCAGCCTGTGCGGTATGAGTAACAACATTCATCTTCCCATCATTCACACAATTCACCCCGGAAATCGTTCATCTTTTAAGTAGCCACAAATCATCCCTTCAACTATTTGGAGTAGGGGTTCTAAACGAGCCACTTTTTTTCTCTAACTTTTCTTTCTACTTTGCCTTCAATTGCAAACAGGACATATTTTTAATAAAGGAGTCCAGCTGCTATAGATATTATCAGCAGATAATAATGTTAACGCTATTTTTAAAATTTTTAAGTGTTGTGTTTTTATGTGTTTTTAAGTGTTATGTTTTATGTGCCTGTGTCGACGACGCTCTCCTGAATGAAAATTTTATATATATATATATATATATATATATATATATATATCATTTTCTATATAAGTAACTCGATGTTTCTTGCAGTAATTATATAATTTGTGATGTTTTCAATTTGTTTCTTCTGCAAGTAGATAATATTGTATATTCTTTTTAACACCTGACGCACGTTTCACTGAAAAATATCAGTATCATCAGAGGTTTCTAAGTGAATTAATAACAATCGAAATAATCCTATTAATATAAAAGTAACGAATAATCGAATTTGTATCGATTTTAATGTAAAATAAAATAACTGATAATCGAGTTAGGTCGATTAGTTAACGATTGTTTTAATGTTTATTTCTTCAGCAGCTGTTTTCTCGGTTATATTTGAAATTTTGTTTATATAGTATTTTATTCACATACAAAAAGGTCAAAAAATGAATATTTGGGAAAATCTTAACATTTACAAACACAATAACAATAATTTATTAATTAAAGAACAAACCCAAATAAAAACAAAACAAGACGATCTATTTAAAATTATAAATTTACTAAAAAATAAAAATAAATGTGAATAAAATACTATATAAACAAAATTTCAAATATAACCGAGAAAACAGCTGCTGAAGAAATAAACATTAAAACAATCGTTAACTAATCGACCTAACTCGATTATCAGTTATTTTATTTTACATTAAAATCGATACAAATTCGATTATTCGTTACTTTTATATTAATAGGATTATTTCGATTGTTATTAATTCACTTAGAAACCTCTGATGATACTGATATTTTTCAGTGAAACGTGCGTCAGGTGTTAAAAAGAATATACAATATTATCTACTTGCAGAAGAAACAAATTGAAAACATCACAAATTATATATATATATATATATATATATATATATAAGTTTACTAAATGATTCCGATTGAAGATGGAACACAACTGTTCCGAAATGCATCTCGGATGAAAAACTAAGAAAATCACCGACTGGAATACCTAGAGGTGTACTTGTAAGTACTAAAAATCCTTTATAGATATTATCAACAGAAATGAAAATAATCTGATGAATGCCTTTAGAGCACTTGAATCATCGGCTAAGAGTATGGAGCTTGTTATAAATGAAAATAAATCAAAGTTTATGGTCGTGGGAAGCAATAATGATAATATTTCTAATACACTAATAGATGGCTATAATTCTGAAAGAGTAAAAGGCTTCGTATATCTGGGGACATAAATATGTCGATGCTGAGAATAACTGCAAAAAAGAAATTGAAAGAAGAATTCTGGCTGCTAATAGAAGCTATTACGAGCTGAATACAAATTTTGAATCAAGACTATTAACCACAGAAACTAAAGCCACGCTTTATAAGACATTGGTAAGGCCTGTATTGACATAAGACTCTGAGTGCTGGGTACTCAAGAAAGTTGATAAACAGAGGCTGGCTGTGTTTGAAAGGAAGGTACTGGGAAAGATTTATGGGCCAATTCGACAGGACGGAATCTGGGAAAAGAGAAATAATAATGAATTATATGCTAAGTACAATGACATTATATTGTCCGATTTGCCAAAATTAATAGATTAAGATATGCAGGACACGTTCAGAGAATGGACAACGAACGTACGGCAAAAAGAATTATGAAACACAAGCCAATAATAAAGAGGAAGATTGGAAGAGAGAAGAACAGACGGTTGGACGAGGTCGGCAGTGGTGCGAGGAAGCTGGGCGCAGTGAATTGGTGGCGGATGGCTGAGGACAGGAATAAGTGGAGGCAATTTCTTTTGGAGCCCAAGGCTCGATCTGGACTGTATGTATGTATGTACGTTTTCCTTCAATTACTCTCTTCATAAATTCATTGTGCTGAGTTTATGAACCTTATTACATAACTCACACGTGCCTCTGAATGGTTCTTGATTTAAATGTGGTTTCACGCGCGAAATACGTACAGCTAAAGGTGAACGATATCACACTTTCGTAAAGGACTGTTATGGTACACGAAGAATAAGATGAAGAGTGGCAGAGTCATATGCCCCGATAACGGATGACAGCAAGACGGCAAATACGTTCACCGTGTGGCTGACCGCCGCCATTGGTTGAAAGCAGAACAATGAACGACCGGCTGGCAGAAAGAAGAGAATATCACAAAATAGCAACAACAATGCAGAATTGGCAACAATGAACCTACAACACTTATTCTTGTCTCACGTCCGCGGACACCAAAGTGTGAGAGCACGCCGACATTTGACAAAAACGATAAAGTGAAAAAATAAAATAATAGTATTGACATTGCTTAGAAGTGTACAAATCATCGGTGGCTACTTACTTTTACTTTCAAGCCGAGAATTCGTTAACGGAAAAACATAAACGCGCCTTTGTGAACCAGTTACCTAACGGTACCTATAACGAAACCGGTTCGGTGTTTTGAAACCGACTCTGTAACTGTAACCGCTGCGTGTTCGATATATCGTACACACACTACAGCAAAGCTATCGCCATATTTATTTATTAATGTATTCCGCGGTCGAGGGAATTTGGAGAGTTAGTACATTTGTACTGGGTTGACTGGGCACGGGTCCTCACAAATTCCCAGCGTTGGACGAGGCGATGTTAGGTCCTCCCAAAGGAGCCGAGCCCAACCTCTCTCCAGCCAAGACCGTACTGCGTGGTGAAGTGCCACATCCCTGTTGATGCAGAACAGTACGGATCTAGACCGGAAGATCGATAACTATTCCTGGTGGAGAGCAGCAGTAGTCACCAATACCAAGTTAAAGATCCTGGACCGGTTTATCTTTGGAATATTACAGGCGTGAATCTAGATGGATTTAGTCGGATGTAATGTGCTAGGGTAATTATGTTTGCTGCTACCTCGCAGTTGGGTGTTGGGGCATCAAATACTGGCGGGGCATGAGGCAGCCCCTCCACACGACTTACCCATGTACTGTATAGCCTGTTACCCTATAATGGGGAAATTAACATACTCAAAATCTTCAAGAAAACAGTCGTCGTCGTCGTCATATTTCCTATTTATTTATGTATTCAGGGGCCGAGGGAGAGTTAGTACCTTTGCGCCGGATTGACTGTCCTCACAAGTTCCCAGGGTTTGATGAAGCGGTGTTAGCTCCCAAAAGAGTCCTCAGCCTCTCTCCAGCCAAGACCGTACTACGTCACATCCTACAAGAGGTGAACCTGTTGGTGCAGAACAGTATGGATTTACACTCGAAGGTCGATAAATATCCCTGGTTGAGGGCACCAGTAGCCACCAGTATCAAGCCACCTGGACCGGCTTATATTTACGATATTACAGGCGTGAATTTAGCTGGATTTAATCGGATATAATACTGAGTCCTAAGTATCATGACGTACGGCTCAGAAGCTTAACGCCAATAAACACACAAGAACAAAATTAATGACAGCAGAGATGGACTCTTGAAAACGTTCAGCACGAGTATTCAGAAGTGAGAACATTAGAAATGAAGTCATTAAGGACAGAATGAATATGAAAATTCAATTGTTGATTTTATCCAAACAAAAAAATTACAACGGTATGGACTCACGAAAAGAATGGCACAGGAAAGATTGCGAAGGAGAGAGTTATGGAATGGACCCCACCAGTAAGAAAGAAGGAAAAGATGAAGACCACCTATCACCTGGATAGGAGAAATTCAGACTATATTGAGGGAACGAGAAATTGAAGAACATCTTTGGATGGACAAGCAGCAGTGGAAGATGAGGATTCAATCACTCCTGTAATCTTTGGTTCCGGAAAATGTGTAAACATTGTACAGCCGAATTATTAATAATAATAATAATAATAACAACACTGGGTCCTATTGTTATAGGATTATATTTTTCTGCTGCCTTGCAGTTGGATGTTGGGTCATCAAAGACTGGGGGAAGACAACCCTGAATAAAATTACCGGAAATCATGCTCCGTAAGGAAGCAGCATGGTGCCCTATAATGGGGAAATCAACATATTCAAAATCTTCAGGGAAACAGCCGGACGGAGTTAACGGACTGGGCAAACAAGTCTGAAAATATAAACCTATAGTACACAAGTGTGCAGGCAGACCCAGGAAGAGATGGATGGAGGATCTTTAAAGGCGGAACGGGCAGCAACTTGCCTACGCCGTGACAAAAACAAGTTCACTGTCATGCGAATTTTTTAAAAGAATTAAATGTTTCTGAAAATGTGAAAAATAGAAAAATTGAATTTTTTAGAAATTTCGAGTACAAGGTCAAAACTGGGAGTTAGTGGGATTTCGTCAACGTTTTCTGCCACTTTTTGGCCGGCCCCCACCCCCATCGTCATTCGGCTCCTGGTCAAATGCGTAGTCTGCCCGCGCGTGTGATCTTAACTCGCATTAAATATTGTTGGTTGTTCAACCCAAAGCGCCGTCGTGGTCGCTCACTTAAACTTCAGACTAACTGGGAAGGACCTTACACTGTGAAAAAGAGAATCAACGATGTTGTCTATCGGATTCAACAGGAAGGACAGCGAAAATTCAAGGTCGTCCACCTAAATCGCCTGGCCAAGTAATACTTCAGAGACGGTTTACCAGTTCGGGACGAACAGGCTTAAGGAGGGGCCAGTGTCACGTAATGCGGAACGTTCTCGTTCATTCGATGGTGTCGTTCTACGAGCTTCTCGACTAGCCCTGCCGGAGTGTGTTTCTGCCAAGGCCGCGCTGATGTATCCTCCAGAATTTTCGAGTGCTTGTTAAGGACGCATATTATGGAAACCTGCAGACTATAAATATAGCCCACACCTGCCGCTTAGTTTTCAGTTTACGTCGGGCGATTTACACAGTGCGTCTCAAGTGGTGTATTAGTGAAAAGTGATTATAGTGCGGAATTCTTTATAATTGGCATTATTTGTGTGGACAGATTAACTTGAATTATTGTTCGAGTATAATCTTGGTGAATAACTTGTTGATTTCAAACCGTTAATTGAGATTAATTTTAAAGCTGGTGATTAGTGACTTAACTGGTGTCTTGTATTTTGTTTTCCACTGTACCATACGACGATCAAGGAGACCGTCGTGACAATATAATCAGTGAGTTAAAAACTGAATTGTTTTTAGTTAAGAATGAAATTAGTGTTCGCGATGTACTCGTTCCTATTTCATAGCTTTCGCCCGCCGCTCGCTGCAGGGATCACGAATTCCGACGCAGACCATCAGCGACCCAGATCTGAGGTACTTTCGACGTGCGCCGTTTATCCTACTTCGCGGAGACCGTAGTGCAAACACTTTCGCTGGCCGGACACGACGACGACGAACCCTCCGCCCGAAACGTCGCGGAATCAAGTGAAGGTAATTATAATCGCTTTAGAGAAAGTAACGATTGTAGGCCTCACCTTCGTCTTCTGCTCGAAGATCACGTCTACATTCACCTGTAGCGGTCGATATCATGTTTATTCTGTACCACTCTTTGTTTCAACCGTGTTAGTCCGTAAAGTTAAACATGTTTCTGCTTCTTTTGTGCCATGACAATCCTGGCCTCCTTCAACATCCGCCTCTTGGCTAGCAAATTCCTTGCATCCGTTAGGATTTTTTCCTTCTCCATAACCATATTCTTCCTTTATTCTTTCTTGACAGAGAGCGTTCTCCTTGGTACCTTCTCCTCCTGCAAATCTTAAACGTCCGCTGGCTATCTAGGTCTCTACAACTTGACAACGTTCATGAGTCTGCGGTCTTTGCACAACCCCTTCAGCTTACGGTTTACACACACTCTCCAGGTATATTTAACTGGACCGTATCACTTAATGGATGTATGGCGATAAGTTTCGTATCTCCGACAGTGTTTAAAATCTATATTGATGACATGATCAGAGAGTGGAAATTAAGAGTTAACACAGGAATAAACATAAATGCTAAAACACACATGAATACAATTCTGTTTGTGGACGATCAGATCTCCTACTTCTTTAGCACTACAGCCCAACGTGAGCCCTGACTTCCAACACTAATCTTCTCCAATTCTCCAATCTATCCATTGCCGTCGACTGGTTGCAATCTAGACCGGTTGTTGCTTATGGAGGTGAGACGTGAAGATTACCAAAAAAAAGGAACAAGAATCACTGAGAAGGTTTGAAAGAAAGATTTTTAAGACGTGTTTATGTCCTGGTTAAGGAAGATGTTGAATTGAGAATAAGAAATAACCAGGAGATAGATGAGCTATTGAAGGATGATGACAACGTGAGATTCGTAAAGGTTCAACGATTACAATGGCTGAGTCACCTAGAAAAAAGGACGGATGATCAGCGTACGCTAAAGAAACTCCTGAGGGCACAGGTGTATAAAAACAGAAAGAGGTTTCGACCTAGGATAAGCTGGTAGGATGATGTGCTGGAAGATCTCAGAAGAACGACGTGAGGGGTCACGCTGAGACAGCAACGAATAGGAGACGTTAGAGAAGGTTTGTGTTGGAGGCCAGGGCTCACTTTCGGCTGTAGTGTCGAAAAAAAGAGGGAGAGATAGAGAGGGAGGATGTTTATCACAGACATATGTGCAAAGTCAATGTTAAACGACTTCGAGTACTATGACACGCACATATTCGGAGAATGGCCGATGGAAGCTTACAGAAGGCTGTACGGGAATTGATATCATCCAGAAGGGAAAAAAAAAGGAAAGCGTAAACAACGTGGGGAGACAATATTAGAAATGACGTGAGTAAGGCAGAACAAATGCTACACAGAAAAAGAATGGAGTCACAAGGCGATATACTCGTATGATTTATATATATGACGATACATCACACCTTTGTCTGTCATTAATTATTACACTCTCTCACAGCACCGAAAATATGGAGCAAAGTTAGAGACTCCTCATACTCTTTTACTAACGCGTGTGTTTCGGATTCGTACAAGGCAAGCGGGTTAACAGTCCTTCGAAATACCTTTAACTTCAATTGCTTATCTTTAATTTCTTCTGCTTAAAATGTTCTGTGTTAAAAAGATAAATAACCGACACAGTATTATCAGCACCTACTCTTGACGACCTTATTGACTTTATCATCATCATCAGTTAACAGCGAGCTCAAATATTAAAAGCTTGAGCAGTTTTTTTATGAGAGGCCAAACTAGGTGTACACACATTTTTCAGTACACACCGTGTTGTCAGACGGTGGGAATTTCCCGCTTCGGTACTAGCCGTGCAAACTTTTAACTTCAAATTGTTACCTTCAATTTCTTGTGTTAAAAATGTAAATAACAACTACAATATTATCAGCAGCTATTCTTCATCTTCTTTATTCTTTCATCTCATCATCATCATCACTTATAAGTGACTTGATTTATTTAAATCTTGAGTAGTTTCTACGGAGATGTCAAACAAGGTGCACGGTATTTACGTTTATCAGTGTTGCCAGTCGGTGGGAGTTTCCCGCAGCGGTACTAGCCGTGCGAACGCTAACTTCAAATTTTTACCTCCAATTTCTTCAGTTAATTTTTTTTTTAGGTAAGTAACAGTTATAGTAGGTAACAGCTAATAAGCAGCTATTATGCTTCCTCTTACTGTTATTCTTTATTCTTTCACATGATAATCATCACTTATCAGCGAGCTCAAATATTTAAAGCTTGAGCAGTTTTTTAGGAGACACCTTGGAATCTAGGTGCACACATTTACAGTCAGTATTGCCAAACGGTGGTAATTTCCCACAGCGTACTGGCCGTGCAGACTTTAACTTCAAATTATTACCTTTAATTTCTTGTGTTAAAAAGCTAAATAACAACTACACTGTTATCAGCAGCTATTCTTCATCTTCTTTATTCTTTCACATCATAATTATCAGTCACTTATCAGTGAGTTCACATATTTAAAGCTTGAGCAGTTTCTAACGAAGATGTCAAAACACGGTGTATTTTAGCAGTGTTGCCAGTCGGTGGGAATTTCCCGCAGCTGTACTAGTCGTGCGAACTCTTGGATACCGTTAGCTACGCGGCCGCGTTGCCCTGTCATTGTGTGTAAGAGTTGTTCACCTTTATTGTACACAGTGTCTGCACACTAACTAAATTACTGCTATCTAACAGGAAAGTAAAAACACTTTTTTGTCCGCTGAAAAGAAAAGCGCGACCCAACTTTATTGCGACATGTTACGTATGTCAGCAGTAAGCCCGTGTCGTATGGGGATTTATGCGTTTGGATTCCTGGCATAGCAATTTACCTAATACAATACAATTTATATTGTACGGACGGATTAATACAACATATTCTAAGACACAAGAGTTTACACAAAACTATACTGTTTAGAACGGTAGAGAGAAAGAGATACACAGGAAGACCCTGTTTATGTCCTAGAAGATACGGGAGCTATGTTGATATGAAAGGAGCACAGAAAATCAAGCCGGGCTGGAGAACCGCCTAGTCTACGCATTCGCAGAAGAAGAAGAAGAATACTTCTTCTTCTTCTTAGTCATCCTCTTCTACCCGTCGGGTGCGAGGCTTTCGAGAGAGCTCTCCATCTCGTCCTGTCCAGTGCCAAAACCCTGCCACGGGCCCAAACTGCTCCTCTGCCTTGTACACTCTTCTTGATGTCATCCTCCCATTTCGTTCTGGGCCGTCCTCTTCCTCTTCTGCCTTCTGGTTTTGCTAGTCTTGGGTACCTTTCCTCATTCATCCTACAGACGTGGCCAAACCAACGCAGCTGCGAGCTTTCAATTTTATCATTTAAAGAGAATACCTTCAAATTCTTTCGGATGTTAACGTTTCTCACCCTACTTCTACGAGTTTTCCTCTCAATTCTCTTCAGAAATCTCATCTTCATTGCTTGTATTCTCTTTTTATGACCGTCATTCAGAGTACGCAACTGTACGTCACTGTTGGAGCATATACAGATTTGTATACTGGCAGATTGGATTTCTGTGACACTTCGCTTTTTCCCAGAAACTTCCTGTTGATAGCAGGGATCCTCATGTCTAACTCTGACTCAATTATGGCATCCCTACTGAAAACGGCAGCTAAATATCTGAATGTCGCCACTTGTTTAATTTTCTATAAGAATTATCACTAAGAATGTCGCCACTAATTATCATTTAAGAATAAAAATGCTGCGTTGGTTAAATTATAACTTAACTTCCGTTGTCACGTAGAGCAGGAACGTGTTGCATGGATCCATTCCGTTTTTATAATATACAGGCTAACACGAAATTTTAAAAACACAATGTCTCTGTACTGTCCAAGGCATCTGCTTGTACGTCATTGGGTTTAATGAGTCAGCTGTTCTCAGTTTTAACCAATTATATTGTACTCCTGGTGTCGTATCCGGAATAGACACCGGTCAGCTGTCGTGTCCCGTACATCCGGCTTTCACTTACGTCATGTCAGCCGTATGTATCGCAACGACCAAAGGTCAAACAGATCGTTGCTGCTTGTTGCGAATACGTGATATCTCACGAAAATAGAATCGCGACAAATAATAATAATAATTCGAGATAATTATTACCGAGAATATTTTATAATTAAAACAGTCACATTAATAAATCGATATATTTATCGATGACTGATGTACGCAACGTATACTAGAAACAATGCCGACGAAATGAACTGTGACCGAAAGTCACTTCGTCGAGATATGATTGGCGGCGCACGGTTATTACACAGCTGGCAACGGTCCAACACCCATCCGCGGTCTCCGAGTGTAAGCAGCGTCACTGGTTCAAGTCCCGTTTCATCTTGTTTGTTACACTACGGTAGCGGTCCTCATCGACTTCTTCTCTTTTCTTCTTCTTCTACGCTGTTCCTTCCCAAACGCCGTGATTTGTTGTATTATCTACAAAGAACTTGCGTTTCCCCAAGCCCTGACGCTACCAGATCTCATACTATTCTCCAAAGCCAAATCTGTCAGTGAATGAATCAACCGATTTTCGTAAAACTTGGCATCGTCTACCCGATGAGTCCCACGTTTACCCACAGAGTCCTATTGTTTCTGACATCGATCCTTCCAAAAAATAGGGGTAGGAGAAAAATATGTCGGTCAAAATTTCGAGAAAACATCGCAAAAAATACAAGTGGGGATTAGTCTTAACTTGTTTTTACTTTGCATGGAGCCGACTCGACCCCGCCTACAAGACCAAATTCTAGATACGCCACTGTATCACTCGCCTGTCTGAGACTTTGTTTTCATCTTGTATTTCAGTAAAAAGTATTTGACAATGATTTATTTAAAAATACAGTTTACATTACAATACTTTTACGAAAACGTTTTACGTGATCGAACAACATAACAAAATTAATTAGTTACAATGAAATTAATCATTAGTTGTTTCTGTTTACTTAGAATGCTAATTTAATTTAATATCAAATTGAATATTAATTTTAATATTGGAGAAAACACTATATATGTTTGCTGCCAACAAACTACCATTGATACCAACCCTTCAAAACCTTGAAATAAGCACCAAAAATGTAGAGGCAGTAAAAGAGTTCATATACCTTGGCTCCCAGATAAACAGCACTAACGGCATCATCACTGAAATAATAAGAAGAATATATTTCGCAGTAAAACATATTATGGATTAAAAAGTACCTGACATCTAGCTTCATCTCAAGAAGCACAAAATGCAAAATCTACAAAAAAATTATCAGGCCAGTGCTGACATAAGCTTCAGAAACCTGGACAACCACAAAAAATAGCGGAGAGACTTCTAGGTTGCTGTGAAAGACGGATTCTAAGAACAATATTTAGAGGACTACAAGAAAATGGAATGTGTCGCAGGCGCTATAATTATGAACTATACCATCTTTACAAAGAGCTGGACATTGTCAGGATAATCGAAATACACAGGCTAAGGTGGGTTGGACACATAGAGAGAATTGAGGAAGGACGTCCCTCCTACGAACATATTTTTTACCAGAAACCAATGGGTAGTAGAAAAAGGGGAAGACTCCAAAGTAGATTCAAAGACCAGATAGAGGAGGATCTCGGAAAACTGAACACAAGAAACTGGAAAGCCAGGACACGCAATAGGGAGAAATGGAATCGACTCTTCGAGCAGGCCAAGACCCACCAAGGGTTGTGGAGCCACGGCTGATGATAAAGGACAACATAACAAAATAAATTAATTACAATCAAATTAATCATTAGTTATCTCTGTTTACTTAGAATGCTAATTTAATTTAATATCAAATTAAAAAGAAGTTTTATCACAATCTGAATACAGTGTTTTGTTTTGAAATTTTTGTGTCACTAGGACAAAAAATGATCAAAATTTCGCAAAAACCCATGTTGTGTATCAGATTAAATAGAATTTTAACGAAAATCTGAATATAGTGTTCAGTTTTGATAATTTCAGAATGTATGGCACCCCCCCAAAAAACATTTTATATTTTTTTTAAATATAAAAAACCAAATCAGATATCAAATTAACGGGAATTTTAACATAACACCGAATGTAGTATTGACACTACAAATTTTTTCTAACTTTAAGGGCACCACGGGCAAAAATGGAAGTCAAAATTTTGAAAAAAATTGTATACGTCTACGCGGGGCAGGCGCCAAATTGTGAGGTATTTATCCAAAATATGAATTTCCTATTGTTAATAATTTGACAAATAAAATTTAATTTCGTCTCCAAATAGGTCCTTTGATCTACCTCTACTCATGTATCCATCTTGAACGTTCAGTTTTTGAATGTTTTTAACTCAAAATTGTTTAATAATAAAAACGGGGACAATACATTGGAAGTGATACCAACTTTTTCATATCTGGAAACGGACTGAGCAATACTACCCGTATCAGAAGAAATCAACAACAGGGTATTTGCTAGACAGGATCTAAGAACCTCTTTAGATCCAAAATAATCTCCCATCTACTAAATGAAGCTCTGATCAGTAGCTCTTAGAACTCCGATCAAGCCAGAGGTAATATACGAAGCAGAAGCTTGGGCTCAGACATCAGATATGTCTGTTTTAAAAGTGTCTGAAAAGGGGAAATATTAAGGAAAATTTATGGCCCTGAAGAAGAAGAAGACATGGGGATAAGAAACTGGAGGAGGGTTGCAGTGGATAGAGTGGATTGGAGGCGGAGATTGGTGGAGGCCAGGGCCCGACTTGGGCTGTAGCGCCATAGGAGAGAGAGAGAGAGAGAGAGAAGAAGAAGAAGAAGAAGAAGAAGAAGAAGAAGAAGAAGAAGAAGAAGAAGAAGAAGAAATCTGGAGGATAGGATACAACTGTGAGATATGATGCCTGCAAGAGGTAGAAGCGAATTGGAGACGCCTGGCAGGAGGAAGTGAGTGAGTAAAGGCAAATGGTGGAGGACGCCAAGGTCCAAGTAAGGCTAGAGCGCTTGGAAGAAGAAAAGAAGATTAAGGAGAAGAGCCTGTTTGTAGGAGTACGGATTTGGAAATGAACGAGAGAGAGAGAGAGAGACTTGTGAAGTGCATGAGTGTAGCATTATGATACGCGAATCTAAAACGTGGACCGCGGCGAGGCTTATGGACCACGGGTGTCGACAAAAATGTTAAGCATACAATGTGGAATGACCGAGTGAGTAATCAGGAGGTTCTGAGTAGAGCCAAGGAAAACGGGACACTTTAGGTACAATTTTGAAGAAGAAAGGAAACTGGATAAGACGTGTTATCAGAGGAAAAGGAATAATAATGTGTTCTTGACAGCACTGTGGAGAGAGAAAGAAGAAAACGTAGGAAAAGATTAATGATAATAAACAATGTTAAGAGAGGAAAGTGTACAGAACAGGCCTAGGAGGAGAACAACTGGAGGCAAGGAACCTGTCAAACGGCAAACACCATGTGGTGATAATGATGATCTTAAATTCTTCTCTAATCGCCGGTGAAAAGATGACCAGTAGATTCTACATCAATCAAAATATTATGACTAACGCTCCAATAACTTTATTAAAAATTGGAATCAAACGTTAATACCGAAAGTTTTCCGCCTGCAATTTACAGGTTGCATCTACAAAATAAAAAAAAGTAGGGATCGATGCCGTGGCCAACGCATGCGTGCCAGATTTCTGACTCACACAGGACAATGACGTCTTGGATTGACGGCCGGTCACATTCTCGATAGGTCGACTGTGCACGCTGAATTACTTTCCCCTATTCGCGACAAACTGTCAATCGAGGCTCGTCTCTGCGGCATTTGTACAGGAACAAGAGGTGGTCCGATATTCCTATAACAGGTATTTCGGTACGATATTTCTGTGGTACGGATATAACACTGACTGAAAAGTTGAAATATCTGTTCCGATTCAACCCCCCTACCCAACTAACGAGTAAACAAGTACACAAGTAACAACAAGTAAACGAGTACTATAAGTATTAGGAGTACTACGAATACACGAATACGAAGCCACTTTTTGATGGTGAACTTCGTTTCTGCATATGTGCCGATTGCCATACAAGTACGAAACGAACCAAAATAGCGAGGTTCAGAATATCTCTATGCCAAAGAGACGAAGATGTTTTTTATAAATGAAAAAAATTCATACTGATGTTACATTTATTCTCGTGTGTTATACAGATATGTAATACAGATTATAATAACTAATTATGTATTATACTAGTCACCGACTTGGTAAATTTTGAAAAAGCGAATTATATTGTGTTATAACCTACAGAGTGGCTGATAGTTGATAGGCCATATAGTACCTTTTGTTAATGTGATTTCGGAGATGATTTTAACTTCACTGCACATTTCAAGTAAATTTTTTTGACATTCTTTATTGTGCTATTACGTGCACTCTAAATTTCATTGCCTGTGTCAACATGATAATGTTTTTAGGCTGGGGGTCATTCCACAAAATGCGTGATGCAAAATGTCTAACGTCATCGAAAAATGTAACGCTTCCACACTTTCGATTCCCCACGGTCTAGAAATCTTCGGTCTCTGTCGTTTTTAACATGATAATGTTTGTCATATAATAAATATATTTGTTATATAGTAAATATTTGTTATATAGTTATATAGAAAACATGATAATGTTTTCCACAAAATGCGTGATGCAAAATGTGTAACGTCATCGAAAAATGTAACGCTCCAGGTGATGTTAGTAATAAATAAATTTGGTCACAGTGAAATAAGATGCATATTAGTGTATATTGTTCAGTGTTAGTCGTGATGTGTTCCACTGAACGTGTGCGACGCCTGCGTCAACGACAACGCGAAGACGGGGATCGTGAAGAATTAAATGAATTCTTGATGAATACTCCGTTCTCATCAAATACAACTGAAGATGAGAAAATTCGCGCGTTTCAAACATTACATATAAACATTACATTTAGTTTCAAACATGCACATTATACGTTTCAAAAGCCTAAAAACATTATCATGCTTCGATGTTTCGGTTTCGTCGAAATTCTTCTTTTTTTTCGCAATGATTTGTCTAACCAAAATGAGATCAATAATTTAATATTAAATTAAATCTATGTCAGTTTATTTACTCCTAGTTAAAACTTAAATTAGTATACCCAAAGGGAGACAGGCCTATAAATTCTCTTGTTTATTATTTTCTTTTAACCAGTAACAGCTTAATAAAGTTACACTGTAAAGTAACACTGTTAATAATTTTATTTTCAGTTTATTTCTTCTAACAAATTACATGAATACAGATATATGTATACAATAACAGGTATTGGTACGTGTTATTTTTTTGAAACGGTATCGTTCGTACCTGTTATTTTCAAATACTAGGTTAGCACACCTCTACAGGAAACAATACAAAACAATAACTGACGTTTATAATATTTACTGAAAATGCGCTAATAAATGTTGTACAGTAATATCGACAGAGTTGTTAACAAAAAAAAACTGAGAACCTTATTTTCAGAGTACTTGCCGTCTATATAAAAAACGATAGTTATATAAGAAATAATACAAGTGATACGGCCTCAGTATTTAACGATTCATCATCACTTTTGTTCTCAACGAAAAGTACAAAAAATATATTACTTGTTGAGTGATTACATTTACTTGTTAACATTTCACTATTGTGTAAACGATTTATTTATTTATGAAACAACGTCACGGATTCGATTGCCATCAATATAAAAACCAGTTATGAAATTTCATGCTTTAATAAGTAGAAACTGATGCGGGATTGTTAACCGCTTATGTCATCCATGTTTCTGCACCGCCATCTTTCTTGAAACACTTCCCTACATAGTAACATTAATAATAAACGTTAACTATACGGTTAATATATGGTATAACTAAAGACATTTACAATGAAAAGTGCATATCTAAAAATGCGAAAATAAGGCATTACAGTACAGCAGTGAGGCCAGAATGCCTATATGCAAGTGAATGTCTAGCACTGAATTATAATTTAGACAAACTAGAAATATTGGAAAGACGAATTATTAGGAAAATATTAGGCCCACGAAAAACTTTAGAAGGTTGGAAATTAAGAAGTAATGATGAAATATATCAAAGTATAGAAAATATAACAGAAACAATGAGAAAAAGAAGACTAGTATTTTTTGGACATTTATACAGAATGGACGACAATTAACAAAACAGATCTTCAAATATCTGTGGAGAAAGAAGTCAACATCAAGGTGGATTAAATAAATCGAAAAGGATTTAGAAAAAATAATATAAACGCAGAAGAAGCAATTGAAAGAGAAGTTTTTCGGGCAAAAGTGTTAAAAATGGAAGGAGTCCAGGGTAGGAGAGAGAAAAACGCAGGTTCAAAGTGGACTGAAGACAGGAAGAAGAGACATAGTGAAAAGATGAAAAAGAATAATGGAGAAAAAGAAAAGAACAAGTAATAAAGAATTGAAATCGGCATATGGTCCTCAGATAGCCGATACAAATAGAAAAAAAAGTTTAATCTTAGCAGGACAATACGTTACCGGTCGTAAGACAATAAGAACGGGCACACGCGCTGAAAAAATAGTAATCACTACTTTTTCACTATGAATTCTGTAAACACTACGTTATAGTCTACAATCACACACAACTAAATCATGGAGAGAAAAATAAGACTACCTGTTTGCAGACCCCGTTACTGATTTTGTGAATGTAGGCCTTTATTTTCGAACAACGATTTCCTACAATCGGTTTTGCCAACAGTAGCTTCGGATTTTCGTGCAGGTGTCGCGATAAATCGGGTCTGCCGAAGTGGAGTCTGCAACAAATGAGGTAGCAAATTTTTCGCGCGACATTTCGAGTCAGTCGGAGGGACGGATATCTGAGTGGGGTTTAGTAATTACATAAAAATATTTGGGAGCAATAAATGGAGTCAACTTCAGCAGGGGGTAAGAACATTCCTAACAACTTAAATATACTGTGTTCGAATATAATTGACTTGACTCCGTGGCCCACTCCTGCCGTTTCACCCTCTCCTCTGAAAGCCATCTACAGTGTGAGAACGATTCGGTAACTGACACGGTCTTCGCCAGTTAACCACAGTTGGTTGGCAGTTGTTGGCAGATTAAAAAAAATATGTTGTAATTTTGTTACATTTCTTTTATATTATATTGTATTTTTTTTATGAAGGTTACTAGATTTGTGTTTTTAATTTTAATATTTTTTTAAATCAAAAAATGTAATTGGTTTGTTGTTTGTAAAGCAGCAAGCGGTCCCATGTTTATGTATGTGAGGGAAGTCCCAACAACGGTCATTACTAGTAGGGGGCCCCTATTTTGTTTTGTCACTCTATTGTGTTCGTAATATTGTGATGAAATAAAGGTTAAAAAAAATAAGTGTTTTATGCAGTTATAAGAAAAGTTCGAAAGGACATTTTACTGAAAGTTTGTAGTGACGTTCGTTGTCTGTTATATGGTAGCGAGATCTGGACACGCCCGAGACGGAAATCAAATCCAAGTCGCGTTGTGATGTATCGAACCAACATACTACCAAACAACAAATAACCCACAGCCACTGCCAACAAGATATCAACACAGAAGAAAAAAAATGTAGACTGCAAAACAAAAGAAGAGCAACTTTGCTTTATGTACGCGTTCTAACAAACTGGTGTCTATACAGACGTGCAGACTACACACAGCGATGTGTTTATTATCTTTCAGCCTTTTTTTTCTGCATTTAAAGCGGACAGGGAAGTAAACAGAACGCTGGAACAGGAAGGCATAAATCAGACTGACTACAACGGTTTGCTAATTGTGGAGAATGAATCCGTTTGCACGGCGGCGTCTGAGTCGCGTCTAGACGTCGACAAAGCGACGACGACGCCCAGTAGTGCGAATTGCCAATATTGTAGAAACGCGTCACAACACCCTTCGCTTCCTCCCTCTAACTCTCTCACTCTCTCTCTCACTCTCTCTCTCTCTCTCTCTCTCTCTCTCTCTCTCTCTCATACACACACACACACACACACGCACACACACACACACACACACACACACACACACCACAGATTCCCTCAGCTCCCATTTCTGTTAAGCTAGCTATGTCTCTCTTCCTCTCTATCGACAGTCTACACACATTTAAACCTTGAGGTTGTGTCTACCGCCATCAAACTGTTGAGAAGAATTCTTGGATTTCGTTGTCCATGACGTGTCCGTTACTTAACTAAATATCACTATTGTAATAACGACTCGGAACACTAAGTTTTTTATAAGTAAAATCGTAGATTTACCTTACAGCCTAAACCGGCTTTCACCTTTAAAAGGCTTCTTCAGAGGCTGCCGTAGGTAGCGCTGTCCTAAACGAACAGACACAATTCAAATCGCACGCATTATTCGAACACATCTCACACACACACAGCATCGATCTTTCGATCTATCCCGTCGCCAACAACAAGACGGACAGCGCTACCTACGACAGCCTCTGAAGAAGCCTTTTAAAGGTGAAAGCCGGTTTAGGCTGTAAGGTAAATCTACGATTTTACTTATAAAAAACTTAATGTTCCGAGTCGTTATTACAATGTTGAGAAGGTTTCGACTCAACTAAGGCGATTGTCTCCTAATGCAACATCAAATACCAACTGCCAACTGTCAAGTGATAGTATCGACTCATAAAACCTGCCAAATAGCAGTGACGACCTCCAAACGAAACCCCAATATTTTAAGCCAATTACAGTTAAACTTAGCACTTACTTGACAGACTTTAGGGACAGTGTAGTGGGGTCTCTCTCTCTCTCTCTCGCTCTCTCTCTCTCTCTCCCTCTCCACTTACTGTCTACTATATCGACTACGTTGTTCTACCTACAGTTACACCGACTTTGTACAAGGCGACAGGTAAGTGCTGTGAGCAAACGAGTAATTTACTTCTAAAATGGAAAAAACACCAGTCTCACGATCTCATCATCACTCCAAGGAGTAGCCCTTAGACCTGTTCCGGAACCCATCTCCTCCTCGGTCTACCGAAATCTCTCTTCCCAGTAGGGTGATAACCCAAAGCCGGCACCCAAGGTAGACGGACATCAGGCGTGCGATTCAAGTGTTCACACCATCTCCTTCTGTGGTCCTCAATCTTCTGGTGCAATGATACAATGTTTAAATAGCGTTTGACATTCTTCCTAAATGTTCTTTCCATCGATGCTTACAATCTTTCATTCGACTTTGGACAGGGCGAAAGATAATGCTGTGACCAAACGAGTAATTACTTCTAAAATAGAAAGACACCAATCTCACGATCGAGCAATGCTACTATACTGAGCTCGCATACACAGCTGCGGTTTTTATTTTCTTCACCTCGTTCTTCCAAAGCAATACAGCCCTGCATGTGGCTCGGCTTCCTCCACTATTCGCCTCCAGTCACTTCTTCTTCCTGCCAGACGCCTCCAATTCCTGATCCCCGTGCTTCCCAAAACCGCTTCCATCTCTTGGGCCCGTCGCCTTCTCAGTCTTCCTACCCGCCTCACTCCCCCCTCCACCAGTGCCGTAATTAGGAGCTGGTCCTGGTCGAAGGGGGGAGTCTAGCCTGAACGTTGGACTCCCTATTTTTGCAAGGCAAATGAGAAATTCAGGATTTTTCCCATTTAATTGTATAAATTCTCTGAAAAGATTGAGTACAACAACGAGAAGTATACACTGCGAATAAGTACGTTCTTTACAAGATGCTGAGTGACTGTCATTATCGAGAAAACTCTAACTTTATTTTATTAATTTACACATATCGAAATTCCTTTTATCGCTACAATAATTTATGAGCCTTATTTTAACGCACACACAACTGGCCTATAAATGGGCCCACGTTAAATGACTAAAACATTTCAATTAAATTTTAATAGTTCTGGGGGAAATTTATCCCCCTTATCCCCCCGTAGTCACCTTAGTGTCTCCCATTCACCACACGGGATTCTCTTTGGTTGCACGTCCCGATCCATTCTATTCATATGACCTAACCAGTCAGTCCTGTTGGATTTAGGATAGCGTCTGTAAGTATAGCGTCTGTCACACAGTTGTTCCTCACCTTCTAAAATTTTCCCACATTTTCCTTGTTGGTTTTTTCGTTCAAAAACTTTTAAAATGGAGGTAACATTCATCATCATCTTCACATCACGACGTAGGAAAGGTGCTGCCTGTTTCGCCTTCAAAGTTCCTCCACCCATCGCTTCCTGGGTCCACACACACACACACACGCGCGCGCGCGTCCTATAGGTTTATATTTCCAGACTTGTTTGACCGGTCTTGAATTTGACATTCTTCCTAAATGTTCTTTCCATCGACGCTTATAATCTTTCATTCACGCTGAAAGCTTTTAATTCTTCTGTTATCATTCCATCCTTTATACGATCAAGAACGTACACGATCTTTTTGCCTCCTCTTAAGAACGCCATTTCAGAGCCCTGTACGAGGTGTGTTGAAAAAAATACCGAACTATTTGTGTAGCACGTCAACTAGCGCATAGAGCGAGCTGCAGAATTTAAGTGCTGCTAGCGACAGGTTTTGACGCCTGAATGCCGTTTTCTCCATTCCATCATGATCTTCAGTCTCCGAGGTACACGCGCTGTAGTGGGCACGGGCACACACCGTCCGGCGGATTTATAACGAAGTGAGAAGGAAGATCTTAATACAATGTGTGTGTATAAAATTTTGGTGCTAACTTCGTAAAATTTATTTCTGATCTATTTACATTGCATTCCAAAGTTATCATTACCATTTGGGTTGGTACGCAGTTGTTGATCGATTTCAAATCGGGTCTCTTTCTGATCGTCGTCAACAAACGCAGTAAGAATTGTTTTCTTACAAATGCAGTAATACCATGAAATTAAATTTATCGATCTAAATTTAATTTTACGATCTTATATGTATGCGCATTCTCTCAGAAAGTCTCGGTAATTAAACGATGAATTACAATTACCACATCGCGAGCTCTCTTCCCATGATCTTCGATATCGCTTTGATTGCACTGATAATTAGATTTTTGCTCTCTTTACAAATTCTTAAAATAATCGTTCGGCTCAAGCAGGCTTCCGTGTATGCTTAATTTAAAACCAGAATATCTCTGAACAGTTTTAATCTAGTTTTGCCGCAAAAATTTCATACGCACACGTTGTTCTTCGCGGTCTTTCTTAATCACTTTGTCACTAATCCGCCGCCCAGCGTGCGCACGTCCCCACTCAATCTGATATACCTCAAAGACTAACGCTGATAGCGGATCACAATAAGTTGCCGTTTTGTTGTCAAAAACTATCGCTAGGTGCGCGCAAAGTCGCGGCGCGTCGTTTGTGCGGGTTGATGTGTTACTCAAAACGTTTGGTCTTTTTATGAACACACCTCGTATTTTGCTTTCTTGTTTCTTGGTTGTCGTCCGTAATTCACGCCCACAGGACAGTACGAGGACCGCCATAACATTGCGCTGATTATTATTTGCTAATTTTTCCTACAACCTTTTGTACGCACGCGTAATAAACCTTGGGTCGACAATAAAACACGTTATCAGGTGCAGATTGACATAACGTTAAAGCAGAAGTTACACCAAGACGGGTAAGGCAGGTAACATTAACAGCAAACAATTGTTAAAGAAAACTAAAACAACAATGCGTATAGTCATTGTTGGCAACAATACGCGCGTAATTCCGACAATCCGGTTAGCATTAGTGCATCGGGCAGCCGGTATAGCTTTGTTACTTGACTGACGTATCTGGGTGAAGTGGCGACGGCTGCTTCTTCAAACAAACAATAGCCACACACACACACACCTCCAGTATACGACACAACGGAACGAGCACACTGACTAGCTGCATAATCTGGATGAAACACCTCGCTTTCGTTAACTCCCCATAATTTTACAAATATAATAGAATATGGCGTAACGTCATGTGACAAACGATTTGTTTACGGGTTCGGCACACATTTGTTTTTTCTTTGCGATGTCCTGACCAGGGGTGGATTAACCATTAGGCTGACCAGGCTGTAGCCTAGGGCGCGGAACTTTGGGGGGCGCAAAATTTTGGTTAAAAAATAATAAAATTTTACAGCTAAATTTTAATTGGTAATAAATTACAAGAATAAAAATTTGAGTTCATTTTGAACACAGGCGCCTGTTTGCGAGAAATTATGGTTAAACTGTACATAAATAATAGAAGTGCTTTCCAAACTGTTTTCTCCGGTTGAGTAATTGGCGGCAGGCGCTCATAGAACTATGTCGCCGCCCGACTTTCGTGGAAAAGAAAAGAAGAAAAAGCGATTTGAAGCAAAACCACTGTTGAATTTTTTGAAAACGCTTAACTTAGAATCAATGTTTCCTAATGTTGAGATAACTTTGCGCATTTTCCTTATTAAGCCCATCACTTATTAGTCTAATAACTGGAATGGCGAAAGATCTTTTTCAGCTTTGAAGAGGATGAAGAATTATTTACGCTCAAATTTGCGCCAGGATAAACTGACCAGTGTAGCCCTCTTGTTCATTGAAAGTGACTTTCTGCAAGGACTTGATTTCAGTGAGGTGATTAAAACGTTTGCTCAATCTAAAGCGAGAAAAAAGAATCTAGCTTGAACTTTTCATGAGTCTTAACAAATCCACAAGATATTTAACTGATTGTCTTCTTTGTGTAAATGATGTTAAATGTACCCTTAATAAATCTGTTATAATTCTGTAACTACTTAGTTAATTTTTTCCTTATAAAAGCCATGTAAACTACAAATGGTTGATGGTGTAACTCTAAAACAATCTCAGAAAAATAGCCTCAGTTTCCAATTCTTGAGACTATTTCCAAAAACAGTAAGATATTTGAAATATTACTAACTATGAAATATATTGTAGAGTGTTTAAAGCTTCATTCAGCCCCTTTAAAATAAACGGAAGAGTACCCCTATGGGAGGTGAGGGAGGGCGCGAAAATATAATTAGCCTAGGGCGCCAAGATACCTTAATCCGGCCCTGGTCCTGACTCTTAAAGTTAGGATGTGCTGACAAAGTTGGGAATAATGTGTCCCAATACTTTGCAGTAACAAAAGGTTTAAGGGCGCTCGTAACTGGCTAGCTTACCATGTTACGAAAGCAACATTCATCAATGTTGTTAAAATTCGTTCCCGGGCTGTTTGGCCGTGGTCCATTTTTTTAACTGAAACAGGCGTTTCGGCAGTGCCATCCATCGACTGCCATCATCAGTGCAAAAATTCGAGCTGTACTAACGTACGGTGGTACACATTAGAGACCACGGTACTGTGGTTCAGGCTGTGGTTGAGATTATAGTTTACAATCCACTCTCTTCAAAACCTCATCATTAGGTTCTCTTTCCGTCCACGACTTTCAAAGGCTTTCCTCCAGGACCACGTCTCAAAAGCTTCTATCTATTTTCCTCCAGTTCAGGTTTCCGAACTACATATGCATATGGTCCAAATAAAACATTGGTTTCTCAAAATTTCTTCCTGGTTTCTGGATGCTTGAAGAGATCCTTCATCCTTCCTTGAAAAATGCCCCTCTTGCTTGTCCAATTCTACTATTTACTTCACTGTTGCACCTCTCGTCTGATGTAACGAAGCTCCCAAGACATTCAAAGGATTCGACTTGAACTAGCTTCCTACCGCAAGGAAATATCTCTGCCTCCCGTTTTCCATGTCTGGAACATTTCACGACTTTTGCTTTAAAAAGCCTGTACTCTGCAATAATTCCCGACTTCAAGGAAATAGAGAAACAGCTGGAGGAAGAGGAAGGGTCGCCGACGAATCTATGAAATGTGGCGAAAGTACATGTGGATTATATAAAGCGACCAACTGTACAAAGTTGCATAAACAAACAGAGTTATAAAAACGTTTAGAGCTTGCGTCGAGTATCCAGGCTAGGGCAGACCAGACCAGATTGTTTGTCTATCTTTGTCCGATTATATAATGACTGCGAACTCAGCTTTCTCGTCGATCGGTTTCTCTTTATGCATACCCATATCAGAACGTGGTACGAATGTAATTAACGGCTGAGTTTAATCGTCTTCTTCTTCTTTATGAACGTATTCGCAGGCCTTCCGAACGTTGGCGATCACTCCTGCGATGGCTTCTCTATCTTCTGCCAAGCAAAACAGCTTCTCTGCGCTTCGGATGCCGGTCCATCCCCTTATGGATCTGGTGAAAGAACGATGTTGATTGGATCCACTGTAGAAAGGAGCAGTAATCTGGTTGCTCACGTGTTCCTGGGTGAGTGGACACAGACTATGTGATCAGGAAAGGAATAGTTAAATACGAACAAAATGGGAGTTAGCAGCATTACAGAGAAACCAGAGGAATACAAAACGAAAGGTGGCGTGATCATATTTTAGGATATCGGCGTATATCGAATCCCTAAAACCTATACACACGTATAAGTTAAGATTAATCCAGACGTGAAAGAACGAATTATTGCAAATACGACGATTCGAAAGTTGCAGAAATGATTGCAGTTCAAACTGCGATCCTTCCAACAAAGAGCACAAAAGTGTTACACTACTTTAAAACGTTTCCTGACACAATCAACTGCAGACTTTCACCCCCCAACTGTCTGCTACATAAACAAATCATTTTCCACCACTATACTGAATAGTCAGTAGCGAGCATTCACTGTATGCACAAACGAAACGGCATAAGCATTAAATACATAACCAAGTTATTTATACCGTTTACAGACACTCGGGTCAAAGTATACCTACGCTCCAATAACTGGAATTTAACGCACGCATAGAGTACACGTACGTAGATTATGTTGACTTACACTGTAGAATCCTAACGGCACACCGACGCGTCACTGGTCCCAGAATACTACTGCGCTACACGACATAATTCACTTCATTTACCTGCAACACACAAGAAAAACGTGTTATTGAAAGATTCTTTTGAATATATCTTACACTACAACTGTAAAATATATAATTCAAGACACCGGTTTCTGACATGCGGTACCGTAGAGAACGCAAAGCCTAAAGCTCTGTTTTGCTCGGAGCGTCTGTTGCGATCATCACTGAGAGTTAGTCGCTCAGCGATCATCGCTACCCCGGGCTGTTTTCCTCGAAGTGACTGAACGCTAGCGTCTCTTTTGTCAGCTGGGTGAGTTCTGGGGTTTTGTCAGTTGGGTGAGGTTGGTTGGTGTCAAGTGTTGCGATGAGTTGTAGGAAAAGAAAATGCACACTGAAGTGGCTAACAGTGGAAGAAATGGAAGACGACGGTATTATTGAAACTTTAATAAAACCAAGACAAGTGATACATCCCGTATTTAGTAACAGAACTGTTGAAGGATACTTTAAAAACTTGATCATGAACCATTTACGCAAGGACGAAAATAAGTTCTTAGAGTTTTTTAGACTGTCTATGTGGCCCACAGCATATGGCCAACATCTACAGCACGTGCTACACAACGCAATAATCGCTCGCGACTGCGTCTCCAACTGGTCCTGGAGCGGTCAGGTCTGCGTCTGACGCTGGAGACGCTAGCGCCTCTAGCGACAGACGCTTGGAGGAAAACGGAACTATGAGGACCTGGTTAGAGCAGTAGATGGCGATGATCGCTCAGCGATGGTCGCAACAGCCGCTCCGAGCAAAACTAAGCTTAACCCCGAAACGTACAACTGCACGCATGCCAACCGTGCCACTCGACGATTTTAAAATATGTAAAGTAAATTTAAATTACAACTTTCATCATCATCATCCTCAGGTGATCGTAATGACTGCAGGAACTACAGAGAAGTCAGCCTTCTTAATACTTCATATAAATTATATGCATCTACATTACGAACACGGCTGAATGCGATAACGGAGACTATACTTTCAGAGGCCCAGAACGGTTTCAGGAAGGGGAGATCATGTTTAGATTGTATATTTACAACAGCCCAGCTCATTGAAATTCCAACTTTAAAAACAATAAAATGTAGAGAAAGTAGGTAAGCTTAAATGCCTCATGAATATACCTATGAACTATTTAGCACACACCAAAGCGAGACGTTCGCGCGAATTGAGAGATCACCGTCTATCCTTCGTATACGGAATGAAGAAAAATGTTTTCTTAGTTTGAAGACGACTGTCTCATTGTGGCAGTAATGGATGATCATGAAAAGGAAAAAGGTAATAAGTAAAGCCACCGGGAGATTTGTTATCAACCAGTTCTCTCATTTTAAATGCTTCTATGAGCCGGTATGTAGTTTCTGAATCCATCTACTAATAAAAATAAAATAAAAAGCAAAAAATGAAATACTACGCCATTTTCAGCGCCACAAAATGATCACTCATCGATCTGCGCGACGCGCGAGCTATTCGCGGACCGTTCCACCATAAAATAAACCCCACGTTGGTTGACGGTCACTGATTGACGGACGTTTCCCGGATAGACCGTGTTCTTGTTTGTAATCGCCTCGGGGTGTTCGAGTTTTTACAGCGATCTGCTGAAAGAAGTAGGAGGCACCGAATTATGAATAAGTTATACCATAATCAAAAATCGGTTGTACCACAAAACTCAGTTTTTCAGGCGGTGGAAAAAACCACTCGAGCATAGTAACAAAAATAAACTGACGAAACTGAACGAAAGGAACGAAACAGCATCACTGTTAACGAAAGGAAACTAAAACTCTCCCGGAGGGAGACAGACGGAGACCACGACTGGCATGGGTTGAATAAACCTGAGGTTGCTGGAAGAAGGACGCTTCTTCTAAAAGTGCAACACTTCCCCTAATATAGAACACAGTTTACGAAGTGGCTGAAGGACATCAACGCTTTACGTCAAAAAAGGATCAAGAAGAAAGAAGAAGAAGAAAAAAAATTCATCAAATTAAAGGCGGATCCAGCAACCAATTTTTGAGGGGAATTGTGAATAGTTGGACCATTATATGAAGGCCTAAACTATAAATGATAGGAATGAGTGAAGACAGAAATACTGTTTCTTATTATCAACACAATATGTTTGTTGAGATATTAGTATAAAATCGTATCTGTGTTTGTCAGTTCATTGTTGTCTTAATAACAGTCAGTTATAATTTTAAAATGCCCACACTACTCATTTATGGTATGTATCAAATACAAACTAACATGGTGGTATGGTACAGTTACAATTTAAAGTTTAGAGTAAACCCATGAACCTTCATAACATTGTATGTTTTTTCTTATCATATACACAATCACAAAACCATTCTACAATCACACAACGACGAATAAAATTTCGCCTCAAGTAACCAATTGGGGGGAGAAATTTCCCCCATTTCCCCTTTCGTGAATCCACAACTGCATCAAAATAATGTGTCAATTCAAACCGTCACGATTCTGAATCCGTAAAATTAATGATGTCCAATACAATGTTTCTAAGATTTTCGACTTTCACATTACACATATTTAACAAAAACAGCTTTAAAAGTTACACAATAATCGTACAACATTTTAAACTGATTTATATTATATAATTATGTTATAAACTACATTATATAAAATTAAGTTGTATTATATTGAATTATATAAAAAATATATCCTAATCGACTACAGTGGAACTTGCTTATAACGAGATTCAAGGGACCGCAAGCCTACATTTTTATACCGTGATTATCGAACACACAACAAAAAAAGTCTACTTTAGAAGAGGCTTTCCACAATAAAATTCTATGTTTTACATTCTACGCTTAAAAGTGAAATTTATACTTTAAACATTTTTTTGATGCTAACATTCATTGGCGTATAGTGCATTGTAAAAGTAACGGTGTAGGAAAAACTTACCAAAAATCAGCCGACTATCTGGCAAAAAAAGCTAAACTTTCCATACCACATGTACAATATTTATTTTTAAATTACAAGAAAATTCGCTCTAATTTATTTGTCTTTTTGTTCTTCGTTCTAAATGGAATCGTCAAAATTATATTTCGCACACAGAACTTAATTAACCTTAAGAACATCATCAATAAAAAAAAAATCAATCGTTTTATAATTTATTTAAATATTCCCGAATGTTTAAAATCCTGTATTGTAACGAACTTTTTTAGACCTTAACCCACGAACAAGCCTGTGATAAAATGCTCGTTATAAGCAAGTCTTTAATGCGTTCCTACTCGTTAAAAGCGAGTTTGATTATCATTACTAAGATACAGAACCAAACAAATCTCGTTACTTTTGCTCGTTATAACCGACCTCGTTATTCGCGAGTTCCACTGTATATAATTATATATAATACATATTATAATATTATTATACGACGGAGTAGTCATGGCTCCAATTCTTGTCTCACATAAGTTATCGTGGCTACCCACAATTCCGTTGTTTTCCTGCGGTAATCCGAGTGAAAAAAACGCAAGTTGTGACCTAAAGCCAAAGACATCTCACAAACAGTGAAAAAGTTTATAAACCGCTCCCACACGTTGTGATTACTACTCTTTCTAATGGGAACATAATGGGACAGAATAAACAACAACAATTACCACAAACAATGTGAAGCATTAAGTGGTTAGACGACAGACAACGTGTCTCGTTAGGTGAATGGTCACGTCTCGTCGCGCAGGAGTAGCGGCGCTGATATAGTCATCCTCGGCTTATTACAGCGCGCGCCATGTGTTCGATTTCCGCCACGGACAATCTTATTTTCAGACTTTTTTTTCAAAATTATTTCTACATACCGTCCTTTTTGGCCGTGGTCGGTTGCTGTGAATCGATACCTTGTCGGCAATGTTTCGATTCCCCCCTCGGGGCTTCCTCAGGCAGCCAAAAAGCGACTACCAAAAACTTGTACTAAATATTGTTCCGACCGTCATTCATTCATTCCTCTGGCGCTACAGCCCACAATCAGATCCCCGACTAGTCGCGTCAAAACACCTCGGCCCTTCGACCTCCGCCTCCAATCCCCGATACCCATCCTCCTCAGGTCATCTTTTACGTCCTGTGGCCACCTTCTTCTAGGTCTTTCTTTCCTTCCTTGTCCATCTATCGTCCCTCTAAAAACAATGCTTTGGGCATTCTGTCGTCCTGCACGCGCATCACATGACCCAACCAGGATGAACCTCACTACGTCCTGGCCATCTATCAATTCCTCCAAGTCCCTATTGTTCCGTATGCGCTACTCTTCACCTTCCTTCACTGGCCGAAAGATTGTACTCAGAATTCTTCTCTGAAAGACTCTTAAATTATGTACGGCACAATTAAGTAGTGTCCAGGTCTCCGCAGCATACGAGTCGCCTTCTAGTGTGTAGCCCTAAATAATAATTTTTACAAACTGAAAAATAGATCTGCAGACTGAAACCGCGTCTTGATTTCACGACGCCGAGAACTGAACAGGAACCGTTAGATTAGCAGCCAAGATTAGCCCCACAGTGTCCGAACAAGCATCAGTTTCGAGAACCACTCCATCCAGACTCGATGAATGGAGTTGCTTTCAGTTCAGCCAACCTTACAAACCATTATGCGTACGAGACCACACAACGGACACTTAACAGCTGACCAGATGGCCCCCCATTACCGTAGACAATAAGTCAACGTTAATGAAATTTAATAAGTAATTAAATGCATGTCGCAGCGGCGCCAAACCAATCGAACCGTCCCCTTGGGGTGTATCGCCCCACACGTCTCACTCTCTCTCTCTCTCTCTCTCTCTCTCTCGCTTTCTCTCACTTTCTCGCATAAGCACATAGCTGCCACGATTATTTAAAGCCGGGTCCACACCTATAAAAATTTTCGCCGAATGGGTTCGGCGCAAATTAAAGATTATTTCCAGATAAATTTTTACGTCGTGCGGCGTGTGTTGGTGCTCAAGCCTTATTCATGGTGGTTATATAACCACAAACGTGGAGGTTATACTACTCGAACAACAGGTTGGTTTCGTCAGTTTTCAGTTGTTTATTAGTGTAAATAAGGATGGAATTAGACAACGAATCTGTTATTTTTCTAATACAGAAGTATGAAGAACACAAAGTATTGTGGGATCCGAAAAATAAGTGCCATTTTAATAAAATAAAGAAAAATGACGCGTGGCAAGAGATCGCAGATTCGGTAGGAATCGGTGTTGAAGATGCGAAGAAAAAAAAATGGCAAGCCTTTGGGATCTTTCAGGCGAGAAAAATCAAAAGGGATGAAGTCAGTTGCCACAGGTAAAGGTAAGTAAACAATTGTTTGTTATTTTGTTTGCCACGTTTTTCAAACAAATTTCCTTGTGTGATTTTTAAGGGCGTCAGAAGTATACAAAACAGATTAGTTTCCATTCAAGAGTTTTTCTTTTCTGTTGGACAAAGACGAACCAAGGGAAACAATAAACTCAGAAGAAAACAGGGTGAGTTACATGTTTATTATCATTTAGAATTTGTACAAGTTAGCATTTATTTATGCAAATGAACAAGTGGTTAAGCATATTGAGATTGCCATGAAATTGCTCCAGTTGTGGTAAAATAATTCGCGAATTCTCTTCTGATATCTATTGCCTGTAATGTTGCTCTACGCGGAACATTTCGAATATGTTGAAAACCATCCGCACATTGTGCATTTCTCCAACTGCCTTCTAGCAGTCGTCCGTTCACTTCTATGTCCAAAGCTCCTGGACGAATGTAACTGTTGCTGGATGATTTGCTTCTTTTTAAATAGTTGTGCAGGCATGCAACGGCCATAACTACCAGTTGAGCTTTTTCGGGTGCTAGTAGAAGGGGTTGAAATGATTCCAAAAGTATTTTCCACCACTCGTCGGGCTCGGCTCAGTCTGAAGTTAAATATTCTCTCGCTTGATCCCTTCGGATGCACTCCTGCATACGGCTTAATAATGGTTTCGGTTAAAGGAAATGCCTCGTCAGCCACAAATACGTAAGGGATATCTTTACGCATTTGAGGAAGGGGCTTTGGAGGGGGTAATTCTAAAGTGTGATTCGTAATTCTGCGATGTAGCTCACTATTTCGGAACAATCCTCCATCTGAAATCCGTCCTTGGCATCCATTGTCAACATATAAAAAATTGTGATTTGCATCGACCAGTGCGAAGAGAACTATGCTGAAAAACCCTTTGTAATTAAAGTATTCACTACCACTATTAAAAGGCGCTTGAAGTGTTATGTTTACCATCGAGCGAACCAAGACAGTTTGGAAATTGCCAGTGTTTCAAAGTCTTCAGAAATTTTCAATCAATCTTCAGCAGTTGCGGACATCTGAAAAAAGAATCCTTCAAATAACAAAAACTAAGATTACTATTTTAGTTAATTTATAATCAAACATGTTTTTTTTTATTATTAATTTATATTTACTTATTTGTTTTTAGGAAAGTGACACGCAAACACAATTTATAGACGACGATTCTGAAAGCGATACTACAGGTGAACAGAGCGCCGAGAAATCAAGTACAGCTCCTTGTAGCTTCGAGAAAAATGAAGGAGCTTCTGTAAAATCTTCAACGCCAAGGAGAAAAGTAAAAAAGGCCCACAACGAGAACAAACAGGAAGATCCGCGAATTGAAATGGCGTACAAAATTTTACAGCAAACTCTGGAACCGGAAGACGCTACAACGAAATATGCAAAATATCTTGCAGAGAAGCTAAATCATTTCGATGCAATAACAAAGTCAATTTCGATACATAAATTTAATAATTTAATATTTGAAGCTGAGATGAATATGTATTCAACTTCTCCATCTCCTAGTTCATCACCAAATTCTTCTACACCTAGTATGAACTTCCTGAGTCATCAAGAAATCGTAAGTCCATCCCCTTCAATTTCTCCTTCGCCTACTCATACCCAACAGAATATTTTTAAACAATTGGAAGAGTTTGTCAATTTAACACCTTTGTAAATTTCTTTTATAAATAATTAATAAAAAGTTCATTTTATAAAAGTATAGTTGACTATTACTCACCTTTATGGAATCCTTTAGTGCTTCAGTTAGGGCTTTGCAAACTTTGGGGATAATGAGAGATATACTTTGTTTTGATATTTTAAAGAGATACTGAAGGCTAGTATACGAATCTCCTGTTGCTAGAAATCGTAATGTCAAGGCCAACATTTCCTTTACTGATATGGATTCTCTAAATGCAGTGTTCTCTTTTTTAATTTTTGGTCCTATCAAGCTCACAAAATATTCAAAATCTTCTCTAGATACACGTAAAAATGTTTTCAAATGGCCATTACTTTCATCTACAGCCAATATATTCAACAGGCGAGCGCCACCTTCATATCTTCTCTCTCCGTACATATCCTTGATCCAGTAGCGTCTCTTTTTTTCTTCTTTTTTCCGTTTTAGTAAATCGCACAAAACAATAAAAGCTGCACACTTTTTCCTTAATTCAGACATTGTTAACTCACTGGTCAATATAGGTAACTTGGTGAGGAGTGAGGGTAGAAAAGCATTCGTGCGGCAAAAACAAAAAGAAGCGTCCACATCGAGAACTGGATGCGGCGCAAATCCTTTGAGGTTCGTCAGAAAATCGACTCAGTCTGGAGCGTGTGCGTTGAATGTGGAATAAATTCTTGCGTGCGTTGTCACGTCCACATTTACGAAAATTCCCGCGCTCGCACAAAATTTTACGCCGTGCGTCGTATTCGGCGCAAATTTTTATAGGTGTGGACCCGGCTTTAGCTATAATGTGTCTCTTCCTGTGCTTCCGATACATCAGTTATTCTTAATATTTAGATACTCTCAACCTCCTAAATATCGTAAATTAGTTTTGCGTATTTAAAAAAAAAAATACTATTTACGTCAATGACAAGTTTAAACAAAATCTACAATAATAAGCCACATAATCAATAATAAATATAACAGATGTTGAAAGAAATGGTGAAAAATGAAAAGAAGTCGACTCGAGAGTACGAGGACACGATTTTCTGCTGCTTACAAGCAACTTGAAACATATTATATGATTCATGTGACGGCGTGCTTTACACTATGCTTGAGCCATGCCAACTGATTTATTTAATTCCGCAACGAAGGAAATGTTTGCTTGTACCCCCTAGTTGCCCGTAAACCGAGGCCTATGAAAAAGACAGGCCATGGTGCGTACGACGATTTTTAAAGTCACGTGATGTTCGGAGTCGAACAGTTTCCGTGTTATCCTATGTCTTCTTCTTCTCCTCTTCAAGGATTAGGTGATATATACCTGTTCGGGCACCCATCTCATTCTCGGACGACCCACGTCTCTTCTACCAATGGCTTTATAGATCAGTGCCGCTTTCGGCAATCGATCCTCTGTCATCCTTTGCAGATGATACCCCCATTGTCTTTATGTCCTTTACTTCGAGTTCTGCTTTGATATCTTCATTCCTTATTCTATCTTTAATGTATAATTTAAAGTATTTCGAAGAAACTTCATTTCAGCACTCTGAACTTGCCGCTTTCCTTTTTTGTCATGACTCACGCCTCACTCGCATAAATCAACGTGGATATTACAACTGTCTTATAAAATTTAATCCTTGTGCTGTGTCTTGTTTTGTTTCTAAGATTTGTATGAATCGTACCACAAATATTCCTAAATTTATTTACCTTCTCTCTTATATCATATTCAGATTCATAGCTTACTGCACAGCCGAGATATTTGAAACGGCTCACTTGTTCTAAAGTGCTGTTGTTTATAACTATCTTAGTCCTCATTGGACATTTACCTTTAAAGGCCATGGTTTTGGTCTGTCTTACTGAAATTGTCAGTGACTACTCTCTTGCCACTGATCTAATTGAAACATAGTTCTGTGTGAATCATCCTCATTTACCAGTGGGACACAAATAGAAACATTTTCCAGTACTCGCGTAATTAACGCGCTTTCTTTGACCAAATTTACTTGAATATTTCCGATTTTTAGAAAAAAATCCCTCCCATCCCCCGAAATGAAATCCTAGGTTCGGCCTTGCCAGGAATAACTACCCAATAACGTTATTTAGTGACGAGCTCCGCGTTTGGTTAATCACCACACTACCGTTAACATTTCACTGACTAAATATAACTAACTAACATTACTGACCTGATATTGTCAATCAGTTTTGTTTGTGCACAGGCGTGCCCCGCCAGCTGTGTGTCACGACAAATATGTTTAAACACATTTCGTCTTCAACAACGCTCGTAGTTTTCCGGTTTTGGAGTCTCAAACTGACACACTTTTATTTATTGCACAGAAACAAATCAACTAATCGTTGGTTATCGGTAAGGTTTAAGACATCATGCTATAAACGAAGTATTTTAGTTCCTTTTTTTCTTTAAAAGAGACAAAATTTATGATGAAAAAATTAAGGTTAGTAAGCTCCCTGAGCTGCAGAAGTCCCTAATTGTTTTGAACATAGTACACTTACATCAACCATCACAACTCCAAGGATTAGGTATTTTGGCTATCTTTTTTGGCTTAATAAGGTAATAGAGGGAGAGACGAAGCTTCGTAGTAGGTAGCAGAGTCGTGGCTTAACGGAGATGAGCCAATAGGGTAGTGATAAGTAGACTTGTTTACGAATTGGCCTGCCGTGGAGGCGGATTCATGGGTATATGTACGGGTTCAAGCGGGATATTTTTTGTCGTGGTTTAAGACGACTTGAAGGCGGTGGAAACACTGAAAGGCCTCGTCCGGAACATGACAATTAGCAGTTCAGCAAGTAAACACGACAAAGTTGGAATTAACTGCTTTACTTTTAACTGTTTTCTGCTACATTTCAAATGCAGTTTCCGTAAGAAAATGTCAACTTTTTATATTTCTAGAGATTTCAAGTGTTATTTTATACACTAAAGATTAGGTTTCGCAAAACAAAAAGTCATTTTGAAATTACAATAATCACTCGTTATAACGGATTTATAGGGGCTCTGAGATGCCGTTGTATTGAAAGTCCGTTGTAACTGTATATATAGCAAGTATAACTTATAATATGGATGTGACTCGTTTACACCATGTGAATAAAAATTGAAATTCTTTATTTTACCGTATTTATATAAAATAGATAACTGTACAGCCAAAGGCGTGCGCACGGGAGGGATCAGTGGGTTCTTGGTCCCCACCCATCCGTTTACAAAAAAAAACAAACAAACAAACAAACAAATTCGAAAAATTAAAAGATAAGAAAGTTGAAAAGATTACTCAAGTTAAACGCATTAAAAACAAAACTAAGATCGACTATGTAGCAAGAACGTTCGGAAAACCTATTACCGTTTATAGAACAAAAAAATCGGTATGGAGAACCATACATGACTTCCATGTTCTAAGATTTATATTTAAAATCATTTTCGAAATGAAATATTTCCATAGAAACTACTTCTTTCCACTTACTGCTTCAGTCTTAACCACAGTACTGTGGTCACTAACGTATACCACCTCACGTTATCGCACTCGATTTTCACTGATGATGGAAGTCGATGGCACTGCCGATACGTCTGGTTTTGCAGAAAACATTGGTCTACGGCCAAACAGGCCAGGAAGGAATTTGAACAACAAACTACTACTTTGGTGCCGATAACGTAGTACATATATAAAAAAAATTATCCCCTCCCCCTTCAACTATAATTTTCGTTTATAGAAAATTACCCTCACCCCGTTCAACTAGCCTCTTCATTTATAGATATTTCATCTACGTTTCTACAGTGGATTATTAAGATCTTCTTATCAGGATACTTTATTTATCAAAATGAAGTACTTTACTCTTGTTACAACAAAAAATGTTTCAGGTAAACTACCCTTTCCCCGTAACCGATCTTCACAAAAATCATAAAGCCTTGAGTCCTCTACAACTCAGGCACATATGTACAAAATTATTTGATTCTGTTTGAATTTACGGCAGTTATCGTTCGTCATGAAAAAATTTCTCTCGTTACAACATAAAATGTTGCAGGTAAACCTACCCCTTTCCCTTAGCCGATCTACACCAAAATCAACAGGCCTTAAGGTCTCTACAATTTAGGGACGTATGCAAAAAATTATTTGATTATGTTTGAATTTACGGCAGTTATCGTTCGTCATAGAAAAAATTACCCTTGTTATCACATAAAACGTTGCCGGTAAACTACCCCTTTCTCTTAACTGATCTTCACCAAAATCAACAGGCCTTCAGTATTCTACAATTCAGGGACGCATGCAAAACATTATTTGATTCTGTTTGAATGTGCGGCAGTTATCGTTCGTCATGGAAACAATTACTCTTGTTAAAACATAAAATGTGGCAGGTAAACTACCCCTTTCCCTTAACCGATCTTCACCAAACTCAATAGGCCTTCATTCCTTTACAATTCAGGAACGTACAAAAAAAATATTTGATTCTGTTTGAATTTTCGGCTGTTATCGTTCGTCATAGAAAAAATTACCGTTGTTAAAACATAAAGTGTTGCGGGTAAACTACCCCTTTCCCTTAACCGATCTTCACCAAAATCAATAGACCTTGAGTACTTAACAATTCAGGAACGTATGCAAAAAATTATTTGATTCGTTTGTTTGAGTTTGCGGCTCTTATAGTTTGCCATAGAAAAACCACACACACACACACACACACACGCACACACACACACACACATCGAAAAATGAATTTTCTTCATGTTTTGAGGGTAGTACAATCAGAATCAGCCCTTAGCTCGAACACGATTTTTTTCGCCATCACCATACTTCAATTTGCGGCTGTTATCGTTTGCCATAGAAAAAAATCTACAGACAGACACAGAGGCAGACACACAGACAGACAGACAGACAGACACACAGACGCTTTTCGAAAAATTACTTTTTTTTCATGTTTTGAGTGACAATCAGAATCTGCAATAATCTCGAACACGATTTTTTTTTGCTATCACCGTACTTTCATTTCCCATTTCCTTATGGAACATGGAAGTAAAATTACATCAGATGTTAGTTCTTCTGAACTTATTGACGAATCCAAAAAGATGGTCCCTTTCAAGATAAGGATGCAACTGTAAGCTTTGTATCACGATCTGGTTTTACTTAGATTTCAATTCTGTAATACCTACAAACTCTGATATAAATGTTTATTGAAATCACCAAATTATGAACATATTTTTCAATACAGTAAATAAATATTATTTATGGCTTTTGTTTATTTCATTCATTCTTCTTATTGTGTTGTTTAGATCACAAAAATAAGATAATGATGTGTTTTTAATTAAACCAGTTTCTTTTTTTAATGTTAATTTTATAGACCGTTTACTGAGGGTATTCCGTATCCCCCCGGTATACTGGTCGCCCCATTGTAATCAACCTGCGCACGCCTATGTATACACCAGTGCAGCAATAAAAAAACAGTTATATCTTATACAAAATGCTGTGTACATAATTGTAATAAAAACTTAGTCCCTTGTAAAGAATAGTTGATATTTTACACACAATATTCATAATTACAGTAAAAATTTGTCCAACGTCTATCTTCTTCGAAAACAAAATGGCTAAGTGTCAGAATCACTTTCCATATTTATTTATTATTATTAGCGGGGGTCCTACAGTCTATGCCGCATCCCGCATTTCGATCGCCATTTCTCCCTATCTTTCCAGTCATCGTCTTCAATAGCTCGGGATCTCTCATGCTTTTCCTAATTCCTGTTCTCCATTGTGTTGTCAGTCTTCCTATTCTTCTCCTGTTTTGTGGTGTGTAAGTCAATGCTTTCTTTGGCCATCGCTTCTCCTCCATTCTCATTACGTGACTCCATGGATTCTATTCTTTTTGCTGTTGCAAATATGCGCCCTGTTTTCCTTCTTATATCTTCGTTTCTAACAGGTTGCATTCTAGAAATATTACACGCTCTTCTTAAGAAGTCCATTTCCACAGTTTCTATCATCTTTTTCTCTGTACCTGAAAGCTGCCAGCACTCGCAGCCATAAGTTAAAATGGGCTCCACAATAGTTGTGTAGATTGTCAGTTTAGTTTGAAGTTTCATTTTGTTCGACCAAAGTAACGAGTTTAGCAAACGAATAGCCTTTTTTCCCTGTTGTATCCTATTTTGATGTCATTCTTTGTTGTTCCATCTTCTGAAATAATTCTTCCCACATATCTGAATTCGCTACACTTTCCGATTATATGGATTTGCAGATCTGGGTCTTCTTCTTCCATGTCTGCTATTTTCAGATATTCCGTTTTAGTAGTGTTTATGTTTAGACCCCATTTCTAGTACTCCTCTTTCAATTTTCTAAATAGTCTGTGTCACTTTCCATATTTACTAGCTTACAAAAATTACTAATTTTTGTTTTAGATTGATTACAGTTAATTTCTTTAGTCAATAACTCACGAAGGTGCCGCAAGTGACCATAACAGGGCGATGTGTTTTCATTTTTACTTCCATGTTCCGTAAGGAAATGGAAGTATGATGATCGCGAAAAAAATCGTCTTCGAGATAAGGACTCATTCTTATTGTACTACCCTCAAAACATGAAGAAAAATAATTTTCCGAAAAGTGTCTGTGTGTAGAATGTTATTTTATGGCGAACGATAACTGCCGCAAATTCAAACAGAATCAAATAATTTTTTGCATATGTGCCCGCGTTGTACGTGATATCGGCTAAGGGAAAGCGGTAGTTTACCTGCAACGTTTTACGTTTTAACAAGAGTAAATTATTTAATTTTGATAAATAAAATATCCTGAAAAGAATGTCATAATAATCCACTGTAGAAAGGTAGATGAAATATCTATAAATGAAAAGGGTAGTTGATGGGGTAGGGGGGTAATTTTTTCTATTGATGTTATAAATTTATTCGACCGAAAACTTAAAAATTTCAAAAAAATATTAACAAGTGATATCGTTCCATGCTATGTAACCACGGATACGTAAACAAAATAATTTTTTTAAAGAAATTCACAGAAAACAAACGCTGGGCGGTATTCGCTTTCTTTCCCGTTGTTTAAATAAAAGATAATTTAATCAAATTAATTCTTTTTTTTTTAAATATTAACAACTAGGTACAATTCGTATGTTGATTTTCTTTCACGGCGTTTTTATAAAAAACATTATGATACGAGTATATTTGGTTTCCTTCTGAGTGTACATATTAAACATAATTTTATATTTAATTAAAACATGGAAGTCATGTATGGTTCTCTATACCGACTTTTTGATTGCTGACTCAATGACAAAGTTCAAGTGGTCTTTTATTTCGCTCACTTTAAATTCTTGAGCCTGCCTATTTTGATTTTCCAACATTCCATGTTTCTTAGAAATGTCCGTCACAAGCGGGGCCCGTTTTAACGGGGGATTACTGTACTTTTACGTTTTCAACAACATAGTCAATGCTACCCAGATGTGTCGGATTTGTTTGTTTGTTTATTTAGCTGTACAGTTTTTGTGTCTGGTATTGTACTAGTTTTAAAACCCGAATACCCTACGAATTCATGTTAGCTAGCAGAGGACAAGCACGGTATACGGTAGACAGCAGCAACCTGGATGCGGCCTCTGTGTCAACGGTCTCCGCTTGGCTAGCAGCAGACGCTGCCAACTTTGTCGAGGACGTTCTGCGGTCGAATAACTCGCTCTCGAGATACACCGTTGCTTTCGGCTGGACTGCTTCCCCCCCCCAAAGTCAAAATTCTGAAAAACTAAAAGTCCGAATGAATTCTGCAGCCCATGGAGTTTGGTAGTTATAAACGTGTTACTTCAGGCCTATGTTATGTTTTGCTGGGCCGAACCTTCAAGTGAAATTGTGCGAAACACGTTGACGTCCAAGGTAGGGTAATTGTTAAAAGTAAAACAAAATTTACGTCACTAAACACGTTCGTTCCACAGTGTTTTTACGCCAAAACACTTAGCACGCGACCACGTTTACGAGTAACTGAGAATCACTTTCCAAACAAACGCACATTGTTGGCAATTGCTGGAAACATTAACGCCCTAACGACTAGCTAGGTCAAGAAAACGTGTACATTTGTTGTTTGTCGCACGTTTGAGACCCAGTACCGTTATGCCGTTGCCAACTGAACAATAAAAATGTGGCTACAGCTAATCTGCAAGTGTGAGCCGGACCCGTGGCCTTCACCAGCCACAGCCACCTTAAACGTGACGCGGTTGACAAGTGGTTGCCCACACGTCCGCACAACACAACACCAAAGTGAATAGCTTCATTTCTTTTATTACTTTTTTTCTCTTTTCAAACGTTTGTTCGTTTCACCTGGGTCAAACTTATTGGTTGCGAAATCGATTATTACTATTCAAGTGTCGTCATTACTGCGCTGTTACATGCGAAACGACGATTTATTTAAACTAGTGAAATTATTTACAGGAGAATTGTCACCGCGACCTTGGCTAAAACTACGCTCACTGAATCTTTACCTCATTTTTAGAAAATCAAAGTAGAGGTTTTGTTCATGAAAACTCATAGTTCTGCAGTTTCGGGTCTCAAAACATTCGACATAACAAAGAAACAAATCAAGTAATCGTTTTTTACCAATACGTTTTAAGACATGATTAATTCTAAAAGCGAAGTAATTTAGACCCTCGTTCGCTTTGCAAATGGGAACCGAGTAATAATTTAAAAAAGTAACAATAAAACATTGACAAACTGAAACACTACCATTAAAAAAACCCTGGACATTAAGAGCAGTTGATGAGAAGGCTCTGAGCACTTTGAAGGGAAAACTACTAGAAGAATCTTCGGACCAGTATGTTGTAATGGACAATGGAGGATCAGATCTAATCAAGAAATAGACTCCATTCTAAAACAGGGAGATGTCGTCCGATTTATAAAGTCCATGAGAATCAGCTGGATAGGGCATATAGAAAGAATGGACAACCAAAAACTCCCCAAAAGGACAATGAATGGGCACATAGAATGGGCGCATAAGGCGAGGCAGGTCAAGAAAACGATGGCAAGACGACGTGACGAAGACCTGACTAGGATGGGTGTCGGCTCGTGGAAGACCAAGGCACATGATCGGACTATCTGGAGGCGGATCATTAGAGAGGCCAAGGTCCATCCTGGCCTGTAGTGCCGGATATGTATGTTTGTGTGTATGTAAACGTTTACCTGTGATTTATTCCTCAACTATTACTGTCGTCAGCCGGTCACAACGATTATAGGCGGTTATTACCTGTTCAATAACACTGATAAAGCTTATCATCAACGATGATAACGCCTTTCAATTAAAAGCACTACGACGTACCAATATTCACTTAACGAAGCTACAGTAATCAGTAATCCACGGCCAGAAGAATCCACACCTAGGAAACCCCAGATATCGTTGTCCCCGCGGCTGGAGTTTTCTGAACCTCCGGACGCGGCGTAATGGCGGGAGTCTGGCATTCCCGTTGTTTGGCAGCTCTTGAACTGTGCTGGAATAATCACTAACGGCCTAGCTTCACACGTGTACAATTATTTGAAAATAATCAGGGAATAGACGAATCACCTGTCCCGGTCCCCCAAAAAAATCCATCTATTCAAAATTTTTGGGCACCAGGGGCCAAAAAGTGTACCAAAAGTCTGGGACAAATTCCACAAATCCATGTGAGGTATCAAATTAAAGACAACGTTAACCACAGTCTGAATATAGTGTGCAGGCTTAAAAAAAAAAAAAAAAAAAAAAATTGGTACACTGGAGCGAACAAAAAAGTATTAAAAGTATTCACGTTTAGGAAAAAATTGTAAAAATTTATTACGAACATCAGACTAACCCAGACTAAAGGAACAACGATGTTAATCCTCTCAAAGGATACATCCACTTCACCAACGCTTCCTTAGGCAACCTGCCATCTGGAATCCTGTTCAGACGAGCAATCCATCTCACTTTGTTCTCCGCAAATACGATCTGGGATATTAAGAATGTTCAACTTTTCACGAATGTCTTCATTGTTGAGGCTATCCCTTCGTGCGCAGCCTGTGATAGATCTCCGATGCCTGCATGATACTCAGACGTTTCTTCGCCGGAACCCAAGTTTCATAACCATACAACACCACTGCCACAGCCATTACCTTTCAGAATTTTAGTCGGGTCTCTTTAGCTGTTTTCCTAGATAACGCTTGACGAATTGTGCCACATATTAAATGAAACTTACACTTACGATCGGCATCATAATCCACATCATAAGTGACGTCAGAACGAAGATAGCGGAATGTAACATTTGCTCTATACTCTTATTACCCAATACAGTCTGGATTGTATTTGCCCAATATGGAAAGTTCCCCAGTGACATTTGTATAAAAAATGCCACAGTTTTTGTTTCCTGCACAGAAACTTTACAAATTTTCACAAGGGGTTACAAAATTTACTCATAAATACAACAGCTTTTGCCTATTTTCTGAACAAATTACAAATTTTCATGTTGTAATTCGAGCACACTTGCTGTAACTGTAACACTGAGCTGTGGAGCTCGCATTCACTGTTTTCGGCGATTACTCAATCATCCGCAAACAGCATTGTATGTTCGTGTATGTTCTGTTATTTATTTTTATGCCCGGATCCACTCCTGTAATTTCACTCTCTAACTCTTTTAGTCAATGTTGAAGACACGCTACAGCCTTGGCGCAGTGCGTGATTAACGTAAATCTCTTCAAAACCCTCTCCTGCAGACAATACTATCCTTGTACAATAGTATCAGCTCTTCATAACGTCTACAAGATGTTTAGGGTAACCGCTCTTGTACATATTGTCCCATAGAATAGATCTCTTAATATTACCAAACGCTTTCTCATAGTCAATGAAGGTAAGGCGAGTATCCAAATTAAATTTCTTTTCTCTCCTAAAAGAATCCTCCTCCTAAAGGAATTTTTAGGATATAAATTTGCCTTTATATCAACAGAAGCGCGTGGAAAGCTATCAAATGAAAGTAGGAATTTCTGAAGTACTAAAATATTAGTATGGATATTAAACAATGATGGAGACTCGCTACACCTTTGGCGCACTCCCGGATTAATGTAAATCCTCTCCTATACACAATATTATCTTTGTACCTCAGTTTAAGCTCTTCACAACGTGTACAAAGATGTTCACGATAACAACCGCACTTACACATAATCTCCCAAAGAATGGCTATGTTAACTCTATCAAACTTTTCTCGTAGTCGATGCAGGCTAGGTGTGTGGGCCTTCACCTTCTCCAAGGTGTCTTCTTTTCTCAGTCAGTATTTTCAAAAAGAGAACAGGTCATCAATGGACGATCGGCATTTGAAAAATAAAAAAACAAAACAAACAAAATTGTCTCTACCCCCTCCAACATACCCCCCCCCCACACACACACATGTCCTGGTACACACCCTTATCACATGTTTACCACCCTCACTTTCTTTGTTTAGTTGTTTCTATGATCTGTTTGAGAATAGCTTAATAGGCTGAAACAATTGTCAGAGGTAAATAATAAACTGTGAAACTTATCAAGTGTTTGTATGTTTTTAAAACCTTAGTAATATAAACAAAATGTTGCACATGAAAAGTATATTCCGTATTATATAACATAAATAAGAAGCTAATATTCATAAAAGAGGGAAGGGCTGTCGCATTGCCGAACTCGATCTTCTTCATCAGTATCAGCAAATAATAATTAAGGAGTAACAAAATTGCCACAAAAATGTTTTGAAATGAAAACACTGTTAGACAAAGTTTCTCAAATGTACTACGGTAGAACGGTTATCCATTTGTTTCGTTGTTCAACAAGAATTATTACGATAAACAGATTGAAAACCGTGATAAACTATATTTTTACTCCCCCCCCCCCAATCGAAATCGCAAGAAATGTGGAAGCAATTTGACGTTTGAACGCTTAATTTTCAATGTTATTTTGAAAAAAAGTACCGCATGACTTACGTTAATATCGAAAATTTTGAGAACTAAAACCACGGTAACCACTGTTCCTGGAACTAGCATTTAAAAATGAACGCTAATATTTTTCTGCATTTCCTCGTTATAGGCCTATAGTTTAGCGTGCGATAACTCTGTTCACGACTGTAAGTCCAACGTTCCTCGTAACGGATTTAGCACACTTCTGTATGGTTCACCGCGTATCTGATTCACTTTGAGATGGCTGCACCTTTACGGCGCCGGTTGAGATCTTTAATTCTAAAAATAGTCTTCTGTTATTTTGTGCCCCTTTCATAACAATACTTTGCCAACAAGTTCTACAAGCAAACGAATTGTTTATGCAATATTTTCGCTACTACAGGAAAACTTGACGTTTGGAACTGACTAATGGACGAGCGAACGGCTTCTCAGTTTTAACTCGACCGTATGGAATTTTGGGTAGGACTATGTCTCATGATAACTTTTGAACCCACCAACCGATTTTCGTAAAACTTGGCGGCGCGCGTGTTCACACTTTTTTTCCTACAGAAGGCTTTTGTTTTTTTACACTGATCACCCCAAAAATATCCAATTTTTGCGGCGGGAGCAAAAACGTGAGGGGATCGAAATCGTGGAAAAAATCGCAAAAGCACATGTGGGGTATCAAATTAAAGGGAATTTTAACCTCAGTCTGAATATAGTGTTAATTTTTGAAACTTTCAATACAGTTGGACGTCTGATACCCAAAAAAAGGTGAAAATTGTGATAAAATCGCAAAAATCCATGTGGTGTCTTAAATTAAAGACAATGTTAAATAATATACGAATATAGTGTCAACTATTAGGAAATACAAAATTTTGGGATCCCAGGGTCGAAAAAAGAGATAAAAAAATGGAAAAATATATATGAGGATCCAGCAGGGTGTCAGACTAATAGTAACTGTAATCCATATCAGAATGTTTCCAGTTTTTTAGTATTTATTGTATGACCGTGTGCTTTACAATTCTTATAAAGAAATTGCAGAGAAATCGGAATTTTTGTAATTTTCCCTTACTTGAAAAAAAAATCTAATAGCGAAATTCATGTAATAATAAATTTATTTTGTTCAAAACAGTGAGCGAGTTCTGGAGCTCTGCAACTCTAAGGGTAGGAACATGCTGACGCAACATTACTGGCAGACAGCAGCATACTGTGCGACATTACTGTAGTGTACGACAGTGAGACAATAACAAATGCAAAGGTTTAAATAGGAGCGAACGTGTCGAAGATGCTTACTGTACTACATTACTGTGCAGCAGTGAGGCAAGAACAAATTATTTTGTTTTTTCCTCACGGAAGACAGCAATGTCGCACTGTGGCGCGCTACCTGATTGGTTTACTGAGTAACATGACCCTCACTCCATAGCGCAGCCGGGTTGAAGTGAACGCGCTCGTCAGTTCATATGCGTTTTTCGTTGTGATTCCACTTCATAGTTAATATTTTGAGATTTAATTATAAATGAAATGGGCGCTATATCGGCGGTTTGAGGAGTATGATATCAGCCACCATTTTGTACATAAAGACATATACGTTTCGTCACTGTCACTGTCACTGGATAACGTAATCAGTTATACTTTAATGAGTATATTTCAATCATTCAATAAAACATAAAAAACATGCATACACATACATACATAAAATGTAAAAAATACAAATTTGGAATTTATACGAAAGAAAAAGGTCACTTCCCTCTTCTACGACACCTAACAGTACACTGCAAGGATAAACTCTTGTTTGTCAGCTGACTTGTCGCGATGTCTCACAGTAATGTCTTACAGTAAGGATTAACTCCTCGGTATGTTTGTCGCTGACTTGTCGCGATGTCTCACAGTACAGTAATGTCGCACAGTATGTTGCTGTCTACCAGTAATGTTGCGTCGGCATGTTCGTAACCAAACGCAATACAAGTGATGAAAAGTGAGTGAACCTGTTGTGCCACAATAATATAATTGGTCACAAACAAATAATGGTATACATAACACGTTTAAATGGAATAGACGCTGTCATGGACTTAATGCTCCGTCAAGTGAAAATAGTATAAATGGATTTTACCACAAAAGTGAAAAAAATAGGAAACACCCGGTGACAACAGACTGTATAGTCAAATAAACATTGCAACAACAGGAGTCGCGGTTTCGTAACACTGAACACCGACAAAACTAGCAAGAAGAAGAAAACTAATTTAATTATCGGACTCAGTGATTCGATAGTGTGACTGAAGAAGAAGAAAGGTCCTTGACCAATGTCTTTACGCATCGGTAATTATTTAGAAAAACATAACGTATCTCTCTGACAGTGAAATTCAACACCGGCGATTTCCAAATTGACGATCGCGTTACGCAACATCGTGTAACAAATACTTAAACATATTTTATATTGTTTGTGTTTCGCAAAGATAGGTTATGAAAACGTTACGGCTAAACAATCCTATGCAAGGTCGCGGGACTGCGGCAGAAATGTAACAGTGCATTTATCGTGTTACAGTCGTGTGATTATGCACTTTTCTCTTACGTAATTAACGACGGTGAACACTTGATTTCTTCGCTGCACCGCCTTATGGATTTCGTCACTACCGTTTTCCAATTCGTTTCCTTTCTCACCTGTTATAGTCTTGTCGCGGTATCTATACACATTCGATACTATGTACAATATATTTTAAACGTATTTAATTATTACCAAGGCGGAAGAAACACTGACGGGATCAAAGACCAGCAGCAACCGCCAAGCTGAATGCGATAATCATCTGATCCCGTACGAGCAAAAATTGTTGTAGATGGTACTTTTCTGGAGTAGGTCAAGAATTTTTACTATCTATGCTATAATGTGTCTTACATTAGAAACAATGACATGGTGAATAAACTAAATAAGTTCCATCATATGTGGGGGACCGTCAGCAGGACTCTAAAATCAATGACGAAAGGAACATGCCTGAAGTTCTACAAGGTGATGGCCCTCCCCATACTTCTCTGTGGTTCTGAGAATTGGACTTTAACGAAATCAAAGCGAGTCATATTCAAGCGGCCTAAATGAGATTTCTCAGGCACGTGGCAGGGTACTATTACTCTTCAAGATCTTAGAAGAAATGCAGACCTGCGCCAGGAAGTGAATATTATGAGTAGGGCTATACCTTTCTCGATAGATTTGCCCACTTTAGGCTATAACGATTGGAACATATAAACCGAATGAATGACTGCGTATCCCCAAACAATTATTGAATTATAAGCCGAAAGGACGGAGAGGTGTGGGACGTCGGAAGAAGCGTCGGAGTGACCAGCTCTAGTATATCTGCTTGGGACCGGAACTCACCATTTTTGGTTTAATCCTTGTTGGAGACGACGACGATGATGATGATGACGACGACGACGACGACAATTCTCCCTTAGGAAAGAAGAGCCCCACTTCTTACAAGATCTAATTGCGAACTTTTGGTAGTTTTTATTTCACCGTTTCGTCTTAAAATCAACCACGTTTCCTACACAAACCTGTTAGTTAAGCTGAGCTCCCAGACACAATGCGCATGTCCACGGACATCTCTGCGATCTAGAAATATGGTATCCTTTAGCTGACAAACGTCTCACCTGGATATCCACCTCGCTTCAGACATGACACTTCCGATTACCTTAAATGGATTGTAATTACAATAAAATTTCCGATTATCCGAAATAATCGGATGTAACGATTTCGGATAACCCGAGTGCACTAAGCCGTACGCAAAAATAGGTTAATTAATTGAAACAACCTTGTCTTATTCAGAAAACTGCTAACTTAAGTGGCATAATATGATTAAAAGTCGTAATGACACAATTCTAATTATTTTTAGAGGGGAATTTAAAGATTTCTTTTGAGTTTTTTTTCCATTCCCAGTTTTTGCGGCTATGTCACGCCCACGTTTAATTAGACTTACATCAGAGTACGATGATTCGTCTCTTTGTTCGACAAAACCGTAGCGAAACCGCTAATAATAACACATACAACGTGAGAGAGATTTGAACGAGTACCATTTAAAGCGTGACTATTTAGTAGAAATTTCTTGTTGCCAAACCACTGGATTGCCTCCCTGTGTAAGGCATTGATTTAGTTTGCTCCTTTCTCTTCTTCTAAATTACGTTATTTGAAGTAGTTTTTATTTAGTGCCTAAAAACTTTTTAACATTTCGTATAAGTCGGATTCGGATAATCGGGATTTTACTGTACACCTTTTTAATGAACTCTCTTAACGAAATCCCGGGTCAGTCGTATTCAAGAGGCGGAATAACATTTCTCAGGCACGAGCCAGAAACTCGATCTTTAGACACTTCAAAATTTCATATTATTATTATTTGGTCCATCAGTCTTTCAACTAGTTTGTACCCTCCCCGCATATAGCCGTTGTGGTTGTGTTACGGAGTCTCTCACAGGCATATGGGACCTACAGTTTAACGCCGGATCCAAACGGCATAGTTGCGGACGGTTTATACTAGGCAGGATACCTCTCGCTGGTCTGCCATCGCCTTGCGATGGGGAACGGTCGTATCTAAATCAGATGGCCCCGGCGGGAATCCAACTCGCGCCGACAGCGTAGCAGCGCCACACGCTAGCCACGACCGCCAAAATTCAGGCGGGATATCAAAATAAAGGAACGAGATTTAACGAGAATCTGAACGTAGTGTTCATTTTTTTTAATTTCACAATTCTGGGACCGGAAAAATGGGTCAAAATTTACACTGCTGCAAGTTGAGTCATCAGAAATTTTAGGTTGAATTTTGGGGATCCCTAAAAAGTGGAGGGCATTACTGTATTATTATTTCATATACAGGGGCCAAAATTATGAAAATTCGTAAAAATCCATGTGGATATCAAATTAAAGGAAATTTAACTAGTATATTCTCCTTTTACTTTTCTGTCCAATGATTACCTGATTTCATCGGTCCAGCTTGATTTATAAGAGGTCTTCAAAACGTCTAATACTTTCCTTTGGCCGTTTCCCTAAAACTTTTCCGGAAAGTATGTATACCGCCCGTGATTACCACTGAAACCACAACACATATAACGCAAACGGTTCAGAGTTGGTCGCTGTTACTGGTGCAAAATTATCAGCTGATCGTTAAACGGTTTTCCTTGTATTGGCTTTAGTAATTAAACGTATATTCCAGTGAAGCAGTGTGCGCCAGGTGTTACCGAGCAGAAGTAGCGATTTACCACCACGTGATAATTAACCGCCCCCCACACACACACACAGCAATGTGCCAAGTATTTCAATATATGGGTACAAAAAAGGCCTTATTGAAAGACCTAAGCGAGTTTTCAGTTTTAACTCGTCCGTTTGGCATTTAATTTATCTGTATGTAGGGACTGTCTCACGATAACTTATGAACACGTCAACCAGCTTCCATAACTTGACATGCATGTCCATACTTTTATCCTACAAAACTCTACTGTTTTGTGATTGTTCCCCTTTCAAAAAAAAAAAAAAAAAAAAAAAAAAAAAAAAAAAAAAAAAACAGCCGAGTTAGTCGTAAAAGGTAAAATTGTGAGGGAGTCAAAATTTTGAAAAATCGCAAAAATTCAGGCGGGATATCAAATTAAAGGAAATTTAACGAGAATCTGAATATTACGTTTAATATTTTTAATTTCACTATTTTGGAATCCCAGGGCCGAAAAAATGGGTCAAAATTTACATTGCCGCAAGTTAAGTCATCAGAAGTTTTAGGAATTAATTTTGGGAATCCCTAAAAATTATTATTATTATTATTATTATAAAATGTTAAAGATTGTGAAAGAAAAAGTTTGGCACTGAAAATTAAAAAAAGAGTGGTCAAATAGTTGAAAATTTGTTATTTGTAAATTTCATTGAATTATTTTGTACAGCTCTTACTCAGTTTTAATACAGTATTAATTATTTTATTGCTTTTAATTAAAAATATATCGTAGTTTTTCAAGTAGTTAAAATAAATATTTAAAGTCTTTTGGCGAGTTACAACGCGTATTAAGAATTACGTTTAGTTCGTAGGCTGAAGGTGAAACTTGAATCTTGGGGAGTAGAGGGAAATATTGGTGGGACCAGCACTGTTGGTCTTGGGGGGGGGGTCACTGAATTGTAAGACCGATCATGTCTCATGAATCCGCTTGGATTTTAGGACACAGAATGTTTAATAGGGATGAAATGAGAGAAGAAAAATAGAGGGGCGAGAGACTGTAGATACATAAACATCGCATTCCCGCCGTTTACCGGTGTCCAGCTGTTTTCAGTTAAACAATAAAGTTGACAGTTATTGTTGAGGAATTCATCAGTATATGTCAAGGTTTGGCGAACAGCTGTGCTCGTTTCACCAGTGCCTTCATGATTATCTTGCCGCCGTACGATACAACAGCTGTTACTGACGACCTGCTGTTAGTCGTTCTGCCGACGTTAATGTTTGTAATAACACGCAGATTGCTAACGTACAACTGTTTATATTTAAATATATATTTGTGAATATGTAAATATGTGTTCCCGTGGTATAGACGTAACTACCTACAGCGTTTTCGTATCACGCCGTTACCTTCTCCGAGCTGCAGAACTCGGTCACCGTTTTGAATGAAGTACATTTATTGTTACATAAATTTCAATATTAGAATAGTTTTCGATTATTAGAAAACTTACAAAAATCCCGATTAATCTACTATTTTTTTTTATTAGTATTGTAACAGTTGTGGAGCAAACAATCATACAACAGACAATCAAAACATTCGGATTTGGATTACAATTCCTTTTAGTCTGACATTTGATCTCTTTTATGAGATCTATAGAATCCCAAAATTTTGACGTTTCCAAAACTTCACAGCTACATTATGATATTGAGTGTGTATTATGTCAGACTGTGTTCCACGAAAATAAGGAAACACAATCTGACATAAGGACCGCGGTAAGTTGCGATCCAATCGTATAAAACCCGGTCAGTCGCGACCGAGGTACAAATTTGAAGCAGGTCAATTGCGATCAATTGCATTTTCATGTCATTATTATATTAATACAGAAATATTCGTTTTAATTCCATTCATTCCTAGCCTAACCTAACCTAGCCTGACCTGACCTGACCTAACCTAACTCGACCTGACGTAACATAACCTAACGTAGGCTCACCTAACGACCTGACCTAACCTAACCTAACCTAACCCGACCTGACGTAACCTAACCTAACCCGACCTGACATAGGCTCACCTAACGACCTGACGTAACATAACCTAACGTAGGCTCACCTAACGACCTAACGTAACCTAACCTAACATAGGCTCATCTAACGACCTGACGTAACCTAACCTAGCCTGACCTGACCTAACCTAACCTAACCCGACCTGACGTAACCTAACCTCATCCGACCTGACATAGGCTCACCTAACGACCTGACCTAACCTAACCTAACCCGACCTGACATAGGCTCACCTAACGACCTGACGTAACCTAACCTCGCCTGACCTAACCCGACCTGACATAGGCTCACCTAACGACCTGACGTCACCTAATGACCTGACGTAACCTACTAACCTAGCCTGACCTGACCTAAGCTAACCTAACCTAACCCGACCTGACGTAACCTAACCTAACCTAGGCTGGGCTGACCTGACCTAACCTAACCTAACCCGACATGACGTAACCTAACCTAGCCTGACCTGACCTAATCTAACAAAAATATTGGAAGGAAAAGGTTACTCGCACAAATAAAAAGTTTCAGAATTGAAATCTCTTCGAAATTCAGAATAGCGACGTTTCTAAGTGACAGATTCGGCCAGTAAGTAAAAGTGCGGAGCGCAATTGACCGCGTAAGAATAGGTAAAAACGTTGTTTCGTCGCAACTGACCAAAACCGATCCGTCAGTTGCGATCCAATCGTACAAAACCCGGTCAGTTGCGACCGAGGCAGAAATTTGAAGCCGGTCAATTTTGATCAATTGCATTTTCATGTTATTATTAATATTATTTGTTGAGCGGTATCTCTTATCGCATGTAACACTGTGTCTCTTTTACTTTGCCGTTCCACATTAATCACACACTATACAGAAGCTTTGGAGTCAACATGATACAGTTTCTAGTAATAAACCTCGTGACCTCTCCGTTACAGTCGCCAATTACCGATTGGAAAACCCAACGTTAACACCTCGACAAGTCGTAAAATATTTTACAGCTTTGTTTGTACAATGATAAGAACATTCCCGTTATAGCTGTCAATCTGTTCTGTGCGTTATCAATTATCGAACCGTTACTAATTAACTGGTTTCGTGAAAGTTCTCTTATCTCTTTTATCTTTACAACGTTCTATCCGAATCAGTTATACACTTTAATTTAACTGAAATTATCTTTGGCTTGAAAAAAAAATAGTTTATAAAATTCGCTTAACACGAATATAATAAATAAATAAATTGATTACACAATATTGTTCTAAGGCTTTCACGGCCCGGTATCAGTCATATTAGAAATATGTACCGGACTGATTGGCCGTGGTCCAGGGTTTACAAACACACCAAACGTTTCAGCAGCACCACTGGCTGCCATCTTCAGTGGAAATCGAGTCTACCTGTTCGCGGGGTGTCAAACGCCAGGTAAAAATTCAGAATTCTGGTGACCGGTGCAGTCTTTACCTCTGCATTATTCTGATTGGCTGATTGTGTAATTTTTACCTGTAAGTGGGACTTGGTGAATTTATAAGTACCGGTAACATCGCGGGACATCGATGTCCCGCCTTCACCACAGTACTGTAGGCCTGACGTTTGACACCCCGCGTTCAGGTGGACTTTATTTCCACTGAAGATGGCAGCCAGTGCTGCTGCTGAAACGTTTGGTGTGTTTGTAAACCCTGGACCACGGCCAATCAGTCCGGTACATATTTCTAATATAAATTTATTACACGCTTAAGATACATAAATTTAGAAATATTTCTGGCACGATTCATAGAAATCTTGGAAATAAAAAAAGACAAAGCACAAGAATTAAATTTTTTAAGACAATTGCAATACACACATTGAGATATGAGAGTGGGGCGTGGTAATGACAAAAAAGGCCGAAATGCAGTTTCTTCGAAATACTTTAAATTATACATTGGAAGATAGAATAAGGAATGAAGATATCAGAGCAGAACTCGAAGTAAAGGATATAAATTAAATTATTTTAATTTACATAAGACAATGGTGGGATCATCTGCAAAGGATGACAAAGGATCGATTGCCGAAAGCGGCACTGAACTATAAAGCCATTGGTAGAAGAGACGTGGGTCGTCCGAGAGGACCCACCCGCTATTCTGTTTTAGCTACAGTCCATAATTTTCTTGTGTACTTACTATGTTAAGCAAATTTTTCTCTATTTTCTGGTTTAATTTAACAATATTTAATTTAAAATATGATAAACGCGGCAAACACTCGTCGCCTGATGACTAAGACTAACTGAAGTTTAACCTAGCTAACATACTTCTTAAAAGCAGTGTTATACCCAGAAGCGTAGCAGCGTAGGCTGCTTTAAGCAGGGTTTAATAAAGATTCATACAGTCCCGGAATCGGAAAAAATCTCCCCACCGCATAAAAAAGAGGACTTGTCCGGCCGGAGGGCAACTCTCTGTGAGGTAATTGGATGACGATTTAGTGTAACTTTTTTGCTTGGATGGAGTTACAGCAGTATTAAATATCACATCGAGTCTCATTTTTTTATTTCGATTGCTACAGAGTTATGTATTTAGTAAATCCAACACGAGAACACGCACATATACGTACAAAATGCTGTTTTTAAAAAAAATGAAATCGATCTGCCTATACCGTGTATCCGGGAAAAGGAAAACACGTTCTGACCTATACTGACGTCACCGTACCTTCACGTGCATGTACTACCCAAACGATGACGTCAAGACGACCAGCAACTACGTCACCGATGTGACGTCGACGTCCAGCGTGTGGAAATGTCCGCGCTTACGACGTAGGGAAATGTTGACACACGGGGCCTTGTCTATTCTGTATTTGGGTTAACCGCACGAGTGCGCCCGGCGCGGCGCGGCACGCAATACACATACGTGATGCAACAGTAAATACATAAAGTGATATTAAGCACACACACAAACGCCAACAACAGGACATCCTTGAACTTTCTCGCGCTGCCACCTGCGAGTGTGTAGCCTCTTGCCCCGAGGCAGGCAACACGTCACTCACTATACAAAAGCCAAGTCTTCGGAGATTTGCGCAGAAACAAAACAACACTGTCATAACCTACAATAAACGAGAGCTCATCTGCAACGTTCCGGTTTGTCTGCAACGAGGGTAATGAAGATTCTCCGGTGCATAACCCCTATGTCCTGGATTATTCCATCTCATCATCATCACCATTCCAAGGACTAGGCCTTAGACCTGTTCCGGAACCCATCTCCTCCTCGGTCTACCGACATCTCTCTTCCCAGTACGGTGATAACCCAAGGCAGCCACAGGTAGACGTATATCAGGCATGCGATTCAAGTGTTCACACCGTATGTTTAAATCGCGTCTAATACCATCGTTCCTTCTCCGATCCACGAGACAACAACCTTGCTCCACTCTTAGAAATTTCATTTCGGCTGCCTGAACCTCTGCACGTCCCTTTTACCAAGAGTCCATGTCTCACTCGCATACAGGAATATGGGGACAGCCACAGTTTTATAAAATTTCATTCGGGTATCCTTCCGTGTTTTATTTTTCAGGTACCTATGAGTCGTTCCACAGATGCGTCTAAATTTTGTCAGCTTACTATTCCAATCAATTAAAATGACTAACCTGATCTAAAATTATTCCATCTCTATAAGATTATTATTCAAGCCACAATAATCATGAGCGATCACCACCGAATTAATTATCACAGATGATAACAAAATGTCTCACGAAACCCATGCTCGAATATCAGCTGGCAACAGACGATAATATGCTTTAGACAGTGTACTGAGGTCAAGAAAAATAAATTGAAAATTAAACATTCAAATTAGCTATATCCCCAACATTCCATGTTGCTACTTTTAAAGCATCATTAATCCATTTGCATTGTCCTTTTGCGTTAGCTTAGGTCGTTTCGCCGTATTTCCCATCCGATTTCCGAAGCTCATACGAGTTCTATAAGTAAATATTATTTTTCTTACTTAAGCAGGTTACTGGCCTGCTGCAAACCCCCAACCTGGAGGACCAGGAACTTTGACTTCGGGCTGCTCTTCCCCTAGAGAGTTGCTTTCACCTCAGCTGGCGAGCTCTCTCTGCCCGATCGCAGTAGACTAACTAACTTAGCCCATGTGTGCAGCCGTTGGCCTATTGTAGGCTCCTCCACCTCCACACTAGATGCACACCCTGCTGCCGATGTGCATCATCCTGCCAGGCCAGGACCCAGGATACCCTGAGACTGCCCTGACAGAACCCCAATCTCTCTTTTGCTTACCGATCCACTCCATCGAAGGGATTGGTAACCACAACCTTGCAGTGGATTGCTCGGCGTAACGGCCCACCGACGTGTAGGTGAGAGTGGAGTTGGGGTGGAGAGGCTGGTGCATTTCTCTTCTATGAAAGCATATGTTCGCGTCACACCCGAACGAGGATATTAGACGCGATTTAAACATTGTATCATTCCCCCAGAAGACTGAAGACTAAGCGTAAATAATCAGATTTTGGATCAGGTTAGTCACTTTATTTACCTGGGTTGTAATATCTCATATGGAACTGATACTGATTGGGATAGTAAGCTAACAAAATTTAGACGCATCTGTGGAACGATTCATAGCTACTTGAAAAATAAAACACGGAAAAATAAAACACATGGCAAGCCTACGTATACCCTCCTCGATCAATAATGACAAAATTGACAAGGACAAAGACTAACTGCAAAACGACAATAATATAAACAAAGACAAACAAACTACAGTCCGCGGAGCTGAAAGATAGGCGTAAAGAACGTTAGGCTGGAGCAATCTGATTAGTCTAAACGACTGCATTACAACATGAATAATAAATGCATCTGAGAAGTTATGTACAACTATTCAACTATGACGAGTATAACTTAATTTAAAGAGACCTTCAGGTACTGCAAGAAATGTGCCTTTGTTTGGTTTTCTAAAATATTTTAATTATAATTTAGTACGACTTCTTTGATCGTTTCGAGGCATTGTTACTCGAAGCGACAAAACTTGTTTACGTTTATTCCAAAGTTACAGACACGTAGCAGACTACTATCACAGTCATATGGACCTCTCTGTAGTTTTCTGCAATTATTTTACCAATAAGATAAGTTTAGCAGTGAGAATCAAGACAAAGAAATACAATCCAGCATTAATTTGGGAAAGATGGCTACATCTACATTAAATGGAATCCTGGGGGATAAGCAAATTACAGTAGAAACTAAAACCAAAATATTTAAAATCATTGTTAGAATTGTCATGACTTACGGCTCAGAAGTTTCGACTACTAATAAACACACAAGAACAAAATTAATGACAGCAGAGATGTACTTTTGGAGACGTTCAGCAAGAGTATCCAGACGTGAGAAAATTAGAAATGAAGTCACTAAGGACAGAAAGAATGTGAAAAATTCAATTCTTGATTTTATCCAAACAAAAAAATTACAATGGTATGGACACCATGAAAAGAATGGCACAGGAAAGATTGCCGAGAAGAGTTATGGAATGGACCCCACCAAGAAGAAGGAAAAGACGAAGACCACCTATTACTTGGATAGAAGAAATTCAGACTATACTGATGGAACGAGAAATTGAAGAAGATCTTTGGATGGACAAGCAGCAATGGAAGATGACAATTCAGTCACTTCTGTAATCTTTGGTTCCGGAAAATGCGTAAACATTGTACAGCCGGATTAATAATAATCAAATAAGTTTAGTTGGGCGTCTGGAATTTAAGTCAAATAAACGACAGACTGTTTACAAAACGAATGGTTTTAAATTTTCAATAAACTGGTACAAATGCCTACGTGTAGTGGCCTATAAAGGCAAACTAGAACAATTTTTAAATTACACTTGAGAACCGAAACCATGGGCAGTCTTCTCAGCGTCTTCGTCAAATCGATTTCGATACAATGCGTTCAGCCTTGGGTCCGCGACCTCGTCACTCGACTCGGCTTCAAGGCAGAGCACACTGTGTACTTAATCACATGTTACGTCGAGTTATTTCTGTTCGATTACATCAAACTGTGATTGTAAAATTCGGTGTGCCGTGTCTAATTATGTCGCTTACACAGCACTTTACAACGAACACAATCGTAGTTATTAATTCCATCTAAAATTAATTCAATCCTTGAATTCCGAGTTAAAATTTTTCTTATTATAAATTGCTTAACACTAAGAAACCAGAACACTACGTTATTGTTGTTGTTTTTTATTAAATTTATAGCCAGATTAACTAAAATGACAAACAATTTAGTCACAGCGTTGAGTTTATGTATGGTTGCAAAGGTATCTATGACGTCTATCTAACACTTTTCACAAATTTACGCCTACAAACTGACAACAATATACAAAGTTTTTTGGAAACACAGCTTACAAATTTTTTAAAGGCTGTCCACAATTTGTAAGGGCTGTTAACAGATATTAATTTTGTCAAATTGCTAAAGATACCAAGTTTTAATTTTGAACAAAATTCCTCATAACTCGATGTCACACGTAAGGTTTTAGAATTTTCATAAAATTTTGACTTACATTTTCGGCCCTTGGTGTCACAATTAAAGTCGAGATTTCATTCTTCTACGAAATCATCTAGTGCGCACGTTCTCTTCCAGTACGACGAATCAAAAATCAGCAAACTCGGTGTCCATGATTCAGAGCCAGAACAAAATACGTCGTTTACTTGTGATTCAAAATACGACTTTGAGACTTCATATGACTGGAAACAAAGACGTGAAAATTTTCCTTAACTTTGAGTTTAGTAACGCGTTGGCGTTTTCGCTTCTGGTATTCTTCAACATCTACTGTAGACCTTGTATTCACCTAGAATGTTTTTCTACTTTCTGAAATATTTCTACCTGTCTCAGCTCTACATCGCCACCGCCAACGCCAGTTTAGCTGTCTCATCTCCATCAATAATACTTCTTTGCTAAGGAACTAAATTCGATAAAATCTCTTTAAAATAACTATAGTACACTTTGATTATCGGCGAGAGTGTTGAGTGCAAATGAAAATTTGTTTGTAGCCTAATGGAATGACTTTTAATTGTAATAACGAGAATGAACGCGAAAGTGACGATGATCGGGAGGCAACAGCGGAGGTAATAACATACGCTCAGGCTACTGTCATCGCCTCATGGTCTTCTAGACTTATTGATCTTGTTATTTGAATTAGCAGTCTCTGTAACTCCAACTTCGTCGTGATTATTTGCTCAACTGTTAAGTGTCATGTTCCGGACGAGGCCTTTCAGTGTTTCCACCATTTTCAAGTACTAAACCACGACCTAGACTTCTAGACTACCAGGAATGTGGAAGTGATTTGTAGGTTCGACAAATAACGAAATAACGTCACGGGAACTTCGTTTCCAAACAAAACGAAGTATTTCAAAAGCCAAAAGTAAATGAATCTTACCGATTAATAAGTAAGTAAATAGTAAATAAATACAAATAACTATTTAAAGTCGTGTTTATCTAGTAAAAATAAATGTATTATAAAATAGCTACTGGGCTTTGTTTATTTACAGCTGTTTTGTCATTTTTGTAAAGATGTTATTATCTGAGTTTTAAGAGCACATATTATGACACACTTAGCTTACACATACGTAAACTGTTCAAATAACATAAGTCTTCATAGTTTTTAATTAACTCGCAGCAATTATTCTTCTTCTTCTTCTTCTTCTTCGTCACCCTCTTCTACCCGTCAGCGCTCTCCATCCCGTCCTGTCCAGTGCCAAAACCCTATCGCGGGTCCAAACTGCTCCTCTGCATTCTACACTCTTCTTGATGTTATCCTCCCACTTCGTTCTGGGCCGTCCTCTTTCTCTTCTGCCTTCTGGTTTTACCTCCCATGCTCGTCTAGATTACATTCGGGTACCCCTTCTCATTCATCCTACAGACGTGGCCAAACCAACGGAGCTGCGAGCTTTCAATTTTATCATTTAAAGAGAATATCTTCGAATTCTCCCGAATGTTAACGTTTCTCACTCTATCTCTTCTCAATTCTCCTCAGGAACCTCATCTCCATTGCTTGTATTCTCTTTCTATGTCTGTCATTCAAAGTCTATGACTCGCAAATGTACGTCAGTGTTGGAGCATATACAGACTTGTGGTATACTGTCAGTTTGCTTTTCTGTGACACTTCGCTTTTTCCCAGAAACTTCCTGTTGATAGCACCGTAATGTTTGCTTACAGCTGAGGTCCACACGTCCAACTCTGACTCAATGCTGCCATTCTCACTGAAAACGGCATCTAAATATTTTAATGTCGCCACTTGTTCAATTTCCTTATTGTTAATTACTAATCTGTGTTGTCTTGCTTGCCTACTAATAATCATTGTCTTTGCCTTGGTGGGGCTAATAATCATATTCTTCCTCCTCATCGGTTCTTCCCGACACATTTATATTGTACTGGAGATTCTGTTCTGTGCTAGCGCATCAATTATTAAGTCTATTCATTTATAAAATCTTACATGTTAGCAGCGATTTTGATCGCTGACGTTAATGCAAAAATCGACAGTGTTACTGTATATTCCGGTTCCTTGAAGAATGTTTGTTATAATAAATGAAGCGATAAAAAAACATCCAATCCACATAGTCCACATCTATCAAGCGCGTATGAATATTCATTTATCATTATCGCTAGTCGAACAGACGACAAAGAAAGTTTATTGTGAGAAACCGTATCAACAAAGGTTGACAAAAACACGGCAACGTTGACCTTGGCATTTGCGGCTCCAGCGAAGTGCGACTGAAATATAATTATAATATACAAACAGTATCTGCGGCCGTCTGAAACAAACAAAACCGTAAACATGTCAACGGTATATAAAATATATTTCGCGAGTAACAGCTGTCTGGACGTAACATTATTGTCTCAATTTACTACGAGCAGTGCTAATTTATTTTTTGTTTCAGCCATCTACGGGCTGTGATTACACAACTTTCTTCACCTTCTGCAGTTCCTTCTCCTTCGCCACACACTATTCCTTCCTTCACTGGCTCCTTCCTGCTCGTCCTCTTCCGGTGACACCTTTTCACTCTCTCTGGTTTCACTTTTGGACAGATCCTTCAACTCCGCTAATTTTCTTTTGAACACTTCTCTGCTTCCTACACCTTCTTACTCCTTACCGGATTCCATATTTTCCTAGATCCCGATGGACTTCTTTCACCGACGGTACATGTGTCTTTCTATTTTCCTGAAAGTTAAGGATTTCGTTTGCTATCCTTCCGATTCCAACTTACAATATTCTTTCCTTTACAGTGGTCGAGATTTTCTCAAAGTTTTTATACAGCTCTCGCTTTGGTCTCAAAAAAAAAAAAGTATTTAACAACACTTTTCTGGATCCCACGGTTTTCTTAAAATTTCCTTATATATTTTTTTGTTTACATAGCCGAGAATTCTTTACTAGACTACGTATTCTCTCTTCGGCATACAAGCATTCCGTACAGGTTTGGTTTGATACAGAATAATTAGTTGCACGTTCCATGGCGTGTGTGAACGCTGTCTCCATTTTTCTCGCACTTCATTCCATCGATGACTTGTCGTTGATGTTCGACGTCAGAATCTCACTTAAGTACTTGAATTTTTGAGCTCTTTTGATATCACTATATCTGGTCCTCATAGTCCACGTCGAAGCATTATTATGATCATGATGATGTTTATTATTATTATTATTATTGAAGTGACAACTTCATATCCACACCACGTGCCCCAAGGGCAGTAAACTAATTCAACGTACAGCGAAACAGATGAAAGGAAAAGCAGTGTTTCCAGGCCAACCAGACCTCTTTTCCAAACACATCTATCCAAATTTTCCCCACTGCCATAAATATCTGTGCTTCAAGAGAAGCACAATATTTTAAAGAATGTGTGGATATTCTAAATGTTTAAATAATATTACAAAATTAACGTAAATAAAATTAATCTTAATTCTTTATAGCAAAATCTCTCTTACTCCATTGCATACGAGCAAACTTTTACATATTGTATCAGTTCACCTGCTACTCGTCACTGAAGTTCTTACTTCTAGCGTGTGTCCCAAGCCGTATCCATTTTATTATTATTATTCGAAGCCACGGAACTCAGTCTCCGGCACTGACAACATCGTTGGGACAGAGAGGATAGAGGAAGGTGGACAGCAAGGCTTATACCAAACTTGAAGGAATGGATCGATCGCCAACACGGTGAGGTCGACTACCATCTGAGCCAGTTGCTCAGTGGCCACGGCAATTTTAATTCCTACCTCCATAGAATGGGAAAGGTGCAAAGCCCAGCATCCCAATACGGGGACTCTCCCCTTGAAGAAGCCTCGGACACGTTTTTCAAGTGTTGCAGATTCGCAAGACAGAGGATGGTACTGGAAATGGAGCTCGGGGAGTTCACGCCCGAGAGCGTTGTTGCGCTTATGCTTCGCGGTAAGGCGGAATGGAACCGCATCAATGCATTTATTCAGTGGGTCCTACCAGAAAATAAAATACAGGCCCAACTTGCACCCAATGGGCGGTAGAAGATGAGGAACAGGAGCCCGATAAGAGCGCAATAGGCTCCATCCTGAAGTAATACGCTAAGTGGTTCCAGGATGGATGTGAATGCCTGAATTATACCCTGATTAACGAAAGAAAGTGACTGGCGGAGCGGCCGCGCGCCGACCGAGTTTGTAGTAAAAACATTCCACTTAATAACCTCGTGGAAACATAAAATATAGGGCTAGAAATGTCTAATGAACTGTATTTTAATCATCAATTAAAGACATTTTCAATTAATTTATATTGAGAGTTAAATAAAAAAATACACGAATTTGAATTAAAAATTTAGGGTTTATCATTTTTATTACGTAAGAACTCAGAGGTTAAGCATCGGAAAAATATTTCTTGTAGACAAATAGTAGTCCACCTTCTTTAGTACAATATATTAAAAATTGAGATTCCTACGATTAAAATTAACGACGTTATTAATTTTTTTCTAATGTCCTGTTAACTCAGTTGTTAAAAGTTGTACATGAATGAGATTTGCGTGACGCTCTCTTTAGATAACTAAGTGTAGAAGACATATACAACTTACACCTTGTACGTGATAGGAATACTACAATAGATTAATATATAAAGTGAATTTCACAGAGAGCAATGCGTGGCGCTCTGCGGCGGAAGTACAGTCAGAACCTAGTGGACCCATTTTATTCGCGCGCTACCGTCTTTGTTTGAAGACTACTAACTCACAGCTATAAGTGTTTTAATAAGTGTTTCTTATAGAGCGTTTTAATAGTGTATTTTTATGATTTATACACATATTTTATGAGCGGATTCCATAAAAGCTGAAGAACACTACAATACTGTACTTGTAAGTACCTTACTGTCTTTATTATTTATTTGTCAATGCTAATAACAAGTAATTTACTAATTGTTTTTTACATTTCAATACATTATAACAGTAAAATACTGTTATAATTATGCAATATCTGGTAGACTGAGCTTTGCTCGGTAGTTTTAAACTGTAAACTGTATTTCATAGTTAAATAATTAGTTGTTGAGAAATTTGAATGGCATTAACAATTTCCCAGTAATTACATTGCACTTCAATTAGTAGTATTAAAGCTGATCACAAAACAAAAATAGTTTATTAACAAGAAAACAATAAATACCGTACCCCAAAAGAGTTATAAACAATCATTCAAGACCATCTGTTACAAAAAGCATGTATTTCAACTAAACCACAAAAGTCTGGTCAGATGTAAGTTTTTGACAGATCTCCAGGTAGATAGATTAGATTAAATAAGTAGACAGATAACTAAAATCTCTGTATATTTATATGAGAGGTTGGTGACTCGTAGCAAGTTGGCTGTGTCAATGCGTGAGCCGTGAGCGTATGCACCACTTTCTTTGGGCTGTTACTGTACCTTGACTCGATGGCGCGTCGTTGAGCGATGTTAGTTCTACTTTTCCTATATTAACTGATTGCGGTTACATTTCGTAATATTTGAAGGTTACATACCACTTTTTATTGATGAATACAATTTTGTTATGCTTACTGTGAAAAAACTCAATGAAAAAAATGATTAATAACGGAGTTAACAGTACATTTGGAAAAAATTAATAACGTCGTTAATATTATTCGTAGGAATCTCAATTTTTGACATATTGTACTAAAGAAGGTGGACTACCATCTGTCTACAAGAAATGTTTTCCGATGCTTAACCTCCGAGTTCTTACGTAATAAAAACGATAAACCCTAAATTTTTAATTCAAATTCGTGTATTTTTTTATTTAACTCTCAATGTAAATTAATTGAAAAAAGATTTTAAAAATTAGAAAAGTTTGTTAAAAACGTCTTTAATTGATGATTAAAATACAGTTCATTACACATTTCTAGCCCTGTATTTTACGTTTCCACGAGGTTATTAAGTGGAATGTTTTTACTACAAACTCGGTCGCCGCGCGGCCGCTCTGCCAGTCACTTTCTTTCGTTAATCAGGGTATAGACGTGGGCCCCGGCCTCCTCTAACGGTGCATGAAGCATTTTTCCACATTTATAAAAAAAATATTATTATTATTACTCCAACAATAGAGTACAAGACGCAAAATTACAACAATGACGGAGCGCGGAAACAACAATAGCACGACTTAACAATGCAGTAACCATGTGCCCACAGTAGTCGCCGTTAAGTAACCAATTGTTACCATTCCACCAACGTGGTGACGGGTCCTGTACACACGACAGTACGGAGAGAGAGAGGGCACAGTTCGTCCGCAACAAAATAATTACGTAATGTAGCGATCAAAGGTCAGCGTGTCGACCGATTAAATGTCATTAACATTTCCTGGAGAGAAACAGAGAGAGAGTGGGCGGACTAAACAACCAAATTGGGCCAACCCTATATCAAATACAGAAGGCAGACTGCTACTACTACTGACGATTGTGTTAATAGCTTGATAACAAGTTCCACGTGACAGACAATATTGATAACTCGGATTCGACTCGGAATCCGTAAACAAAGAATTAAAATTTTCCTCTGACGACTGCTATCTCGAGTCCCGTTATACGGGTACACATTACTGTCGGCGCAGAAACTATGTGAACTCGAGTTTAAGCCTTAACTCCAAGTTAAGGGTTACACTAATCTTAAATCAAATTACACACATTTTTAGCTTATTTCATTGTGCGTTGAGTGGTGGTAATCAAAAATTGTTTCGTCTTTTTTTTTGTCAGAGCTGCGTTGAATAAAAAAGTGCAGGTCTTTTTAACCTATTCTACCTCAAGTTTAAAACAAAAGTACACAAAAACGCGCGTCGCTCTGCAACGAAATACGGAAACGTTATAGAATGTAATGTTTTTAACACATGTGTAAAGTTGGAAGTTGTTATCTGTATTACAAAAGTAGCTGTTATCAATTTTGTAAAACATGTTTTTCTCATTCCCGAATAATCCGAATAAATCGCGCTTGGGCTCGTTTTGAAGGTCGTAAGTTTTCCGTATCTATTCATAAATTACAAAAAACGTAAAGCGATAATGGTAGTGATATCTGATATAAAACCGATATTGATTGGGATAGTAAGCTAACGAAGTTTAGACGCATCTGTGGACCGACTCAAAGGTACCTAAAAAATAAAACACGGAAGAATACCCAATTTTATTTTGAAATTTTACAAAACTGTGGCTATACAAAACTGCAGCATACATTCCTGTATGCTAGTTGGTCAGGGACTTGCAGAGGATTCAGGCAGCTGGAAGGAAATTTCTAAGAGGGACGCAAAGTTGTTCTCTCTTGGATCGGAGAAGGAACGAGGATATTAGACGCGATTTAAACATTGTATCATTGCATCAGAAGACTGAAGACCACAGAAGGAGATGGTGTGAACACTTGAATCACATGCCTGATATCCGTCTACCTGTGGCTGCCTTGGGTTATCACCCTACTGGCAAGAGAGATGTCGGTAGACCGAGGAGATGGGTTCCGCAACAGGTCTAGGGCTTAATCCTTGGAGTGGTGGTGATGATGATGAAGTATGTCGTCTGTTTTCCAATTAACAAGATTTTCGGGTAGGGTCGAGGTACGCCGATAGTCAAGAAATTATTAAGGGGATTATATGGGACTCTCGAAGGGAAGTGGTCGAGGTGCACCAGTGGTCAAAAGGGTCAGGTATATAGACAGAAACGAAGCGCCCGCACAGTTAGCGTCAGCGCATGCGCCAGGTATTTATTTCCACAGTTTCTGTCACAACAGAAGTCGTACATCATGCATATTTTATTTATGTGCAATATATTTATTTCTAAAAAAAAAAGAATATAGAAAAAGACTAAATATCATAAATAAATATTATGTTCGTTATAATAAATATAATAAACGTTATAAATAATATAATAAATATATATTATAATAATATTATTTTTCTCTAAAAGGTTTGATCACAATAAGAGTAAACTAGTTTTACTAAAAGTGTAAAAAGTAAAAATATTGTATTTTAATACATTTTATTCTTTTCCTCGTTTTGTATGGACACTTCAACTATTTATTAAAGTGGGCCCATAATCTTCAAAAATAAATTAAAATTGAAACACTTTGAATCGGCGCATCTCGACCCTACTCTTGGACTGACCGCCGGCGCACCTCGACCCTCCCAACTGAGATAATCCCTACATTCTGTTGACCATCGTCGCACCTCGACAGCACTCAGATTTTCGATCTGACGGTTCATGTCCTCTAAACGCCATTACGTCTGTTTCAAAGCTACTGAACATAAGTTGCGTTTGGAAGAATAAATAGATCAAGGTGAAAATAATAAAGGCGATTACTTTCGCGAAGCAAAACAAGCGTCTGGTACAAAACAGCTGAGAATTTTCCATTCTCACTGTTACCTGTCCTTGCGGGCGCGCGCGCGCGCACACACACACACACAAGCCAGGTTAGTTTCACAAAGACAATAAATAAGTCAAGTGTATTCTGTTGGCACACCTTTCCGTCTTGGTGCCAGCCATTAGTGAGCGAATAGCAGAAATACGCTACAGTACAGTACAATATTTCATAACAGTGTCAACAGAGTTGTAAAGCAAGTCACATGTTTGTCAGGAAAGTCCTTCGTTTCTACGCAAACATGCCTCAAACGTTTTTACCAAGCTGTTTACACTTTAAAGTATACAGTACACAATATAACACTTTACGTTAATTCCAAGCGTTATCTTCTAATTAAATATATACTACTGACCCGGAACACAAATTATTATTGCTAAAAATGATAAATTTTTACCATATGGCCTAAACTAGATTCCGCTCGTTAGAGGCTGTCGATAGGAGCGCTGTGAGAGCGGGCAATGTTTGTTTAACAAAAGACTAACGAACAGTCTCTACGGAGGGTATATGAGCGGGGGTAGAAAGTAGGGCGGCACCCTCTTGCCCTTGGAGTGGGAAACCATTCCTAAAGGCGGATGAGTCTTTCAAGGGCAAAGACATAGGATGCGGAAGGCAAAGGAGAAACCGCCCCATTAAAGATTCTCGCGGTATCCCATAGTCCCACTGGGCTACACTCTCACGTAGGGTAGATCCTAAGAATATCTTGGTGGGAATCACCAAGGGAAAGGTGCAAGGAAAGAGGGTACGGGGAGAAGAAAGGTCGGAATGCTTGATAACGGTGGACTCGGTGTCCTGTAAATCGCCACTAGTGACAATCGCCACCAGGGACAATCGCCACCAGCAGGGGCCGTTCCCAGTAAAGAACGGTCTGCTTTGAACAGTCAAGCGAATTTTTCTGATTCCCATCACACTTTTCACAGGCTTTGGACTGGCTACATGCAATATCTATTGCATATAGGAGTGTTTAAAATCAGCTATTGCCTTCGTCAGTTACTTTGAGCTCAAATTAAGCTACGTCACTAATATTTACTTTATTTACATTATTGTGCTCAAATTAAGCTCCCTCACTAATATTTACTTTATTTAAATAAATAAATAAATAATATTTATTACCAATTTTCCTTTACATATAATAAAAATTATACAATAAAGGACCTATAGGGGGCATAAATGCCCGTACATAGGTTGGTCCTTAGAATTAATATTTATATTCTTAATACTAATTGTGATCATAGTAATATATTAAAAATAAATTATTTTTCAATTTTAACAAAATTTTAGTTTGAACTATAATACAATTCAATAAATAAATGAAAAAAAAGAGAAAAAAGGTCCATATCATAATAGACTGTTTTTTTGATTATTCAATAACAATGTTCCTAATTTTTTCTTTGATTTTTTTTAAGCACTTTTATATTTACACTTAGATTTTTCAGTTCATTAGGTAATTCATTAAAATATTTTATGGCATAATACACATAGCTTCTTTGCCCAATACTTAATAGGTGTCGCGGCAATATAATACTTTTATACCGTGTGTTGATTTGATTTTGTAAAAACTCACTTTTTAGATCATTGTATTGATAAACTATAGAATTCACTCCAAACACCTGTTTAATATTTAATGGTTTATTCGAATCTTGTTCATTGACTCCTATAATTTTAAGAATACACTTTTGCAGCCGATCCAATGCGTCTAGAGATGATTTATATAGACCCCCCCAACCTATGATAGCATACCCTGCCACACTATGGAATAGTACATAGTATATTTGTAGTAGTTGCTTTTTTGATAAAATTTGTTTAAGTCTGTAAAAAACGTAGACTAAGTATTTGGTTTTTTTTACAATATTAGCCACATGTACATCCCACTTCATGTTAAAGTCATATACATTATTTATATATTATACATTATTATATCCCACTTCATTTACATTATTTATATTTTTTTACTCTCATAAGTCAACGTTTAAGCTCCTGCACTTTATAGTAACTCTTCAAAGTTTTTGGAGATGAGAAATTGTTTTCAAACAAGTGACAATCTCACCACTTTCTTCATATTTTTTAACCGTTCTTTCCAGTCTGTCATCTAGAGTCATGTAAGCAGTCTTCCTTCGTTTACCTTCCATGTTGAGCTGGGCCCTTATTAGCGCACATGCTGTGCTCTCTGCTTCTTTCTTTAAACAGTTGATGAGGTCCTTGACTCGAGGATTCGGTCTTAATTTCATTGTGCCATCCCTCGACAGAGTTGGTGGTTCGATGACGCCTGTTGTAACAACTCCGAAGCTCGACTGGAACTTCTTCGTTTTTCATCCATCTCTCCACGAAATAGTCCAAAAATCCAGAAAGGTTTTCACTGTCAGGCACTCTGGAATGTATTTCCAGCCAGCCGTCGGGAACATCCTCAGGGCGAAGAAACGCCAAAGCAGCACACATGCGGATGATCATTCTCACTTCTTCGTTCTTCATATAGGCCTACTCACAAGCAAGTCCCAAATCTTGAACTTTTCTCCAGATACACTTTCTCATGTGGAAGTAGCAACCTTTTACCTCCACTGCGGGAAATACAACTTTAAGGGCAGAAATTGCTGCCGATTCAAAATCGACTGTCATCGTCGCTGGATTCCACTCTGGTATGGCCTCAATAAGAAGGCGGAAAAGTCGAATATATGTTTCTTTCCGTTTGTTTGGCAATAGAGTAAATATAACTGGATATATATTTGTTTCGTTTTTTGAGCTACAAAAGTCTGCATAAATGGTATAAATTTGAGAAAATTGTTTACTGCAACTCTTAAAAGTGCCATCCATAAAAAAATCTTGCTTACTTCTCAAAGCTTCTTTTCCTAATGCTCCACTAAAAATAATAAGTCGCCCGCCTGTGTTGTCGTCTTTCAAAAGAAAACTACTTCCATCTGTCATGGTAAGCATTCCCATTTCCAGAACAACTTCTTCAGATGATTCCGGTTCTCGTTGATTACCTTGCGATTTGGCCCTGTGGCGATATAAAGACCTCTTCGTAACTTGCTGATCTGGCATTTCGGTTACAAAATCATAGCTCATGTTGTGGAGATTACCCATTTGTTCGGAGTATATTTTAGAAATTGGCGTGTCCTCGTCGCTTGCTCGCTTCTTCGCCTGATTGAGAGCCTTCAATACTTCTGAGCGAGCATCATCCGGAGGTCCACATTGATGATCGCTTGAACACAGCACTTCACCACGTTGGCTCTTGATTGAACCTCGGCAACTTGTCGATCTGTCTTGAACAGCACCAAGTTACAGTCCCATCTTCTTTGGTTCTTTTAACGTTGTACGCGTAACCTTGGTAGTGGGCGCATGGCTTCCCGTGACTGTTCGTTGACACTTCCATATCAAGCACAACTAGAATGCACTCAACAACTATGACCGGAACACTATGACACTCAGAGCAATAATGAGATAAAGCGGGGCTAGCGGGCGGAGGGGATGGTCCTGCGGAATTTCCCGTTATTATTCCAGCGGTCATTGCCTCAGGGGAGGGAGCCGGGGACAGTGGGTAGCGATTGTCACAAATTTTAAGCTGGTGGCGATTATCGCTGGTGGCGAATGACATGTATTCTTGATAACATCAGAAACGGAAGGAGCTATAGTCAGATGAACAGGACCGTGAAAAAGGAGAGATCCAGTTGAATCCTGTCGTAAGATTGTTTTGCTAAAGAATGCAAAACTAGTGTTGTCGATATTATAGGAATTACTTAGTTCATATACAGGCGAATTTCGTTTTAAAAATGTTATTATTTGGAAGTTGTACAGTGAACTTAAAGGGAAAATTCCGAGTTCTCTCAACAGAGCTCAATATTAAGTGCGTCTATTCACAGTATTTAATTAAGGTTAAAGCATATTTTTGTCTTACGAAGGTCTTAAGTGCGTACTAAGAGTTTTTCCAGCGTCAAACTTGACATTTTAACCAGTGGCCGATTAAAAGCGCGTGGTGCCCTATGATGCCATCAGACTGATGCCCCCCTCCAAAATTCAACCTTTTATCCATTATTTACACTGATAAATGGCATACAAAATTTCGAAAGTTAACAATTATTTTATTAAACTCCCAAATGGATTATTTTATTGACAACAAATATTTAGCTAAATAGTGATTACAATGAGCATAGTAGTACTTAAGCTTAGAAAATACTAATCGATCCATTTTTTTATTTTGTCTTAACGACGTCTTGTATAATTTCTTACAAATCGAGCGATTCAAGTATCTCGCTTTCAATATTCAACCTTGCTAACGAAGATAGTCACTCATCTCTCGCGTAGTTGAACTCAACTTATCTTTAATTCGTTTTATTACAGAAAATGATCTTTCAGATTCGCAGTTAGCTATTGGAATCGTGAAAAGCAGACGATAAGCATTGTATACATTCAGAAATACATAAATAATTTTACAATCAATAATCCAGTTTAATACTTTGAGCGGACAGACTGTAGTATCATGGAATCTATAATCTTCATTCGAACGATTTGAAAAAAACTCTTTCTTGCAATTTTACTAGTGGCAGAAAGTGCTTCAATTCTATTAGAAGATCGTTATTCAAGTCGTTTGAGGAAAGTTCTATAAGAGCTTTTGCTTGATTTTGCAACTCGATAAACTCCATGGTTAATCTCTTACAAAGATTAGTTACAAGTTTGCTCCGCCAACGACTCCATCGCTTCCCACTCACTACATACTCCTACCTGCACAGGTTATCAAAGCCGACGATCTATTGAATACTGTAGTATATACAGAGTTAACTAGTCAGGCAAGGTGGTTGACCCGACGCCGCCATTCTGTTTCGAAAACGGCCTTCCCTAACTGTAACGGCACCTTATTGTCAAGTAAATGCATTTTTCTCAACACACAAAGACGAGACAAGACAAGATACAACTGTTGCTACCTACCAAACGAGGGCACACGTGCGCGCGCGCGCGCGCACACACACACACACACACACAACTAAATGGCGCTAATTACTTGTGTAAGTCGCATGCAAATCGGACGCGAAGAAGAAGAAGAAGAAGAAGAAGAAGAAGAAGAAGAAGAAGAAGAAGAAGAAGAAGAAGAAGAAGAAGAAGAAGAAGAAGAAGAAGAAGAAGAAGAAGAAGAAGAAGAAGAAGAATTATAAAAAAGAAAACTTGTGCACCCAATGGTTTGTGTTTGACGTGCCAGTCACGGTGTGTCTGTTGACGTCCGTACAAACTAAGCATACACCTACACCTGTCCGGCAAATATAACGGACAAACAGCAACATAATAATTACGTAATGGTGTACGCCATACAATCACAGTGTCGTGATAACTACCGGATCCTCAGGGTTCGCAATGCGGGGGACAGCGCAAACATTTCCTTTAATCTTTTACGGATGGGGACTGGCGTACGCAGAAATCAATCTGGGGAGGAGGGAGGGGCTCAACCTTAGTCCATATATTAGCCTACTCTTCTATAATTTATAGTATAAGACAGAGTACATATACCAGTTAATGTTTACAATTTATTAGTAGGCGTATTATTTTCAGTAGGTTTCACATTTTCTTTATTAAACATGTATTATTCGTGATTGGGGGACTTATCCACAAATTAAAAAAAAAAAACAATTATCCAAAAATTTCGTATAGGCTTAAATGAAAAGTGTTTTTCAAGTATTTTTTTCATTATTCAGGATATGAAATTAGGAACATTATTAAAATCATCGTTTTATATAGACTATCGACTGATATCTGCAAGAAAGAGCTGAATTTAACTTAAGTATTAAATAATATTTTTATGAAAAAGGTTTATGTAGCCTACTTATTTAAGTTTCATAAAAATATTATTTAATTCTTGAGTAAAAATTCTTAGGGTTCACTGGTAGTACTGGCCGGTGGCCGGTGGTGTGGCGTGCGTGTGGCCGCGCCGTCAAATGAGAGCGACAGAGAGAGAGAAAACAGGTAGCTTACTGAACGTTACACTCAGCGTAATACACCGCTCAATGAACTACAAATTATAACTGAAGTAATAATTGTTATTATAAACTACTTATTTTGTTAGTATTTATATCCCCGTCCGAAATATGCAATTTTGTAATTTTAAACGAGAGACTAAGTAAATTAAGGAAGTGTATATTACATTTTTGCGGTTGGGGGGCTTGAGCCCCCTGAGCCCCCCTCCTGCGTACGCCACTGCGGATGGGTACACATAATTGAACTTAGATAAAAACCAAATTTCTCCGTATGTATTTAACGTCCAAAACAAATACACTCTTATTTTTACTATTATTTTACCAGTCCCTGATAATGTATTCGGAGACTATAAATTATTTCGTCAACTGCACAATATAGCGGCGATTCCAGTTAAGAATGCGCCGAGGCCAGTTAAAACATTCCGTTTGCATTCAAGTACTGTTTCGAAAAACAAAAATTCTATTTTTGTGAAAAATAAAATGACTTTACATCTGAATATTTTTCTTATTTAAGTCCAGTCTTAATATTAGTCCTATGATAGCGAGTATAAGAGATTGTCCTATCCTGTATCTTCTAGTCGCTATTATCCTATTTAATTATAATTATTTAATTAAATATATTTAATTATAATATTATATAATATTTAATATTTGTAATTCTATATAAAATATTATAAAATTAAAATATAAAAATAAAATATATATATAAATATTTATAATTATAATTAAATGTTATAATATTTAATTATAATATATTTAAACGATAAATACAATTTAGTGGTTAAGTCTAACAATTTGCTAAACTTGTGTTGCTACAACTAATACTCACTTACACTTCCATGAGCGCTTTCAAGCCCCTCGGCTCATCTTCAGATGGAAACAACCTGAAGATGTTGTTTCCATCTGAAGATGAGCCGAGAGGCTTGAAAGCGCTCGTGGAAGTGTGAGTATTAGTGGTAGCAACACAAGTTTAGCAAATTGTTATAATATATTTAATTATAATTATTGAAAATTATAACGATATAAGCACACGACAGAAAGTTTTAAATAAAGGTGAAATAGATTGTTGGTTTGTTTAAAAATATGAGATTAGTTAATAAAGTGTACGATACAAAATTTAAATAAAATCTGTACTTTTTTTTTCAGAATCCATATAAGTTCAAAAATTGCAAACCACAGGCGCTCGACCTTACTCAGCCTTAGCCACAGTACTGTTGTTTACTGACTGTAGAACTTTGTCAGTGTTTTCAGTCCTTTAAGTTTGGTCGTGGTTTAGGACTTGAAAATGGTGGAAACACTGAAAGGCCTCGTCCGGGACATGACAAGTAGCAGTTTAGCAAGTAAACACGACAAACTTGAAACTACAGAGACTGTTAATTCAAATAACAAGATGAACAATTTAAAGCTTTAGATTTGAGTTAAAATCTAACCAGAAACTGCCGTAACTGGTGAAAACAATTGTCAGGAAAATAAAAGTATCTTTAGAACTATACCAAGTGGACGGCAGAAAGCTAGTGCAAGTTGATGCTTTTAAATGTGTTTGCAGCCGCATTACATCAGATGTGAGATGCACCAATTATGTACAAAGTAGAATTCCACAAGCAAGAGGAGCATTTCTCAAGTGGTCTTCACTGACGTCCAGAAACTTGTCAAACCAGGAAGAAATTCATAAAAAGTCTCATTTGTAGAGGATTTCAAAACTGTGAAAATACCGTGGTTCCTGCTCGTGTATTGACAACGCCTTTGCGCTTCAACATATAACGCAAAAACCAAGAGAATTCAATAATCAAAATGTCTGTTACTCACTGATTAACAAATCAGCTTTTGGATTGCGTTACGTTGCAACAGTAGTGGGGCGTCTTTGCATCCGTGTCTTGGTTGCAGCGTCCCGGGTCGCACCCGATGGGCCGCCAGAGGGTACAGACTGTAGGAGGAAAACTGCTGCTCAGTAGAAAGGTGGCGCGAATGCGATTATTCCCTAGACGGCAGAGTCATGGATCTGCTTGAGACCGAAACAAACCATTTTTATTTTAACCCTCGAAGAAGATGATTATGATGATTATTATTATCATTATTAGGGCTTTTAGGAACAGTGCAATTGCGGCTGGCAAAATAAAATTCTACATATAAGGCACTGGCTGCTCCGGTACACTTCTATATGGGAATGAGGCCAGGCACTGTCGAACTGTTAGCGTCCACAAGGAAGTTTTTAATGACAGTTAAAGGTTGCTTCTACTAAAGTATACATTAAGAGGCAATGCTTCAAGGAATGAGTTAGAGTAGAAAGTATACTGGAGCAAATAATAACTTATGGGGAACGCTGGAGGAACACGTGGGAATGCTGGACATTCCACATTACCTTAACGATTAAAGGCCTACCCTTTAAGAGGCGAGGAATAAGAGTTACCGGAACACCAAGATGTTGGTGAAAGTACGCTCCTTGATCCGCACTTTTATTGTCCAATGCATTTTAAATGGGCGAACAAGAGTTTAGTTAGGTAGCATTAATTAATAATCTATTGCAGCTATGTACTGTACTTGAAATTTCTACCATATCTTAACATATATATTTGTAATGTGATGTATTAGTTTGAAGAAATTTAAGAAAAAAATACCAATATAAAAATAATTACTTTTTATAAAGTTTTAACCAATTTTTTATTTAAACTTTTTTACAAAATTCATTTTTTTAAAGGAAGAGATTAATTTTAATACACGTTGACTGTTACACTGTACTGTTCAACCACAACAATGTGAACTCAATAGCACTTATAGTTTTTGAGAAAAGTATACTAATTTTTGAAATCCATGGTTACGAAAAAACCTTATGTAAATAACCTCATAAAAGTATATATTTTATTAATCAGGATGAAATGGAGAATTTTCTGGGACAATAAAAAAATTCAATTTTTTGACCGAGAAACTGCTGATCTCCCCTTAAAACCGGAACAAGAACGAGAAACCGGAAAGCGGAGAATCCGGAAGTGAAGAACGAGAAGACGAGGAGGATAAAGAGAAAAAAGACGAACAGGAAGGCAAGTCAGGAAAAGAAGATAAGATAAAGTTCTGCCTGTTTCCGTTCAGCCCAGTAAAAGAGGGGTCTGTAAATCAGAAGAACCAATATATAGGATTTGGTTATATATAGGATAAATTTATAAGCAAGAGCATATAACAGGGTGGCCACTAAACCAAGGCCAGAAAATTCATGCATAATTCCATGTTTTCCAGCACATTTTCAAAAAAATTCCAGGTTACTGATTACACATTCAACGTAAATCAAATTATGACACGAAACATAAAACAAAAAAAAATTAACACCATATTCATATTTACTCTTTACTCTTTATATCTTTCATATTATGTCTTCCTCTTTCACTTACTCTTAATTCTAAATAACCAACACATGTAGGTTATAAAATTAAATATTTATGTTATTAATACAAGTTAAAAAATTCCTCCACACAAAAGAACTGTCACTCTACAAAGTGTACTGAGCAGCGCTTGGACCATGTACGCTCATAACACACTTACCGAAATAATTAAGTTCTCATTAGTATAACCAGTATTGAAAATTTTCATTTTAAATTAAATACTAACTACAAAAAAAAATTAATTAGTTATTCCCACACTTGTTAAATAATCTTAGTAGGCCTATTATATTTCACATTCCAGGTCTTGAAGCAGGTTTTGAAGTCCAAAAAAGTGATAAACATGACTAATTAAAAAAAGGTTACTTTCAATTATTAAAAAGACTGAAGAAAGTGACTAAAATTTATGAAAAAATATATGCAGAAATTTACATATAGGAATTTGTCTTATACTTAGTTTTCTTTAAAAAAAATTATATTTTACTAATTTGCATGGGAAGTCATTCAAATTATAAATCGGTAATTGTTCACTATTTCATCGTCACCTCTAATGTTTAGATTAACTTTATAGATGAAACATTTTTAAAGGTCGGAAAAGAAAAAACAACAATAAAAGTAACTTTAAAAGTCGAACGAGGCCGGTAACAAAACACGAAAAAAGTTAGGTTATGTTTGGTTAAGAACAGTTTGAAAAGCCCGATTTGGAACTATAAAATTATAGACTAAGTATTTTTGAAGGTCGGAAAACGAAATATAACAATAAAACTAATTATCTAAAACTATAAGTCTATATGATAATTAATTATTTTTATTTACGTCTGAAACTTAAAAATGCATTATTTCGTCACATGGTTTCGTTAATAATCACAAAAAGCACTCATTTAAAATAAACAACGGTGTTTGAATTGAACGACTGACTACGCAGCTTAGATACCAGTACCACAGTTTTACGTGAGAAAAACACCGTTCACTGACTGTGTTACACTAGGGATTGGATACGATATTTTGTACGTATATAAATCGCATTAATGATTTTTAATGAATTTATTTCTAACATTGAACCTCAGAAATATTGTTAGGCTCGTCAAAAGACACGGCATTAATATTTTAAAATTTATAAAAGCAGCTGAGAGGAAACGTGCGCGTACTGCTCATGCCCGAATCGGACGCTTTACTGGCATCTCTGGTTCAAACGGGGTGTTACAACGCTGGCGGCGTTCACATCTCGTACTGAAATACAAATTTATAAAGGATTTCACCGTGGTTTTCGTTTCTCGAACATAAAAAAGTAGTCAGCAGTTGCTAAAAAACACATAATAATAATGTCGTACTCTTAACTTTATTGCTTTTTTTTTAAATTCCAGGATTCCCTGAAAGTTCACACATAATTCACGTAGTTTTTCCCGGTAAATGAAATTCACGCATTATTCCCGGTTTTCCTGATTTTCCCGGTCGGTGGGCACCCTGATATAAAAATGTTTCCTTAGACTAGGGTATTTCATAAGGAATTACTTATGTATGTATGTACGCGCGCGCGCGCGCGCACACACACACACACACACACAGGGGTAAAATATAACTTCATAGAACTGTACTGTAGTAAACATTGTCTTGCTTTGCATAGACACGACTATTTACAAAGCAGATGGCAGAAGGAAGATAATATTATTATCACTGAGTATCTGCGGTGTAATGTTGCAAATGGTTTATTTTTGCCGTTGTAAGATCAAAGATAACGTGGCGTAGAGACCCACTTAGTAGATTCCCACGGCGAAAGAGAATCGACCTGAATGCAACTTCCCTTCTCAAACACAGCCGGTACACAGCACATACAACATAAAACTCTGCTACATGTATACATGTATGGTCTAGACATCATTTTTGATACAACGAAGCTAATGACTGTACCTAAGAACAAGTTCACAAACTGAACCCTTCATATAAACCAAAGGCCAGTTGAACGTGTAAGCAAATTTACATATCTTGGTACTATAGTCAATGAACAATGGAATCACTCTAAAGAAATAAAGAGCACAATTAAAAAGGCTAGAGCAGTGTACTTTAGAATTAGCAGTTTATTCAAAAGTCACTATTTAACAATAAACACAAAGATGAGACTTTTACGCTGCTACGTATTCTCGGTCCTCTTCTACGCTGTAGAATCTTAGAATTGACTGAAGCCACAACTAAAAAATTAGAATCTTTCGAAATGTGGCTTTACCGTAGAATACTGAGCATTTCATGGACAGTACGTATAACTAATGTCGAAGTTCATAGAAAGATAAAAAAAGAAAGGTAAATTATTAACATAGTAAAGATAAGGAAGCTCCATTATCTGGGACATCTCATGAGAAATGAACAGAGATTTTACTTATTACAGCCCATACTACAGGGAAAAAGTACTTGTAAAGAGAGGAGTTGGCCGACCGAGAATATCATGGCTGAGAAATTTTAGGACATGGTTTGGCATGAATACAACTGACTTATTCCGTGCAGCAGTACGGAAAGTTAAAATAGCCTGTATGATATCCAACATCCGAAACGTATAGGAACTATCAGAAGAAGAAGAAGAAGATAATAAACTCAGATGGTAAAACCAATGCGGAAATTAATTCAATAATAAGCAATGACTCGAGACTTTTCTGTGCACTAAAGATCAAATTCATTGGTAAAGCAGAAATTTCGAAGCAAGTTAAGATAACCATTTTAAAAAACATGTATGTAACAGTTCTTATTTATGGGTCTCAAACCTGGGCTCATAACCCAAAAAACAGCCGTGTTGTACGAAAGCAAAACAGTAAAACGTCGTAACTGCAGCCCTATTGTGGTGGCATTTGCCGCTCCAGTGCCAGCTGTATAGCACATACTCGGTATGAGGAGTCGGGGTTTCGTCACACTCCGACAGATATAACACTACCTGTACAAACAACACTTTGTAGACCTTGAATTTAAAACCAGACTACTAACCGCAAGGACGGACGTTCGCCAACACGTACAATTATCCATCTAATAATGTATTTTTAACTCTGAACCAACAGTCCAGTAACTTTCACAGGACGTGACCGGTACCCCGGGGTATCATGTATTTTCTTTCTGAATATTAACATCAACACTATGTATTACTGAACGAGCGAAACGAGTTCTCAGTTTTAATTCAACCGTTAGGCATTTGTCTGTAGTCTGTCTATTTGGGGTATGTCGTACCGATAGTGTTTGAACGAGTCAATCGATTTTCGTAAAACCTGGCACGCGTGTCCACTTTTACGCTACAGAACCTTTTTGTTTTTTGACTGATCACGCCAAAAATAGGGGGGCGGGAAATAAAAATGTGAGGCGCACAAAATTTTGAAAAAACTCGCGAAACCGTATGCGGGGTATCAGTTTAACGTGCAATTTAACCACAATCTGAATATAGTGTTCCTTTTTAAAATTTAACAAAAATTTTGGGACGTCAGGAGGCAAAAAATGGGTGGAAATTTTATAAAATCGCAAAAAATCATGTATGTTATCAAATTAAAGAGAATGTTCAGTAATAATCGAATTTAGTTTAAAGTTATGGAAATTTCAAAATTTGCGGGCCCCAGGCCCCAAAGAGAGATAAATACATTATGAAAATCCAAAGGGGTGTCAGACAAAAAGGAATTATTTATTTTACATACGTTCTCCAGTTCGCAATATGTTAATTAATTACCTTAATGTAATCCGTACATAAAACCCGATAATAGGAATTTGTCCCCGAAACAAGTCATATCAACAAAAGCAATAAATCGCAAGACGGATTTCACTACGGTAATTAACTAAAACGAACTGTAATCCAAATCCGAATGTTTCGGAATGTTTAGTATCTGTTGTATCATTGCGTTCTCTACAACTGTTATAGGCTATTTATAGACATAGTAATCAGGATTTTTGTAAATCTTCCTATACCTGAAAAATTATCTAATTTCGAAATCTACGTAATAATAAATGTACTCCGTTCCAAATAGTGAGCGAGTTCTGCAGATCAGGAAGCGTACTTGTTACTTTAGATTTTAAAACAGTATAAAATCCAGATAAAATAGTCCAGAACCTTGTAACCGTAAAAACTTCCTCAAAACTACGGAATTATCTTTTTCTAAATAATTAAAAAAGTTCATTTTCTATCTTGTTTAGTTCAATAAACTGAACGAAAAAAAGGGAAAAATAGTTTATTTTACAGAAGATGTAAAAAAAAATCATACGTACGAGTCATTTATGTATTGTAAGATCTCACAAAGAAACTGAGAAACGCTTTTGATTTATATGCTTGTTCCACAAATTTTTTTGTAAACTAGATGGAAAATTAACTTCTTCAGTATATAGTAGGATAAATTCTGTACTCTGAGGAGAACGTTTACATTTATTCAATGTTAAACATAAAAGTAGGCCTTTATCAAGATCCATCCTGCGTGGTCTCAAGCAGCTGAGGATAGTAAAGGCCCAAAACCGTAACAACAGGCTATGATGCAGTGTCAGCGCCTGTTGATCCAATGAAGGAAGGAACAGACGAAGTACTGTATCTACACCACAAGCAGCTGGTTAAAACAAACAACAATCACAACTGCCACAGTTTACACGCTTCCGTAATCACTACGACCGCGCTACCGGGTGTCGGTTCCGCGTACGTGATTCTGATTAGCATTGTTACGTAACACTAATTAACAACAATATGTACAACAATCGAATGCAACAATACTAATTCCTGGAAACGTTTGAGTAATCGCGTAACCGCTATGAATGTCATCCAACATTATCCGTCATTGTTTTCGCTGATCTGTCGCTTGATTTCTTCCTGTTTTGCTCTATACGCGTTGTTCTGTCCACTGCAACGCTAGTTTTCTACAAGATTTCGCCTATGGAACTCTGGAATTTCCCCCGTAAGACTGCAGGAAAACAAGCTTCTTTGTCTATTTCAATTAATTAACTATTGACAATTTAGATCAATATCTGCCATCTGCCCTGGGATCCCAAAATTTTGAAATTTTCAAACCTTAACACTACGTACAGATGTTAGTTAAAACTTCTCTTTAATTTGAAGCCCAGTTTTTGGGCACTGGCGTGCAAAAATTTTGAAATTCTAAAAATCAATACTATACTCAGACTGTGACAAAATTCCCTTTCGTTTGATACCCCACAAGAGTTTTTACGATTTTTCAGAATTAGACCCCTCACACTTTTGGCTCCCGCCTCCCTGTTTTAAGGAGAGATCAATCTAAAAAACAATACGCTTCTGTTGGATTCTGTATGGACACGCAAGCCGAGTTTTACAAAAACTATCGAGTTCAGACGTTACCGTGAAACATATACCACACACAAGAGCACAGCCGTAGTCTTCTCCAGGACGCTTAAGGCTCCGAAACAGACTATACGTAGGCGATACTCTGTTGCCCTGGTCTCGAAAGGTCAAGTACCTCGGGGTCCACCTCGATCGTCGTCTTACCTGGCGGACACACTCTGCACAAGTAGCTCGAAAGACCGCCTATCGCCTATATCAACTCCGTCCCGTGATATGCAGCAACGCCATGACCCGGCGCCTAGGGAAACTTATCGTCTCCACCTATGTGGTGCCGATGGTTACCTACGCGATCCCCGTTTGGGGCTACTTGGCCAAGACCCATAAGCGAAAGCTTCAGCCTCTCCTTGACCAGAGGATTGCGCTGGGCGTGAAAAGCCCACTATCTGACATCAAATAGAACCATCCGTGAAGCCCTGCGTGTCCGTTGCCTGGACGCCACTATACGGACACTGACTCCGCCCGATTCCAGGGCAACCACCCCGTTAGCGCCCTCGGTCGCTACCAATCTGTGCCAGGTGAATCTTGGACCCGGCCTCGGCGTACTCTCACCCTCGATTAACTGATACTTAATTGAAACCCACGGCCGGTAGCAGGCCACACCCTAAATCCAGCCCCATCTATCGTCCCTGCGGCAGGAGCTCTACTTGAAGCTCGGGACGCAGTATACGAGCGGGCGACGGGCATGCCCATCGTCCCGCACAGCCCTCGAACTTGTACACCATACAGCATAAAGACGGACAAGCCAACCAAAACGTCGAGTCAAAATTGAGAAGTCGCTCCGCTCGTTCGATTGTATTTTCTCCTGATAGTGGCAAAGAAATGGATGCTGTGTGTGTGTGTGTGTGTGTGTGAGTGTGTGTGTGTGTGAACCAGTATAAATCAATGGGTGATGCAAACAGAGCTGTTGTCGTCAACGATAACACTGATGACAGATAGGCCTACTACATTCACACTCGTATCCAATGATGCTGACAGTGTAAACTCATACCACCGTGACGTATCTCTGTATCTCTGTTTTGTTCATATACGTAGGCCTACTACGTTTGCGCGCAAGACGATTAACGATGACTAAAGTAATAACGATAACGCTGCCACACCTCGACGTTATATGGATCCAACGGTACTCTATACACAATCTTTCATATAAAAATAATTCAAATATAATATACAAACATATAATCGTCAATATATCCACCATTTTCTATATACGTAACTCAAAGTTTCTTGCAGCAATTATATAATATTGTGATATTATTCAACATAGTTTCTTCTGCAAGTAGTGTATTGCGTTATTGTCGTTTCAACACTTGATGCACATTTCACTGAAAAATATCAGCATTATCAGAGGTTTATAAGTAAATCAATAACAATCGAAATAATTCTATGTTAATACAGAAACTAACAAATAATCGAATTTGTTTCGGTTTTAATGTAAAATAACGGATAATTAGTTTAAGTCGATCAGTTAACTATTGTTTTAATGTTTATTTACTTATGTAGCTGTTTTGTCGGTTATATTGGAAGTATTTAATGTTTATATTTTATTTATTTTAATAAATTTATAATTTTAAATAGATCATCTTCTTTTTTATCTGTGTTTATTTTTTAATTAATAAATTATTGTTATTATGTTTGTAAATATTAAGATTTTCCCAGATATTCATTTTGTTACCTTTTAATATCTTAAAATGTTGAGAATATACTGGAAAACTACATTCATTTTTAAGTAAGTGTACCTGTCATTGTAGAAGTGAAAGTTTGTATTGTGCCTGGGCGGGCCCTTAACCCGCACACATGCTTGTTTACTGTGAGAGTCTAGAACCCTCGCCAAGTCAGTTCAGTTTTAAATGTGCTCTTGTAATGTGTATTTCGTGTGTCCGTTTTATGTATACTTGCTACTAAACTGTTCCTTCAATAAAGCGTGTGTTTGCTCCTGTACTTAAATTATTCATTATTTTTACCCATACCTCAACAGGTTATGGGCCCAGTGGCATTTTAAAATCGGAGTGCAGTGTGTAATTGGAGTGCAAGTATAAAATATTTGTGCAAAAATGGAACCGAATATAAAAATTGAAAAACTTCGAGACGAAAGATAATTGGCATCAATGGCGCTTCGTAGTACGTACATTGATGGAAGAGGATGACGATGTGCTGGATGTTTGCGAAGGAAGATTAGCCGAGCCAGCTGCAGGTGCAGAAGATCGTGACGCGTTGTTTGAAAAGTTCAAGAAGGCGGACAAAATTGCCAGAAAGTTAATTGTTACAACAGTGGAGAGAAAGCCTCTCGAACTTATAATGGGTTGTTCTACTGCCAAGGAGATGTGGGACAAATTGAATACAGCATATGATCTAAAATCTGATGTACGTTTTTAATTAATTTGACAATTTGAATCCCTGAAAATTTATGTTTATTATTTAAACAGTGTGTGGCTAAATTAGATTTGTAAATATTAGGTTTTAAAAACGCATTGTGATGTTGAATGAACCTCTCGGACAGTTTTTTCTTCGTCTGGCCTACGTAAAATTTATTGTAAAAACTGGACATTCTATTTTTTAAACTCCATTTTTATTATGAATGTTGAATTTAGTGTTAGTTTTTATTTGATTAAAAACAATATTATCTGCGTTATACGATATTTTTAAGTTTGTATCCTTGAATAGTTTGCTTAGTTTACGAGTTGTTTCCGTGATAAGCAACGTTGATATATTTTTTACTGTCATTAGTGAAAGGATTTTTACATGAAGGGTTGCATGGTGTTTGTTTAGTAAGTTTATGTTTTATTTTATTTTAAAAATTATTGACAGTTTTTATTTTGTATCCATTGTCCATTTCTATTTGTTTGATAATATTTCTTTCTTTCTTTCTTTCTTGTTCCTTCGATGGGATTCTAAACATACGATATATTAATGAATTGAATCCTGCCATTTTATGTTGGGGAGAATGATTAGACTTATTTGGAATTATTAAATTAGTTTGAGACGGTTTTCTGTACATTGAGTATTCAAAATTATTTTCAGTTCTGCTTATGGTTAGGTCTACATAATTTAGTTTATTATTCGATTCTTCTTCTGTTGTGAATGTTATTTTGCTGTATAAAATGTTAATTGAATTTAATATATTAAAATATATAAGTTTAATACATAAACATTAAAACAATCGAAAATAGAATCGAAGTAAAATCGATTATCCGTTAATTCTATTGTAAGCGAAACATTCAATTACAATTCAAACAAACCTCTGAAGATACAGAATAAATTCTGTGAAACGTGCGTCAGGTGAAAATAAACCTACTTGCAGGGTATTTATTTGTAAATATTACATGGGAGACCTGCAGGAAACTCAACGAGTTACTTACAAAGGAATAATGACTTTATTTTGTATATCTTTCTCAAAGTCAAAACTTATATCACGACCTAAATAGTTAAAATTTAAGGTCTGTTCCAATACTTTGGAATTCTATACCTACGGTATATTAATGAACTGAATGCTGCCATTTAATGGTGGGGAGGATGACCTACATGGGAGACCTCCAGGAAACTCAACGAGTTACTTACAAAGGAATGATAATCATATTTATATAAATAGTTCAAAGTTAATAAAATATATTTAAATTAAACTGGAGTAAACCCAGTGGGTATGGCGGTTGGCTACTACAGCAGAAGTCTCGGTTCGATTCCCTGGGAATCCATACAATCGATGTGCGTTTTTCAGCCCCACGTCGACTTAGCCTGTGGAGATGACTACCTAGGATAACATTCTAGTTAGTAACGCGGGTGTCCACAGGTTGAATCAGTTGTATGTCACAATTTAAAAATACCTATATAGCCTACAAAATTCAAGACCACGGCATTCATAGAAAAACACCCAATAGGTACAAAAATCGTAATTGCTAATCAAACGCTAGAACAGGTAGCACATTTTAACATATAAAGAAGAAAAGGATATCTTAAATAAGACTGATAAAAATATCTAAGATATGTGCCATTATAGGCGTACAGTGAACCCTGACGGAGGAAACGACGAGGGGTCTCAAATAAATTTATGTGTAAAGTGATGGCAGATGGCAGTCCCTTCTTTGTTGTATGGATCAGACTCATGGGCCCAAAGATAAAACACTTCCTTCTTCTGATAGTTCCTATCCGTTTAGGATGTTGGATATCATACAGACTATTTTAACTTTCTGTACTGCTGCGCGGAATAAGTAAGTTTTAGTCATGCCAAACCAGGTCCTTAAATTTCTCAGCCATGATATTCTCGGTCGCCCAACTCCTCTCTTTCCAAGTACTTTTGCCTGTAGTATGGACTGCAATAAGTAAAATCTCTGTTCATTTCTCACGAGACGTCCCAGATACTGAAGCTTTCTTATCTTCACTGTGTTAATAACTTCCCTTTATTTCTTCATCTTTGTAAGAACTTCAACATTAGTTATATGTGCTGTCCATGAAACGCTCAGTATTCTACGGTAAAGCCACATTTCGAAAGATTCCAATTTTTTAGTTGTGGCTTCAAAGTACAAGATTCTACACCGTAGAAGAAGACCGAGAATACGTAGCAGCGTAAAGCTCTCATCTTTATGTTTATGAGAACACTTTAGCTGAACGGAATCCTCAGAAATGAGATTTCTTCGGTCAGCCAAATGTTGTACAAGAATCGAACGTACAAGAAGTAATGATAATTGGGTGTATTAATACGCGTACCTTTCTATAAGTTAAGCAAAGAATTGCTAAACATCGCGAGTGACCTTACTGTACTGGGTAGTATGTTGGTTCTAAAAAATCCACGCCTGGGGTTCGTGTTCCAACTGGAGGGAATACATGATCGTTTTTTCCCTCGTTTAATACATCGTCACTACTTAGCCGTTTCGAGTCGACGTTAATTTGTAAATTAATATACACACGAGAGATCCTGAAAACAGATCCATTGACTGTAAGAAAAGAGATAATTTACATTCAATTCAAAACGGCACTCAATATAATACAATTTTACAGCAACATAAATTTGTTAACACTGTTCGTAATTCAGTAGGAATTTAAACTAATTAAAGATTACTTACTTCAGTGATAATAATTACAGTTTATTGATAATGGATTTTAAGTAAAAACGTAAATTTGAATTATTTTAAAAACCTTATTGAAAGCAGATATGAAATTTTGTCTACTATGTTATTTTAAATATGCTTTAAAATTGGAAAGGAGACAAAATTGTTTTGTATTTACACGTATTCAAGACAAAACCAACAAATTAATTTTAAACCAATTTACGAAGTTTATCATCATAATGATGTATTCATCTCACGGAATCTATGATCAACAACGTCACTGACAGGATACCGGTAAGTATTTGGAACGTACGTGAGTATGAAGTATGGACCTGGTACGGTCGTAGATCACTGTGCGACTACATGACGGTCAGCTGACAGCTCCCATATGGAAAAGCATTTGTCAGTGAGTAATTTGTGTCAAGGAGATTTACAGATGACTTAACATTCTATACTAATGTCAAACATTAATCCTACACAAGGAGAATTTTCCATTTACCGCATAACTCACTAAATAATTCAGACTACCAAATTGTGGCATATTTTTGAGTTGTATGCACCTGAGAAATACAGAAAACAGGTCCACCACGTGCGTGTAAGAAAACAGATACTCTACATTCGTTTTAAGAAAAGCCTCTCAAAAATTATGCAAATTACCGGTAACGTAAACTTAGTAAAATTCCTCGTGCTGCAGTAGAAATATATCACCGAATCTAAGTAAGTAAGGAATTGGGTGTACAACCGGTAACACCGTGGTATAAAGAAGTACAACCGGTAACAGAAGTAACACCGTGGTGTAAAGAAGTACAACCGGTAATAGAAGTAACACCGTGGTATACAGAAGTACAACCGGTAACAGAAGTAACACCGTGGTATAAAGGAACCGCGTTACGGCGGTATTGCACAGTCAATTTTACTGATTCAAGGAAATCTGAGCGGCTGACATTCCACAATTACACGGTCAATATTGCTTTTGATCTTTCTTAATGAGAATCCCCATTCCATCACTCCAAAAGCGGCGCGCAGGACTGTCCTGTTCTTTAGAAGTGTAGTGATCGTCAAAATGTGTGAGCCTTTGGATAAAACCGATGCTTTAATTGGTGTCTGTGGTGTGTTAACCGCGTTAGACACTGACGGCGCATGCGCAAAACGACAATCTTATATCAGCAAAATTGTCGTCCTATTACACGCACAATATTCCTCACAATTTTACTTAAAATATCAAGACCAACCTGATTTTCTAAAGTAAAACTCTGTGCGTAAAACCGAGTAAAAAAAAGCTCAATTTTCCCTGAGCAAGCAAAATTGAATCCGTAGAATCGATCGTGTAATGCCGCGTTTACGTCTATCTCCCTGTATGACTACAACGGCGGGCTACGAGCCTGAGCATGCTTAGCGAAGTGTTGGTAGACTGAGGATAAGATAGTGTAGCAGGAATAGGCAGGAGACCCTAATCCTGGCAAGCAAGAAGAAGAAGAAGAGTTGCTTTAATGCCAACTGCCATCTTTTTGGCCAAGAAAAAGTTATACAAATAGTAACGTAAAGAAACTGTCTTTACGAGGCTTGATCAAAAAGTTCAAAAAAGTTCAAGCAGTTCTTGTTTATTTTGAAATTTATGCTTTCATTCATTGACACTTATACTGCCCCCTTCAAAGTAGTCTCAGTCGAATGTAACACGATTAAGCCAGCCGTTTTGCAGTCTTCAAAATATTTCAAGCATCCACTTTTTGGTACAGCCTTCAGCTCGCTTAGCGATTTCGTTTTACGCCTTCAACGGTCGCGAAACGTCCTTTCGTGTAAATTATCGCTATTGGGAGGAGGAAAGATCGCGTTGGGACACATATGGTGAATACGGCAGTTGCCGTGTCAACATTATGACGTTTTATTTTGCCTAGCTTGGCAAAATTCTTAACATGCAATAACGTGCGTCCAGGCACATGCATAACCGGGCTCCAATTTTCATAAATTATTCTTCCGTAAATCTGGCCGTTTTCTACGAATAGCTTCATGCAAATGGCGTAAAATGTCCGAATATTTGCCACTGCGCCTAGCGATGAAATTTCGTGGAACACAAAAACGTAATCTTCATCTGACAACCACAATCTTCAACTCATTTACGGCAGTCTTTGTAGCTTGTAAACTGCTTGTTCACGCACAGCAGTCTCGCCAGAAGCCTTCTGAACACGCTTACCAGGACAGAGCAGTCTACACAAAATTTAATCCATGTTCTTTAATCTTGGATTGTAGAATGACAAAAAACGCCTATTACACCTAAGGACAACTTACTCAAGTAGCTGTGAATCTAAACTAAACTTGGAGAATACAAACAAGTGAACCCTTAGAGATCAAATACGAAATGAAGATATAAGAACTGAGCTAAATGTATATTCTACGGCCAGCAGAATAAGGGAATGACAAATTAAATGGAGGCAGCATATGGAGAGAATGGAAGATATTAGGCTACTAAACAAGTAATACGATACAGACCTCAGGGAAGACGTGATATAGGTAGACCAAGGCAGAGATGGCTTCAGTTAAGGCGGAACAGGCTGTAAGCCTATACCCTGACGTGGAGAAAATCTAAACTACGCATCCAATAGGGCTAAATTTTTGACCAACATCACGTAAAAAGTTTTTTAATCGGACACTTGTAGCGGTGGAAATTGCAAAATTGTAAGAACGTTTTGATCAAACCTCGTGTATAGAAAGTAAGTGTATGTGTTTACAGCTACATGACATAAAATGACACTCCACCTGCCGACGGCGCTCGTCTACTGAAGGACGACTCTCCGCCGTGTGTACAGTAGGCCTATTGTCTGCCACTCCCTGTGGGTTGTGGTCAGACAGTTAGAGAGTTTATGTAGAGAAGAACCGTTCTTAAAATAAATCCAGGTGCGCATTTACGGGGAGGGGCGGGACGAACGGGACCGGACCGGACCGGACCCACCCCACCCCACAGAGGTTCGAAAGTTGGCCAGACATTTTGGTAATCTCTTAATTTTGAAGCTGTTTTATTAATTTCTCAACAGTGTACGCTGATACAGTTGTAACCTTTTTTTTTTTTAAATATACATCTACAAACAAGTTTGTTATACGTACATTTGCGTGTACGTTTGAAATATGAAATCTAGGAAAATGAATTGAGTTAATAAGTATCTTATAAACAATGTTTCAATAGCGATTATTTTTATTGTTATTGACTCTTAATTAATGGGACTGATTTAAGGATGATATTACATGTTTTTCGGCCACTTTAAAGATAGGCCTAGTACTGTTGATTAGTCTTAACTCGTTTTTTTTTTCTTTTGTATGAAGCCGACTCGGCCGGACCCCCCCCCCCAAGACCAAATTCTATATTCACTACTTACCACTAATCTCTACGCTACTTACACATCTACGTCTTTTCCAAAACTTATTATGGGTGCATTTGATAGCCTTCCTTGTGTCACACTTGACGTCCATTTTTCTTTTATTCTTATCTTGGAATAACATCTTTTACTCACATCAACAATAAGACAATTGCAATAACCAATTTGATTTATCCAAATGAGTCGTGGGTTATGACAAAAAAGGAAAGCGGCAAGATTCAGAGTGCTTAAGTGCAGTTTCTTCGAAATACTTTAAATTATACATTGCAAGATAGAATAAGGAACGAAGATATCAGAGCACAACTCGAATTAAAGGACACAAATGAAATTATTGCAATTTACAGAAGACAATGGTGGGATCATCTACAAAGGATGACAGAGGATCGATTGCGGCACTGAACTATAAACCCATTGGTAGAAGAGACGTGGGTCGTCCGAGGATGAGATGGGTGCCGGAACAGCTTTATATAACCTAATCCTTAAAGAGGAGAAGAAGAATAATCAAATACTCAACACCCACAGGTAATGTTAACGTGAATACGTGAAACGATCGATAAATTGTGGAATGTGCTATTCTAAAAGATATGTTGTTGGAACAATTCTATAGAGGTTTTTCAACCAATATATCTGTTGTTTTGGTGCCTAATTTTCGAATTTGGAAAAATCAGCTAAACCTAACTAAGACCTAACCCTTAACGGCTGGGTGCCGTGAACTTCCATCACCACTGCTTAAGATGTTTCTAGTGAAAGGTCAAACGTACAGAACCAATAACACGAGACACAGTCTTTTTATGGATAATTAGGCCTAGACGCACAGCCCATTTGGCATGGCGGGCACCGACTGTGTAACAGCAAAACTACAGTGTTCGATTCTCCATATTAGTGATTGGCCAGAAGCCTCAATCGATAAACAACCACAATAAAAATATTCATCATCATAATAACGTATTTAAATACATACACTACTGTATGGTTCTGAAACTTGGGTAATAAAGAAAAAAGATAAACAGAAGATACAAACAGCAGAAATGACATTTCTGATATCAGTTATTTCTAGATACGTCGTGTTCTGTTGTAGGACCACCTCGAAAAGGGTGTGGCTCTTCACCACGCACGACGGTCTTGAGTAGGTAGAGGCTCTGGTCCAAAAGGCTCTATATCCGCATATTCTACTCCTGGATGTGGAAACATCCTAAGGTAATAGGAAAAGAATATAACTGTAACATATCTGAATCAAAGACAAAAGTAATTGCCTTTATACGAGACGAACCGGTTCGGACCAAAATATGCATGGAACAAGTAATACATTTCAGCTATCTTGGACGTGACATTACTTATGATCAAGATAGAGATATAGAAAATAAAGTGACGAATTTCACAAGAATGTGTGGAACGATTTAGAGAACGTTGGGAAAAAATTGTAGAAAAGAAACCCAAATAAGATTTTATAAAACAATGGCAATACCTACGCTAATCTATGGTTCTGAAACTTGGGTCATAAAGAAAACAGATGAACAGAAGACACAAACAACTGCAGAAATACAATTTCTGAGATCAGTTAAAAGGTGTAACAGACGAGAGATCATATAAGAAATGAAGAGATAAGAAGTGATTTAGATATTTTTGTAGTTAATGAAACGATTAAAGAATACAGAAGAAAATAAGATTCAACACGAATGGAAGACAGTAGAATACCGAAGATGGAGAAAGATTACAACCTAAAGGCAAAAGAAAACTTGGTAGACCTAAGAAAAGGTGGACTGTGGAATAGGAACAAGCCGCTAAAGCCTAAAACCGTTAAGAAGAAGATGATGTTGATGATAACGTATTTAATAAACTTAAATAAAACGAAAGGAAAGTCTGTGTAGTTATAATATGGCTCATTACAGATGCGTGTTAATGACACTGTGAATTTCCGTCAAACCATGACACGCTATAGGCTATAGCCTACAGAATCACCACCATTAAACTTTATGTTAACATAATTACCTCATTAAGTGAATTCTCCAGATCATCGAAAACGTTTATTAGCCTGTTAACCTACGTCAAAGTCGTGATCGTGTGTGTGTACATGCGCCGCGCCACTTCATCTGTGGTTTCTCCGACCACAAAAAATTTCCCCGTTTTGCAACAGACTTTCCGGTTTCCGTGAAACCTTGATAGTTTTATGTATATTACTCTTACAAAAACCCTACAGTGTTAAGAAATATTTTGTCATTCTTAATTATAAATTTAATTTTTATATGTTATAGTAAAATTACGTCAATTTTTTTCTTTCACACTTATTATTGCTCGCTTTTGTGGAGCACATCAAAGTCTACGTTTCAATAAAGATAAGAACAAAACGGTTATTTATGTATACAGTATATACAAAAACGAACGTTTATTTCCGTTGACACAATTTTATCCTTGGGCGCTTTATCTGTGTTTGACGAACATGCTTTGTACACGGTGGGCGAGCGCGCGCTTTGCCTATATATATATATACTGACTTCTAAAACAAACACAACAAACTCCAGATAAAAACTAATATATTCCGTCGTTATTCCGCAATATTTGTTAGATAAAAACTAGTAAACATGTCTAAATGAATGCCTCCTATTAGAAATCCAACTACCAACTGCGAATTTTATTAAGTTCACATTTCATAGGAATTGCTGCAATGTTTCTCAATTTATAACAATAATATTATTAAAATTTGTATTCAATAATAAAGTCGTGCACTTGGCAGCGTCTGTTTTTGTACGGTCAGAGTTTATAAATATATATTTACAATTCTTTCAGTATTTGCAAATGCAAAAAGCCTAGTACGATTAAGAACCTAGTTTCTTGAATCATTAAACAAGCCCGCGACCTAATTACGCTAAATACTTTATAGTATATTAAACACAATAAGCTAAAAATATATTCATTATGAACTTCATTTCATATGACGAATACATTTTGGAATAAAATTCTGCCGCTCGAATACCTACTTTGACATAGGACTGGTAATAGTTCCGATTGACACCCTTGTCTGGAAAAGCCACGAAAACATCGGTTTTTGCAGGGTTTACGTAAACTACAAACCAAAAATAGGTGCGGAAGCGAATAATCCGAAAAAAAAGTTTGCAAAAAATTCGCAAAAATTTATTTTGGGGCCTAAATGACGTAAAATGCGTTATTTCGTATTTTACATGAAACCTACGTATAAACAAAATTATACATCACTCTTTTTGAAACAGAACTCAATGCTGTAATGTCCAACGTCACCTCTGGTGCTGCTCGGCCCGTCCCGTCGGCGGGCCTCACAGAGTCTTGACCGCCCGTCTTCGGGGCTTCGCCCCTCAGACCTTATTACAAAATTCTCGAGTCATTAATAACTCTACGACTCCAAGTGGTATATATATCTACAGTATATTCATACGTTACATATATCATTTGTCTAACATCTAATCTCTGCGCACTAGCAAATGAAGGGATACCTGTGCTTGAGTCAGTATTTTTACTACCTCAGTAAGTAACAGAAAATTTGATGTGATGTTCTGGACAACCGAGTTTTCATGTGGTACTTGCATTTACAAACAGCATGAAGACTACGAGAGTAAATATTTATTAATTGTATCGTTATTCTGCATCTAATATGAATAATAGAATACACTATGTAAGGTACGTTATTGTGTTTCAGTGTTGTATTGCTATAAGTAAGTTTGCATTTTTTTCGCAACTTGCAAAGAAAAAGTTCAAGTTTTTCGTTTCCGCACCTAGGTTTCACCTGTAGTTTACGTAGAAACACAAAAACACCGTTTTTTGGGGGGTTTCGTGGCTTTTCCAGACAAGGGTGTGCATCGGAACTATTACCCTCGTTTTGAATATCAAGTAATACAATGAACTAAGTTCGGAATAAACAGGAATTCTGTAGTTACAAATATACAGGAGTATAGGCTATACATTGTATTTTCTAACCAAGAAATCGTTAATACAAACACGAATGTTATTTGCCTCACCTTGTATGCGGGTATCCACAAAAAGTTATTTTCAAACAACAAAAACACAGTTTTGCATTGACACGTCAATTCTGTACACGGAAAACATATAAGAAACACACCATCAACAACACAAACTCAACCAACACCAACCATGAACTGAACTGAATGCATCGACTTGCATCCCACGCGGTCCTGTTGTCGATTCGCAGGTGTACCAATTTTGCAGCAGTAAAATACCCTCTTTTCTTGTTGTTGTAACAATGTTGATTCTTTCTTATTAATTTTGGGACATTATTCTTCTTAATCCGAATTGTTTATTTTTTTACTTGAAGAAAGAAGAACAAGCGTTCAATTAAAATAAAAGTTATCTCTGTTACGATTAATTAATAGATTGTGTGAAAGAAGTGAAAAAATAGATTTAAGAAAAAAATTCACCCAAGAAAGGTATGTGACTTTTATGTAGGTACTTAATTTAAACTACTTATTCATTTTTTAATGTTTACTTTGTATAAATAGTTAATGTGATGTATGAACAATACTCATATTATTTTGGAGTACACTTGTAACCCAATAATTACAGAAGAACACGTTATTGTAGTAAAAGTCACTTTGAATTATTACTATGATTACCGGTACTTTCTTCTCTTTATATTATTGTTATTAGAACTATCGTCATCATTAATATCACTTATGTTTCCGTAATTACATTATCTAATTTTATAGCTGACATCTAATTTATAGCTATATCTAGCTGTTGTATTCTTCTGGCTGTATGTTAAAATTAATTAAGAGGCCTGTGATTACATTTATAAAAAAAAAATTATAAATTTTACAATTTATGTTTCTAACCATATTACCTATTACTTATTCATCATCGTCATCAATTTACAATGATAAAGTGCTATCATGTAGCTCATAAATTTTTAGATATTTTCTACTGCTTTGCTATAGTATAAAGCTGTTTGGCTATTAGCATAAAGCTGTCATATTTTTGTTTCATAAAAACGGGCCATACTTCAAAATCATAAATCAAAACACCCCGAACCAAAATAAAAAAATTAGTATCTAAGTATATAAAACCAATTTACATGTTGCAGTTCTGCCATGTGCATATGGAGAATATCATTGGGGGGGGGTAACAAAAATTGTATGGATAAATTGCCCCCAACAATAGGATTTAATCCTTATTGCCTTTTATAAATAATATTTAGACCCATAATTAAAAGACTATAAAGGATAATATTGTGTTTTTAGCTGAACAAGAAATTTTGAGTGGTTTGAACCCCCCCCCCCTCGAACCTCCTCTGCTTATATCTGTGAATACTGTAGGCCTACTTCAAATATTTTAAATGGTACTGGTACTTTTTCTGTTGAATGAATTTATTCAGAACATCCATTTTACCAAACACCATTTTATAAAAATTGTTATGCTATTAAGTTACAAAGGTTTTTATAGCCAATGTCATTTTAGTTGTTTATAGGTTGTAGACTATTCAGTTATGGTAAACAACAATTAGCTGTTATGTTAGATATAACAAAATTTGTAATATAGTGTAATAGTTTACTTTACTTTTGTGGATACATATGCAATCAAAGTCACTGTTATTGATTAAGATTGTTGTATAATTGTCTATAAAGTTATTCAGGAATGTTAATCTAATGCTGCTTCACTGTTATAACATCTGTTTGTTGTATAATTGTCTATAAAGTTATTCAGGAATGTTAATCTAATGCTGCTTCACTGTTATAACACCTGATTGTTGTATAATTCTCTATAAAGTTATTCAGGAATGTTAATCTAATGCTGCTTCACTGTTATAACACCTACACGAAATTCATATTTAAAAAAATAATAAATATTAAAGTATTAATTATAGTACTTACAGTAAAATGCATATAACATAGGCAAAAATGATTAGAGCACGTAGAAATAACAGGTAATGAAAGACCGCTTAAAAATAAGGTTCAAATCCAAAGCATAATGAAGAAGGAATATAGTGTGACCAGTGGAAAGATGATTACTTGAAGACAGATCAGGTAAAATATATAAACCATATGATGACGGTGATGATGACGACTTATCAATGAACTGGGTATCAAACCATGTCTGTTAGTAGACCTTTTAAAGTTTGAGAATACTTATAGTTCCAGTTTTAGGCCTACATTCTTCATTTCTATAGAGATTACCTCGTTTGCAATACCAACATGTTTCAGAAACTTTAGCCTTCAGAGGCCAACAAATTATTTTAGATCTTGTTTAGTAAAAATCAAGTTTCTGAAGGCATTGAACTCCTGGCACTATTTTTGCTAGCACTATACTTGGTCCAATGATGATGATGGTACAGAAATTTAAAGTAACCCAAGTGTAGATAATAGCTGACATTGTTCCACGTTGAACCCCAACCAATTCAGATTATGATTTTACAGCAGACATAAAATTAATAATTTAGTACAAGATCAGAGTCTTTTCTCTCAATTCATCACTTGGTCAGCAGCACCCTTTCTTTCTCAAGTTATCTCAGCAGTCTTCATGAGTCTCTTCAAGTCAAAATAATTGAACAATAATTTTTGACATGATAATGTCTTTTAGCTGGACATCGTTTGAAACTTTCTGTAACATTTTATTTACCATCACGCTGTATGACGTCATCATTGTTCGATTGTAACACTTCCACACTTTCGATTCCCCACAGTCTAGAAATCTTCGGTCTCTGTGGTTTTAACATGATAATGTTTGTTATATAGTAAATATATTTGTTATATAGTAAATATTTGTTATATGCACATTATACGTTTCAAAAGCCTAAAAACATTATCATGCTTCGATGTTTCGGTTTTGTCGAAATTTCTTTAATTTTTTGTGAGAATAATATATTGTGATGTGTGAATAATCTGATAATGTGCCTGTTTATTTTTCTTATTTTGTTAAGCATTAAGTGCTTACATTTGTAAAGCAAATACCTTATTTAAGTTATGTTGTTAATACAAATGCTAAGCATTTTGATTTTATCATTTTGGTTAGTACAAAGTAACTGGGCGTCAGATATGTGTTTAAAGTATAGTGAAAGCCAACCATATCACATTACATCAAATATTAATACTACTAAATACAACTATTATATTAACAACTCGGAACACAAAGTTTTTTATAAGTAAAAACATAAAGTTTTACCTTACAACCTGAACCGGTTTTCACCTTTAAAAGGCTTCTTCGGTGAAAAAATGAAGAAGCCTTTTAAAGGTGAAAACTGATTCAGGTTGTAAGGTAAAACTTTATGTTTTTACTTATAAAAAACTTTGTGTTCCGAGTCGTTAATATAATAGTTGTATTTAGTTAAGTAACGGACACGTCATGGACAACGAAATCCAAGAATTAATACTACAACATGACAGGGGCGAACCTAGGGGGTGATATGGAGAATATATCCCCCCCTGAAATCCGAAAATGTTGGAGGAAAAAATTTAAACTAATGGTCTGTTTTTAAATGTAATTAATTGAAAAAGACTGACAATCATTATATTTTTTAACAAAATTATTTAACATTATTTTACATGCAGTAAAATTTATATCCACAACCATGTTGGATAAATTTATATTCACAGCAATTATATACATGCTAGTAACCTTACTTTCTTAATTTTAACATTCTCTTTAAAGTATTTATATTCCACTGAAACTATCAGAAACTGGAAACCTATCTGATGTATGTTTTTAATTTATTTTAATGAAATTCGTGAATTACAGCTATAATTTGCCTATTAGTTTTAATTTTTGGTATGATTTTCATTATAACATGAGAAAAACAATATTCTAAGAAAATATGTGGTTGAAAAAATCCCCTCCCCAAAATGAAATCCTAGGTTCACCCCTGCAAATGATACAGTATAATCCAGTTATTTGTAATTTGTCAGACAAAAACAGTTCTAAAAAGGAGGAGTTTTGGGGGAAGGGGGAGGAAATATTAAGGAAACATTTTGTTTTACAAATTTCATCTTTCAAAACAAATAAACTTTTCTTGGATTTTTTTTTGAATACTTTAAAATTAAAATAGACAGTTCAGACTAAAATAAAATGATTTTTCTTCGAGGATTGTGGAAAAGTTTTTCAAGATTTAGAGCTAGAATTTCCTTGATTTCATCCCCTACAGATCTACCAATGCATTGGAAAGAGACAATCTATAGTTTAACAATCAATAAAGGTTTCTGCTCATTAAAATTTTTATATTTAATTACTGATATTGTTGCCATTATTCAGAAGGCATTCTCTTACAAACGCTCTAATTGTTGAAACATCAGCTAATCTCAAGGATAACTCAGTTAAATACCCCAGATACAGTAAATACCACATTGCCCCAATTACCCAAAGAATTTGAAAAAAGATATGAAGACCCAGGATAGTATAGGAGGACAACAGTAGAACATTAGCAAGAAATAGGAATGCTTATAACAGAGGACTGTAATCCCCATGAACGTGAAAAGAGGCACTGAGTAAAAATAGTTTTAGAAGCTGTACAATCAACTTGTAAATGATAAATAATACAACCAAATTGATCTATTTTAATTATGCAGTATAAATTGTAGATAATGCTTATTGTTTTTATTTGAAAAATAAATAATTATTGAAGTGTCTATTGTTTTCATCATAAACATATTAATATTCTCAAAGACTTCATCAGTAGTGATAACGTTTAAAGTAGCCAACAGATCACATATTATGAAATGTGTTGTTCACTTGTTTACTTTCATGTTGCATCAGTGTTAATAATTAATCATTATGATAGAGCAAGAAGTATTTTATAAACTGTTCATGATATCCAGGCTGTTTGGCCGTGGTCCATGGCTTATAACAAAACCAAACGTTTCAGCAGCTCCACTAACTGCCATCATCAGTGGTATAAAAAAATCCTGCACGCCAGGTGTTGAGCCTTTACCACAGTACTGTGGGCCTGTACGTAAACACCCGGCGTGCAGGATTTCTTTTTTATACCACTGATGATGGCAGCCAGTGGAGCTGCGGAAACGTTTGGTTTTGTTATAAGCCATGGACCACGGCCAAACAGCCCGGATATCATGAACAATTCATCTGACACCGGCCGTGAAAGCCTGAGGAATATTTTATCTTATAAACTGTTCACCTACAAAAAATTAAAGAATTTGGCTTTGAACTTGCACATATTTGCATTGTTCTTTAAGATCATTCTCTAAACATGCCTACATCAATTTTGTTATACTATATTAACTTCATCAATTTTGATTGTTTTTGTCTCTTGTATTGTTTGAATACATTTCATCTACTTCTTTGTATATTACAATAGTTTATGAACAAAATTCATATTGTCGGAGGGTTACACGGCCGGAGTCAGTGTTATTAAAACTTTCTTTCCTCCAGGCTGTTTGGCAGTGGACCAATGCTGTTCATTTCAGCAAACGTTCGCCTGTGCCTTTGACGGCCATCTTCAGTGCAAAGTTTACACATATGGGTGTCACACTCACAGCCACTAGCCTTAACCACAGTACTGTGGTCACTGACTTGAAACCTCGGGCAGTGTGTTGCAGCCTTCTGCACCCTACACTTCTGAACTCTTTGTTCATATTCATTATGTCACACTCACTACAAAACTAAAGATCATGATTACTATCAGGCAACTTATGCACCACTCTATATAGACAAATTTAAATTTTCAGCAAGGCATTAATTTTTGTTAAGGGACAGGTACCCTGATACCACTCTTTAGATCACCAATGCTTCTCTTGTGAAGTTAATGAAGTCTTTTGCTTATTAGGTCATGTGTATTTCTTTTACTTATGAAATTAAATATTTGTTTTTAATTTTATCAACAGATTCTGGCAGTTTTTCTTGTAATACAGGCTAAAGGTGTACCGAATGACTTAAATGAGTTTTCTGGAATATTATGCCATACCCATTAAACACTAGACATATCCCATCTTCAATTGTGTGATTCTTCCAAAATTATTGCACCATGCTTACTTTTGCTTTCACAAAAAATTTATTGTGTATTAATATTTTTCTGTAATATCTTCAACAATGGTATTGTACTATTTCTTTTATGAATTTGCTAACTGCTATAATTTTTATTGTTCGACTAAGCTTCTCGTCATCACTGACATCTTCATGACGAAAAGCTTAGTCGAACAATAAAAATTATAGCAGTTAGCAAATTCATAAAAGAAATAGTAAGGATGGCTGCTAATTTAAACAATACGAAGAATGGTATTGTAGATGTGCCATTTTCTACCTTTTATATTTCTTTGTGCTGCTGTATTCCATTTAACCTCTAATTGCCTTCCGTACCAGTACAATTCTTTGTCTGATTTCTTCCTTATCTTTCCCATTTTCAATGGCAAGCACCCCTAGGTACTTGCAAGTTCTACAGCCTTTGATATCTCCATTGTCTTCTAACTGTAACTTGATTTGTGGATTTCCTATGCACAGGTACTGCGTTTTATCAGTGTTTATAGACGATTCCCACTTTTCATATTCTTCTTTTATTTTTCTTCTCATATATTCCAGATCATCTTTGTCTTGTAGTAACAAAACTTTATCATCTGCAAACTATAGTATAAAAACAGACTTCTAATTCCCCTGTACCTCATTCCTTTATGTTTTCTCTTCCACTGCTGGAGTGCTACACACACACACACACACACACACACACACACACACACACACACACACACACACACACACACACACACACACACACACACACACACACACACACACACACACACACACACACACACACACACACACACACACACACACACACACACACACACACACACACACACACACACACACACACACACACACACACACACACACACACACACACACACACACACACACACACACACACACACACACACACACACACACACACACACACACACACACACACACACACACACACACACACACACACACACACACACACAATAGTGTTGGGCATTCGATGCAATTATTGTCAAACTAATAATCACAGTCAGGTTAATTCATCTGCAGTTTTTTAATTTCAGCTTTGATATAGGTTCTTAGCAATCCACTAATTTCTTTATACTCAACAAGGCCTTTCAATTACTCCACCATTGTCAAGACCTAGACAGTGACTAACTTTAGTCAGTCTTAACCACAGTACTGTGGTCACTGACTATGAAACCTTTTCACTGTGTTTCAGCCTTTTGCACTGAAGATGGCCGTTTAAGGTACGGCAGAAATGTTTGCTTCGAACAACTTTTGAGATCATGGCCTTACAGCCCAGCAAACCGAAATCTTAACAACAGTGACTAACTTTGTTCATATGTCTTTGTTCAACTGGAAGATTTCATCCAACAATATCTTTCTTTCCTGATGCTTAAGAAAATTCTTTTCCTTAACTGTCAATCTCCATGCCACACTTCTGTTTATTACAGCGGGTCTTAAGATTGTCTTACAGATCTTAATTTTTAACTTTCTATTTCTATTTCTTGACACCAGTACACTGCCCAAAGCATAATAACATCTGTTATCATCTGTGAGGCATACTCCCAAGCACTTAAAATTCATGCAGCTTTCATAAATGTCATTTTCCTCGCCTAATCTAATTCTCCGGTGCCTGACACCTTCTGTATTTGTTACTGATAGGTATTTGTCTTTTCTTTATTTACTTTAAGACCTGAGTAGCATATTGGATACCACTGCCAGTCCCAAGCCCGGATAAAGGAGGAGGGTTGGTGGACAAGGTTAGCCACCTACCTACTGGGAAAATATGGATTGGTCGAAGAAGCAACAGACAGCCTCAGAATTTCACGGATGATATACTAACAATCAGAGCAAGATATTAATTCTTGGACTATGGAAAGAAGAAGGATACGAAATGAACACATATCAAGAATGGATGACACAAGGCTAGTAAAAAAGGCAAGAGGAGTGAAACACCAAACGAATCATTGGTCGGCCAAGGAAGAGGTGGAGTGACAGCATGTTGGACCGTTGTTATAGAACAGGACAGAGTCCTAACAAGGAAGATAAAGAAGAAGACTTTAAGACCTACTTTAATAGTTTCTCTCTCCAACACAACAAATGTTTCTCTCTGTTCAAGCAGTCAGCATATGCAACGCATTGAACCATTCAATTTATAACTCACATGGTAAAATAATGTTGTAGATGGAGAAGCACATCAAAATACAGTAGATTGTCGAATATTTTATGCAGCCAAGTGTATGACTAATAGCAAGAACTGTGTCCAATATTCACCAAGTCTTCAGTATGAAAAGTCTGTCATATATTAAGAAACTTTATCGACTTCTCTTGCTGGCTATAAATGTATGTAAATACGTACGTCATATATGGTATATCCTGTCGGAAGATTGTCTTGGATTCTATTCAAATCAATTCAGACGTATGAGTCGAATACAGATTATATATTTTCATGCCTTATTGGAGGTACAAACAGTGCTTTACTGTCCCACGCTTGATTTGCTATTACATTACTATTTTTGTAATATCCTGCTGCACATTTGTGGTTAATATTGGAAATGAAACTATGAAGGCTATTCAGAAAGTAAGTTCCGATGGGGTATTAAAGGACACTAAGAATATAGTTACAAAACATTTTTATTGCTATTTGAATTGCAGACCTTAAACTATATTTTTATATAGTTTTCATCATTTTTGAAACACATTTCATATCGAGGCACCAGACATTGTATACTTTTGTTGTATAAATTTCCTGCCTGTGGTTTGAACCATGTACTAACAGCTTGTTTGACATCATTGGCCACCAAGGAAGGATTTCTCATGCTTGAAAAGAGGATATTTTAATAATTTACCTTATTGAAACCGTCCAGTGACTTCAAGTTGTATATTTATGACGCGTTTCGAGTCATATGACCCTTCATCAGATAGTTATCACTCACAAGGGGATCATCAAATATTAAAATTCACAAAAACACACATATGTACAATTGTAAAACCTATACAAATGTCCGACACAGTGCACTGCGTAAGGCCCACTGGACTCTGAGCAAACGCGTGTCACGCCGCCGTGTGTTATCTCATAATCGATTGTAGCGCGGTGTCATATAGCGGGTTTGATTTGAAATTTAATTTATCGTTAAGTATGTCATCATGAGTAACTGGGTTATTACGTCCACTATAGATTTCAAATTCTTCCCATGCATCCATATAACGACCCTTACTACAATAATGTAGTAAATTAAATTTGATAAATTAAATTTCAAATCAAACCCGCTATATGACACCGTGCTACAATCGATTATGAGATAACACACGGCGTGACACGCATTTGCTCAGAGTCCAGTGGGCCTTACGCAGTGCACTGTGTCGGACGTTTGTATAGGTTTTACAATTGTACATATGTGTGTTTTTTGTGTTTTTGTGAATTTTAATATTTGATGATCTCCTTGTGAGTGATAACTATCTGATGAAGGGTCATATGACTCGAAATGCGTCATAAATATACAACTTGAAGTCACTGGACTGTTTCAATAAGGTAAATTATTACTATATAAAGTGACTTGGACCGTATAAAATAATGTTTAAAAGAGGATATTTGCTTGGTGCGAGGTATGGATTGTAAGGTGGATGATCGAACTGTTGCCAGCCAAACTCTGTGGGGAGACGTTGCATTGCAGCAGCAGTGTGTGTACAGTGTGTGTGTAGTAGAGGTGGGCCGATACACCTATAACAGGTATTTTGGAACGATATTTTTGTGGAACGGATGTAACAGTGACTGAAAAGTTGAAATACCTGTTATTCGTGGCCTAGCTGTTCCGAGTCGTGGGATCCCTTACACAACTAACGAGTACACAAGTAAACGAGTACTACAAGTATTAGGTGTATTAAGGGTACACAAGAACAACAAGTAAACGAGTATACCAGTATTAGGAGTATACGGATACACAAGTAACAACAAGTATAGGAGTATTTTGAGTACACGAGTACGAAGCCAATTTTTGGTGCTGAATTCTTTCTGCGCAAAGAGATGAAGCTGTTTTTAAGAAAATAATAAAAAAACTTCATAGTGATGTTACATTTATTCTCATGTGTTATGCAGATATATAATACAGGTTATAATAAATTATATATTATACTAATCACCAACTTGGTAAATTTTGAAAAAACGAGTTGTATTGTGTTATAACCTGCAGAGTGGCTATGTAACCTGTAGTTGATAGGCCATATTATACTTTTTGTTAATGTGATTTTAACTTCACTGCACATCTAACGTAAATGATGAGATTGTTGTAACGGACATGTATGCACTTTATCTAGTCCTGTTCATTAAATTTTTACTTATCTGATAAGGCTACCCTAAAACATAATGTGTTTTCGTAAATTTGTTTCTTTTATCTAAACTGCTGATTTAAAATTTTTTCTCTTTCACTTTACTTATCATTTGACTAATAGTAGTTTCCACTTAGTAAAGAAATAAAAATAACAAACTCCCTGACAGATAACACAGTCCGGTGTAAATGGTCAAACTGCAATGTAAGATAAAATACATGATCTGATGAAGATAAGAATTTACTAAACTTATTAGAAGGCCATCAATAAAACAAGGAGGTGATAAGAACAGAAAGCTACAAGTTTATCTGAATTTCTTGGAGACTATAAAACATTCATGATTGATTTATGACATGACTCGAAGTTTCCATTATTTGCCCAACTCATGCTTTTGCCAGGACCTATCATGCACAGTTGAGCTACTAGCAGTGGTTCCCAACCTTTCTGGACCCGGGTACCACTTCAGTCTTCCGCATTCTTTTCGAGTACCACCTGATGAGAAAATAAAATAAGATAAAACCAGACATCTAATGAAATTTTTACCGTAAACTCTTTACACCAACTTTGTCACTACTTATTGCTACACTGCTAAATACTTCATTCTTGACGAGGCCTTTCAGTGTCTCCACCATCTTTAAGACCTCCGACATTGTTTAAGACCTGAAGATGGTGGAGACACCGAAAGGCCTCGTCAAGAACGAAGTATTTAGCAGTGTGGCAATAAGTAATGACAAAGTTGGTGTTAAGATGGCTGCTAATAAAACTAACAGAACCAAAAACGTAAACTGTTTACTTTTCTTTTATAAAATTGCTAAACTGCTAGAATTGTTATTGTTTAGACAAAGCTTTTCGTCATTACTGACATCTTCAGGTCTTAAACAACGTCTGTCAAACAATACGAAGAGTAAACTGTTTAGGTTGTGTTTTTATAAAGGTAATCGGTTTAAATCATGTCCAATGAAAATTTATTGTTGTTTTGAACATTAATTTGTATTTTTTTTAAAATAAATTCTTTTTTCCTAGCTAGGTCTTATTGCCTACCACTGGTCGGGAACCCCTGTACTATGGGAAGGCCTTTTTAAGTATTGCTGTCCACTGTGACTGTTGTCAGTTATGCTAGGTTATGGCCTATAAATTCTCTTGTTTCTTATTTTCTTTTAAACAGTAATAGTTTAATAAAGTCACAGTGTAAAGTAACACTGTTATTACTTTTAGTTTCAATTTATTTCATATAACAAATTATATAATATAGGTATATATGTATAATGAGTATAATTAAAACAGGTATTTGTACCTGTTTTTTTGGAACAGTATCATTCGTACCTGTTATTTTAAATACTAGTTTAGCACACCTCTAGTGTGTAGTGCCATGATTCATTGCAATGTCCCGGATAAGCATCCTATGTCACTTATAGGACTAAAAAAAAAGTATTCATCTTGGTAACATTGAATCGCTCACTGCTTCTTATCCATAAATATCAAAAATCTGACAGTGAATTTCAATCATTTTAATGCCTTTTGCATTTCAAGAACCGAATCACATACAGTACTTACTTTCACACGCGGTGGGCGTCTCGAATTTCTTCGACATTATAAACACGTCCAACGAAGCTTACCCAGTCCATAGTTTTTTACAGATAGTGTTATTGGCTTGTCAACAAATCAACAAACTGGCTGCGCATGCACAACAGCGTAACAGCATCGATACTGCAGCAATATTTAAAAATGGAACTTACTTTCTGAATAACGCTCGTACTTTTTGGATATTACAAACTGAGTGAAGTAAGCAGTGCCCAAGTGTATTGCTGTTTTGGCACCCCATTTTACCATTCTGCCACTAAAATTACACTGGCAGCGTCTCAAAATATAATAAACCTATACATTGTAAACTTACTATGAATGTCATTACCATCAAGCCATTGTTGCTTCAGTCACATCTGAAGTCACTGTAAGTCACTTCAGTCCATGTAGGTGCTACAATCCATGTCATTTATCATTCTTAGGAAAGTTGAGATTCTCAGTTGCCCTTTTGGTTTCTTTCCTATAGTTTTGAATTGAAAGGTATTATTTAAAAACTGGTTATTATATGATCTACTAACATAGTCTTCCTTTCTGTATAATACTGAGTGTGAGGTGTGTCAGGAAGGTGTCAAGCCATTCTGAATACCCTGATAATGTACCATGGCACCTTTATGAATCTTCATAGCTACTTGCAGGAGACATTACCATGCACGCATGAACAGACAAGCTTCTGTTGGACCCCCATTTGGCAGGGAAACACCATTAAGCAAGCTTGTATTTTATGTGACTTACATTCACAGTGACTCAGTAAGTAGATCAGCGAATCTGCAACAAATTTTGCCTTCATCAACTTGGACATTCGTCTGTGGAAAACATTCAAATTATTATCAGAACCTTCAGGGAGGATTTCATGAGTCTTGCTCAATTTAAAGTATGGTATTGACGCTTTTGAGTTGGCCAAGAGTCCATAGAGATAGACTCTGTATTCTGGAAAGGTAGGCCAGGGACTCTGTATGAAGTCTGAAGTCCCGAGGAACTTTGTTGAGATGGGCCTGTGTTCTGAAAGTGTAATTGACCCATCATTATTCATGGTGCATCCACTCAAATAACACCTTTATGACAGAGGTCTACGTTCCCTTCATATAGTTTAACCAACTTTCCTGCCATTGGTCAATACTGTGGGTCTCAGGGCCTTTGTAATAATTATAATAGAATGTAATAATCACGTTAAAATTAGTATAGGAACACCAATAAGAACAAAAATAATGATTAATGGTTGAATTTTAGAGCAGGTGAGTTGCCATTTTAATTATTTGGGGAATGATATTGGCTATGATCAGAATTATGATGTTGTTGTTAAGTTAGGTAAGTTCCAGACGATCTGTGGGACAATCGACGCATTTTTAGACACAAGATATGTTGATATAAAGTTATGGCAGTCCCTGTACTGTCATATGGGTGTGAATTATAGACAACAACCAAGAAACAAGTCATTAAAACACAGGCTTCGGAAATGACATTCTTGAGAGGAGTTAAATGGTGTTCTAAACTTCTTCATCTTCTTCTTCTTCTTACGTGTTTCCGGATTGTTCTCCGATGACACGATGTCCCTGTAGATCCTCTCTGCCACCGCCCAATATGAGTTGTCGTTCAGTATTGCGTCCATACCAAATCCCCTGTCTCAGCACTCCTTGGATGTCCGTCTGGCAATCCACCAATATGTGCTGTAAGGTCTCCTCATGCAGATGACACAACAGACAGGTAGCGGCCTGGGTCAGGTTGAATCTGTATAAGTATGACTGGGTCACAATATGGCCAAGCCTTCCTCTGGAGCCGAACGTTTGAACGCTCCTAGGGATGTTTCTATATATGGAGACATCCCGTGCACTGACTTGCTGTTTGTATGTTGAACCTTTGGTGGAGTTTAAAAATGCATTCTTCCGTGTCTCCATGAGTCTTCTGCTGAAATCCAAAGTAGCAGCTGGGAAAGTATATGTTCTAAACTTGACCATATAAAGAATGAGACCATAAGAGAAGAGCTACAAGTTTTCTTAGCTTGAATGAAGGACTAAACGATTATAAACAATGGTGGAAAGAACAGTTAGAAAGAATGTCAGATTCCAGACTGGCAAAACAAGTCTGGAAATGGAAACCTATAGGACTCAGGCATATAGGTAGACCCAGGAAGAAATGGCTGGAGGATCTTTGGCGGTGGAACAGGATCTTTGGACCTTTTCCTATGCTGTGTTGTGAAGATGATGAAGAAAATTAGTATAAGGTGACATGACAGTCCGTTTTTAATGGGATTATCAATTTATTTTGCTCTTTGTCCTGTTGTCCTGGAAAAAATTAAAATCCTGTTTACTTTCAAGAAGCATTAAAAGTTCTTCCAAAAATTTTAAAAATCTGTTCAAAACCACATTTTAGAAACAATTATAATGTTTTACATTCATTATATCAACCTGCAATCTGATGCTACTATTTATAACACATATCAAATCTTGAATTTTAACAGCATTGACCTCTATTGTTGATTACAATAGCCAGTCAATGTGGGATGCTCATGAACATAACTTCACTGGGTACTATAAGCACAAGGCTATACCTCAGGCTTGTTAACATTGATTCGTAGATTGTGTTTTGTGCAGTAGCGTGGCGTCCATGTAACCGCTATTGCTGGTGGCAACAGCACTGCAAATACGAGAAAATAATATTAATTGTTTAACAGAATAAATACTTCAGTTATTGAGTAATTTGAAACCTGCACAATATTAGTATAACAGGAACATGAAGAAAAGTATAACATTGCCTTTGAACTGCTGGGTACTTGCACCGTCTTGTGTTGCCGGCTCAGACATCACCAATGCTTTACTGCATGCAGTAATTGACCTCGTTGTAGTTGTCACTGTACAAACTGTGGAGGGGGGGACACATTCGTCCATCCAATGTGTTGCCACTGTATAAACCGGCAAAACACTCAGTTATGAGCTATGTTCGTTTTCGGAACTGACATGCACCAGATACTGTGTACTTATTTGTGTTTTGTTTGTGTAGTCATGTCTTTATCTGTTTGTATTTGTTATGTTTAATTCGATTATTTTTTGTTCTGATTTATTCTGTGTAAGTACAATGAGAGTCAGATTCCTGTTGAACCGGGACCCTCTTCTTCTCCCAGGGAATGATAGAAAATCCTCTAAAAAGAACACTTGATACAAGAAAATATTGGAATTAAATTTTAGGTTAAGTTTTAGGCGTATCAGAACCAGCAACAGGTGTTATGTACCCACGCCACGCCACTGGTTTTGTGAGTATTAAGGGAAATGAGCATGTTTTTTTTTAGCAATAACAATGTCTAAAAAAAGTGTTAGTTTAATGAAAAAGAGACTTCCATTGTGAATGTAAGGAAAGGATTGTGAGAGAAGGAGAGGAAGAAGTGTCCAGTTTTTCAAATTTCAAATCTGGTACCATGTATTAGTAGAAAATAATTAATTACAAAAAGTATTTTTTTATAATTATGAGAAGAAAAGGGATTATCGTTTTGATTGAAGATTATACTTCCTCATACCTTGCAGAAGTTAGAACTCTCTTCAAAAAGTGAAACGTTTATTAGTCATCTAATTGAAATGCACTGTTTCAGATCTTCACAATTGAAGCGTGCAAGGCCATATAATATTTACAGTTCAGTTCGCTTCACTGATTGTAAGACTATAAGGGTATAGTTTTGAATTAAACATCACTTAAATATTGTAGAATTGCTATGGGTTTATGGTGTACAGCTTTAGGGTTGCACAAAGAGATCCAACATAAAAATAATCCAAAATTTTTAAAATAAAGTGCTTTCCAGTATTGTTGGTGTACCATGTTATTTAAGGGACGATGACTTCCATCAACACCTAAAAATACTTGGATTTTGTTGTCCATGACGTCCATTGATTAACTAATTATAAGTACTGTATAATACTACTGATTTGGAACACTAAGTTTTTTATTGGTAAAAATGTAACATTTTTACATTATAGCCTGAACCAGTTTTTGCTTATTACAAGCTTCTTGCCTCTGCCTCTGACAGATCTTGTAATAAGCGAAAACTGGTTCAGGCTATAAAGTAAAAATTGTACATTTTTACCAATAAAAAACTTATGTTCCGACTCAGTAGTATTATACTTATAATTACATAAAAATACTTATGGTCACTAATGAGATCAAACGGTTTGAAGCTAAATGTGAACAAAGACTTCATAAACATCGAAATAATGAAGTGCTACAACTCCATGATAATGCTGGACTTGTTCGTCGATTGCAGAGACAGAAACCGTTTGAACTGGTATAGTAAAGTGAAGTGTTTTCAGAAATATCTACACATAAACCGAGTGCAAACTATAGTGAGGACTGCGCTAATGGAAGCAAATTCTACACACTGATAACATAGTTGTTAGAATAAAATTGCTAGATAGTTTCTAACTAGTTGCAATATAAGTAAATGAAAAAAATATATAGTAATTCTGCTAACTATTGACTGTGGGATCTGGTTAGGTCTAATTGAGGTAATAACAGGTTACTGAGATGTAATGACACCCATCTGGGAAAGAAAATTATAACCTCTGTCAAGTATAATCATGGGCTGTTAGATGATCTCAAAAGAAACACTAAACAATAGTTATGGTATAATTTTTTATCTATCAAGAGATTCTTTCAAAAATATTCCACTACTGACATCACTTGATTTCCCTGTTTCTTTTTTTTTATACGTATACCCTCATGATGTGTAATAAACTTGTTTGTACATTTAAAAAAGAACTACCACTATATTTGCATATACAGTTGAACAAAATAAAATAAAACAGCCTAAAAATTAAGAGCTTAACCAAATTCGTAAACTTTTTCTACCCTACGGCAGGGGGGGTCTAGTCCCGTTCATCCCCTCTCCTAAATACGTCCCTGAAGAGGCCTAAGTTACAGATGAAGGTCTCGGTGACCTTTGAGTTTCCAACTTCAAAGCGCCTGAGGGTCACAATTAAACTCAGGAACCCATCGGTGCACCGTATCATAAGCTATTAGTTTTTGACAAATAACGTAAAAATAAAAAACGCAGCATTTAATTGTGAACAATTTTAAAGAGGTAATTTACAGGTTTAACATATCTTACTACTTATCTTTAAAGGTACAATTCTTATTACATCAGTATAATAACGAAGATATAAGAAAGTTATTAAACACTGTACCTTTTAAGTACATTAAATGTTCAATGTGAAAACTGAGGTTGATGTGCTGCAGCCACCTGTCGGTCTCACATGTGTGTTGAAAACTCTTAACGTAATTTTGAATAACAGATGCGTCTGATTACGAAACAAAGACGACACAACGCGTCTGTTTTGTTTTGCCAAGGGATGCAAGGAAACATACTGGATCTCATAAAAAGACTAGAACAAATACACATTCCATTTAAACAAATAAAGTAAAATATATTGTGCTTTTGTTACTGAATCAGTGAAACTTTTTTCATAGTTCTTTCATGATCATTCTCAGTTAAAATAATATTTTGAATGATCTAAGTAAATATTTATTAAAATATTTACTTACTCATTTATTTATTAAAAAAAAAAATAGAGTAATTATTGAGTTGGTTTACTGAGATAAGATCATGGGCCGCCAGGTGGAAGTGACTGATTTAAGCCGTAGCTCTTTCCATGGACTCTGCTCTGATTGGAACCTTTCAGAAGGCATCGACAACTGGTAAAAAATTCCAACTCAACTTCTTAATTCTGTCCCTTCTGTAACTACGTTTGCTATCAACGAGAATAATAATATTTAAATTTACCGAGTTAAAATTTAACAAAAAACAGTGTGTTGAAGTCTTTCACATTAGGTACAAAATTCGGGGTTTTACAAGATGTGCGCGACGGTCAATGGGGTCTTTCCGAGGGTTTATACAAGGTGCGCGCGACGGTCAGTTTTGGTCGCTCTAAGCCAGATATGAAAAGAAAAGAGTGCCGCTGATTTATAATTTGTTATGTTGTTACTTTCATCGTTGCATATAAACTAATGAAGTTCAGAAATTAGTATTTATGCTGTGGTTAGATTCAAGATTTAGCAATTTGGCTGTTGGAAGTTATTATTTTAAGTTATACGTTATAATAATGCCACCAGCAATATGGAATTATTCGAAGTTATAGCCCCTAATCAAAACAATACATTACAGACATAAGGTATAATCTATACAAGATTGACCTACACAAAACCCATATTCTCATATTGGCTTTCAATGCTTGCTTTGAAAATTTTTCCATGTACAGTACCTTGAAATGGAATTGGTTAATATAGAATATTGAAACTTTCACTTGTGAAACTTACTTGTTTTTTCTTCCCGTACGCGTTTCGGCGTGATGTGCGCCTTCGTCAGCAGTTTGAGACAGACTGCCAGAAACTTGTAACGGTTTTTATTTGGAAGGTTTAGTGCGGGTGGTGTGTGGAGGAAGGGGATTGCGCAGGGATCCAAATTATTGTTAGTTTTATGTATAATTGTGTTAAAAAGTGTGTGTGATTTATAGTGTAATTGGTCGTTAAGTATGCTGTTTGGTTGTGTTGTGTAGTGTTTGTATATTTCATATTGTTCACACAAAATCGCCAACACATTCACGAAGCACAAGTACAAAATAGCATACAGAACAAACAATACCATCAAAAAACACATCAATGATACGAACACAGACATAGACAAATACAACAAAACAGGTGTTTACAAATTAAATTGTAATGATTGCAATAGTTTCTATATAGGCCAGACGGGAAGATCTTTTTCATCTCGTTACTCTGAACACCTAAAAGCTTTATCCAACAACACTATACACTCCGCGTTTGCCACACACATACACACAAAAAACCACAGCTACACCAACATAGATACTAATCTTCAGATATTACACTACTTACCCAAAAGTCGAAAACTTAACATAGCAGAACAATATGAAATATACAAACACTACACAACACAACCAAACAGCATACTTAACGACCAATTACACTATAAATCACACACACTTTTTGACACAATTATACATAAAACTAACAATAATTTGGATCCCCGCGCCAATCCTCTTGCTCCACACACCACCCCTACTAACCTTTCAAATAAAAACCGTTACAAGTTTCTGGCAGTCTGTCTCAAACTGATGACGAAGGCGCACATCACGCCGAAACGATTACGAGAAGAAAAACAAGTAAGTTTCACAACTGAAAGTTTCAATATTCTATATTAAGTTATACTGTGAAAAAAGAAGATGAACAATCAAAACAACTACAGGAATTGGTTACATTTGCTTCTCTGTAATCCGAATATCCGATGGTATCTTTCTGCTGCCTTTTTTGTGGAGGTTGGAAATACACGCAGTTTTCCATTCAAGAGAGAGCTCTTCACCTTTTGAAAAGTAATTGAAGACATATGCCAAAAGGTCAAAAAGTAGGTCTCTCTCATTTAGAAAGAGCTTATACGGAGTCAATTTGGACCTGGTGTCCGTCCATTTTTCATGGTTTTTAGAGGATCTTTAACCTCGGTAACAGGAATTTTGTCTTTCTCAGACAACGATACATCAGAGGGCTCAATCTTGTGGTCATTTAATATGAAAGTTAATTTATAAATTTATGTTGTTTTGTTTTTCATAAAAAGGAAATTATTTCATATTATTCCATAAACCGCGCTCAGGGCGAAATAAGTAGAGAAATGTATCAATCTAGTACAACAAAGTGTTCTTTAATGTTTTATGTAACATATCTATAATCTGATTAAAATTACTTTCGACCTGGCGGACTGCTCAGCGACAGAATTCATAATACTGGGATATTTTAATACTGGATAAAGGGTGGACATTTTTGGGGACAGGCACTGTTTCCCTTAGTGACAAAAGGTTGTTTACATATTGTAATCTCAAACGCGAATGTTTATGTATATTAGTAGAAAGTCCAGAATTTTTAGTAAATATAACTCAACAGAAATTAAACGAATAAGACAAAAATATTTAGTTGCCAAAATGCATCCATGTACACGGTTTAAGTAGCCTGTACGAGAATCAGTTTCTATTGTTGATATGTGTTTCACTTTAATTAAAATTTTAACGTTTGACGATCTCGTATGAGGGATATAAAACTATAATCGTTCCGAAACGCGTCACAAAGCTACTAAAAGAAGTCACAAGACGGAACTGAATTAAGAAAATATATTAAGTAAATAAAATGTTTAATGAAGAAATTTGTGTTAGTGGTTGAAATCACAATCAGAATGATCAATATTGCACACCACTATATAAAAATTATTCCGATTAGCGCTTTCAAGCTTCACAGCTCATCGTCAGATCAGGAATAGACAGAAAATATTTAATACCCAACCCTTCACCCCTCTCCCCCACCCTGCTCACCCACAACAAACTAAAAATTAATGACCCTTCCCCACCCCCTAAACTCTGTCACACCATCTGTACAGTTACATATTTTTCTAGTAAATTCCTTGTGTTTCAGTGTGTGTGTGTGTGTGTGTGTGTGTGTGTGCATCCTTTTAAACTACCCGCTTCCTCTCCACACACATGGGTCAGTCACACACCCTTATTTTAAAACAACCAATTAGTACTATGAAATATAATTCTTAATCTTATCTATCTGCCCTCTCTCATTTACTTCTTAATCATGTTATAAAATATTTCTTCATTATCAAATTTAATTTTAATATTAATTAAATTGTCTAACCCTTTTTATCTTTCTTTCAATATTTCTAACTCCTCTCTAAGCTTCCTTTCAACTGTGTTATTTACTACTTTTACAATTTCGTATTCTTCCAAAGGATTAACAAACTTGTGGTTGTCTTCTATGAAATGTCTTGCATATAACGAATTGGTTGTTCTATTACCTTCTCCACGTTTGTGGTCAGACAACCTGCATGCGAATTTTCGTCCTGTCTCCCCTAGGTACACTTTGTTGCAGTCTTTACATTTTAATTTATAAATTCCGCTTTTCTGTAATACTGGAATTTTTTCTATATTCTTATTCCTTATCTTATCAAATACCATTTCACATGAGCAGGGTGGGGGAGAGGGGTGAAGGGTTGGGTATTAAATATTTTCTGTCTATTCCTGATCTGACGATGAGCTGTGAAGCTTGAAAGCGCTAATCGGAATAATTTTTATATAGTGGTGTGCAATATTGATCATTCTGATTGAAATAAAATGTTGTCTCTCGCGGACCTTGTATAGACCCCAAGAGTTGCTTACGCGCACCTTGTATAGACGTTTCTGTGGTTGTAAAGTGTCCCTTCAAATTCCTTCGACCACTGCTCTTACCTTGTATAAACTCCAATTCAATAACAATTGACCAAATAGTTGTTGAAAAAGATAACTTAAACAATGTAAGACAAGAGTTTCCGTTTCCCATTGATGATTACAGTAATTAATAACGTAGACATGACGTCATCAACTACGTTTGCGACATTACTGCTGACTGACTATCAGGTATTTCTGTACGTTGTAAATATTTTTGCAGTAAACTCATTGATTACGAAAGGAGAACGCGTGAATGGGTGATCCCGGTGAGTCACGTCTTGGCAACGGGTATCGAAGGGTGGGGGTATTTTTCCGCTATGATTACAATCACGATCGATCGTCGGTATCGATTAATCCATATAGTTATACAAAGAAAGGATTATTACTAATAATTCAAACTAAACAAGCTTATGACTGGACATCGATCATTTGTTAATAATTAGATAAACTATACTATAAATATGCACTTGACAATAACATAATGGAGGCCTAAACGCATAACGTTAAAATTAACTAAAATTCACATTTTACGAAATTACATGAAGCGATTCCGTATTCACAAAGCGGCTATAACTTACCGAAAATAAAAATATTCGCGCTCACATGACATGATTAGTTATTTAATTCAACTTATGTGATTAATTATTAGCAGAGTATTATTTGATTTTTCACATTTTCGTTCAACTCTCGGGCGCCTTTGTTGCCCACTGTTATCATCGTCGCTATTATTGAGTTATTTTTACGAAATCAATAATTTCGCTTTACAGTTTGTTCTCCGACAGAGGCAAATTAAAAATCAGTGGCGTATCTAGAATTCGGCGGGGGGGGGTCCGGGGTTGAGTTGACTTCATACAAAAAGAAAAACAAGTTAAGACTAATCGACATTACTATTCTGGCTGAAAAACTTGTGATTACATTCTTAAAATTAATCTCATTAAAGTGAACGGTAACAACACAATAACAATACGCGTTATTGTTTGCAAGAAACTTATTGACTGAATATATTGGTTTTCCTGTATTTCATATTTCAAACGTATACGCTAATGCTGTGTAATAAACCTGTTTGTATATTCAAAAAAGAGTACTACTATACTCTTTGGCGTACACAGCCGAAAAAATAATAAACCAGCAAAAAAATTATAGATTTACAAAATTTCTGGATTTTGTTGTCCAGACGTGTCCGTTGATTAACTAATTATAAATATAATATATAAAAATTATATTATATTAGGTTAATAATTATATTAGGCTACAATGCAAAAGTTTAACATTCTTACCAATAATTAATTAGTGTAGCCTACCGAGTCAGTAGTTATATATTTATAAATTTTTCGGTGAAGGGTTTGTGAGGATCTATCAAGAAGTATAACAAATTTTAAATTATTTGTGTCGACGTTTCGACAATATTTATTGTCATCATCAGGACAATAATTGTTGCTGAGTTGCTCACACTTGTGTGTTTGGCATCGTAACAACTCAGCAACAATTGTCCTGATGATGACAATAAATATTGTCAAAACGTCGACACAAATAATTTAAAATATGTGTTATACTTGTTGACCGATCCTCACAAACCCTTCACCGAAAAATTCATTGATTGACGGTCACTACGAATTTAAGGATTTATATATTTATAATTAACAAAATTCGTCAACTTTTTCGAGTCTCTTGAGGGGGGGGGTTCGGTCCCCATAAATTCGACCCTGAATTAAATTTCATATAATTACACTGCCAACACGAAATGATATAAGGTATAGATGACTAAGAGTCAACTAATCTATTGTGTTTGTAAACTTCGTTCACATTGAATAGCGAAGTGCAAACTTTCCCCAACAGATGGCATCAGCAACACGGATAGCGATGCTGAACTATTGACAAGCGAGTCGTTTGCGTTCCTTATTCCTAAAATAGATTCCTCTCTATCTTATTGTCATCAATCTTCCAACTTCATTTAATACGATTCGTAAGTCGGAAGCCCCCCCCGGTGGCCTCTTCGGGCAAGTCCCTTCACTTCAACTAAGACTATCCATGTCTTCACATATCCTAGTCAACCACAGTGTTCTTATCTGTGTCTGTGAATATTCCTATAAACCTGTCTCTTCCTCTGGCAAAAGTCTTCCACAAACTTCCTATCTTTCCAAAAGTTCCACAAGCTCTTCATTCCTTGTCCTGTCTATCAACCCCAGGATTGGCTCCAGCAAGAAATTGGGAGGGGGGGGGTGGAGAGTTGTTGACTTTTGAGGAGGAATAGAAAAATTGGATCATTCCTTAATGGTATCAAGTATAAACGATAGCAATGAGTGAAAATAAAAACACAGTGTGTTATTATCAACACAGTAAGTTTATTACTGTATAGCAAATATAGGTATAATCATACCTGTGTTTGTCAGATCATTGTTCTTTTAATAAAATATCTTAAAGTTTAAAATATCCACTACTCATTTAAGTTAAGTATCAAACAAAAATTAACATTGTTCATCTTGTTATTTGAATTTACAGTCTCCATAATTCCAACTTTGTCATGTTTCCTTGCTGAACTGCTAGTTGTCATGTTCCGGATGAGGCCTTTCAGTGTTTCCACCATTTTCAAGTCCTAAACCACTATGGAAAAATTAACATAGTGATAAGGCAGTATAGTTACAAATTAAATTAATTTTAGAAGAAAAGCGTGAACCAACATAATGGGATATGAATTTTGTATCAGATTCACAATCACAAAACCATTCTACAATCACAAGACATGAGAAATTTTTGTCTGATGTGATCATTTGGGGGAATCCCCCCTTGGATCCGTGCCAGATTCACCTAATCTTCAACATCCTTTTGCACCACTACATTTTGAAGGCACTTGCCTATGTGACTTCTCAATGTAAACGACTTGCTGCCATAAACGACCTCACCCCGTAATATAACTTTAAAAATTCTTTCTTATCATTTAAATCTATGTTTCAGAGCAAAAGTTTAATTGTTTCTTCTTAAAGAAAACTCCTTTTCCTTGTGGAACCTTACTTTTTATATCTTCATTGAGTCTTCTACCTTTTGGCATTTTACTCATTAAATTGGAGAACACATTTTACTCCTTAGTCACATCTCGAACTTTGCCTACTTTAATATTCAGTTCATTAATGGTATCACATCTGCTGTATCTCATTACCATAATTTTTCCTTCATTCGTTCATAACTCTTAAGGATCCTCGTATACATACCATTCAACAGATTCCAATTTAATTTCATTTGCTGTCAACAAAGTGGTATCATCAGCAAATCTCAATACCACCATCAATATTGTTTTTTGTATGGTTAGAAAACACTAACTATAAGGCTGAGACGTGACAGATATTAACTATTAGCATCCTGGTATTTACTTTGTGTCCTACTTATACAGTCACTAGAATTAGATGCATTATTATGTAATTGTGCACTATTATTTTGTCAACCTCACAATGGAACACACGTTGGAATACAGTTTTAGTCCACTAATGCCTATTTATAGTGATCGGTATTTTGAGGATCTAGATAATGCTCAAATGGACCAGAAACCTTTTTTTACAAAAATAACAACAGTCACATTTAGCTTCATCTTTTGTCAAACAAACATCAATATTTCTACTTCAAATTAACGAATTAACTATATAGGATACTATTGAATCGATCACAAATTAATAATGATAACAATGATTAATTTTTACCTGCTGGCCTAAACTAGATTTTCGCTCCGTTAGAGCTTCGTCAGAGGCTGCCGCTAGGAGCACTGTCCATCCTGCTTTTGGTGATGGTGTCATTGCTCAAAAGATAATTGTTGTGTAATATGTTCAAATAGTATGTGTGATTGAAATTGTGTCTGTTCGTTTAGGATGTCGTTTCTATGTGTTTGTATACTTGTAGTTGTTCAAGAGTGTCTAGGTTTTTGCATTTTGTTTGTATGTGTAGGATTTCCATGTTTCTGTTTATGATTGTGCATGTGTAGTCTGGTTCAATAGGATAGATTGCAAAGGTAGATTAGTTAAATCCAATTAACCATTTTGTTTGCATTTTTCGCCCTTAGTTGACACATTCTGGAAGTGAAAACGGGCGGCAAGCAAATTTTATTTGATAGCTTGTTTAACCCTTTCAGTCACAAATTTTTATTTATTTTCAGAACATTCTGAAAATTAGTACATTTACTAAACTTAATTTTTTTACATTTTTTCATGCAAAAATATTTGGATTTGGATGATCCATATCCAACATATGGAGTGTTCTATATATATAGGACACGATGACTGAGAATGCGGAAAATTTGAGTTTTTTATAAAAAAATAAAACATTTCCTTTTATTTTCACATTTAATTTACATTGCAGCATTAAATACTTATGATAAAAAGAATAAAGCACATACAAATTTAAAAACTTAAAAAATCAGGAGTACCAAAAAAAAATTAAATTTTTTGCGGTTTACAATACAAAAAGAATGATTTATTTTACTAGAAATGAAAGAGCAAAAAACTATTTCTCTTCTTTGAAAAACACAAAGGCACTTTGTAACTTTGTACTTTGAGCAGAATGTATATGTTTTTCCCTTGCAGTCTTCTACTTTGCAGCGATCCTGATACTTCTTGGTGCTGTTCTCCGGTAAATGGTCCAAACCATCATGCCTCACATCCACAACAGGCCTAATAGCAGGAAAACGTGTTTTTGTGTGGACAGGTGAATTTGTTTCTCCTGAATTTAGTGCCCTCCCTCTCTTCTTCTGAACAAAGTTTCCTGACGTAATCAAAGATTCCCCAACATATTGCCGGAAATGAATTAGGTCCATTACATTCTTTTTTGGTAGTCTTAAATTGCGTTGGCAGTCTCAGTTAGGACACGATTTTAAAAGCGTTCTTTGTTAACAAATTACATCCATATCAATATTTCACGTGATATTCCATAGATTAAAGGCTATTTTTTATTTAAAATATTTTTTAGTCGTTCTGAAGAAGTATGATATGTCATTATAAACATTATACGAGCCAGCGTTTTTGTGATACTGAAAGCCAATGAACAGCTGTACTTTACATTCCTCCATATAGTTCATATATTCGAGGATAGAGTCCACCATATTATTAATGAATAGAGAAAGGCACTAAAAATCGTACAGTATGAAAAGTAGAGGTGGGCTAAATTGTTATTTTAAAATAATAGGTATGAAAATACCGTTCCAAAAAAATAACAAGTACAAATACCTGTTATTATATACTATATATACATAACCTATATTATCCTGTGTAAGTAACTCGTTTTGAGTTTCCTGCAGGTCTCCTATGTAATATGTTCAAATAAATACACTGCAAGTAGGTTTATTTTCACCTAGATAAACCTATTAATATATTAATAAACCTACTTGCAGTGTATTTATTTGAAGATAATATATAACCTATACTATATAATTTGTTATAAGAAATAAATTGAAACTAAAAGTATTAACAGTGTTACTTTACACTGTGACTTTATTAAACTATTACTGTTGTAACATGACATAAGGTAGCAAGAATTCAATGGTATTTAATTATAAAATAAACAGCTGAAAATAAGAGTAAAAGGCAAAAAACTTATGAACTTAAAGATCAATAACCCAGTAACCCAATAAATGACAAATGACTATTAACCCGACAGACGTGACACAATAGATCGGATAGGAACCAAAAGAAAACCAAGAGACAGTGAAGAAGAAGTTTAAGTACAATCAAGTCATCCCAAAAAAGTGAACAGAATATTGTAAATTTAGTAATGAATTGATGTCTGTAGCATATGAGATGTAGCTAGGACAATAAGATTAATGAAGGGTAATAGTATCACATGTATCTTATTATTTAAAGAATGTACTTGTATAATATAATGTAGGGGGGTTAGAAGCTAACCATACCCCAAACTAATTGTAGTAGTAATGGCCAAACGCTATAAACAATACTTTGAGCCCAAAACAAAAGCAATATTAGAATGATGACCAAAAGTGATCAGTGTGATTTGGAGGTAAATAGTTATAAATGACCATAATCACACAGTGATTTAAAGTAATCAGACAACCCATGAATAAACAAGTGAATAAGCCCAAAAGTGTGTAAAACTAAATAAGTAGTGAAGTGATAGGTATAGAATAATGAAACAAAGTGAGCAGGGTAGTAATTATAGTAACTTTCTAATGAAAGGAAAAGTGTAGTGAGAGTGTAGAACTAAATATTATATAAGCCAACTATGTTAAAACAGATAAACAATTTGTGATAAACTGTGCATTAGTAGGTAAGATTGAACTAATTGTAATATTGTTAATTTAGGTAATAAGATATCAAGATTATATATTAAGGTAAGAGTTAAGGTATCAGAATGTATAGCAAATTAAGAAGGACTAACACTGTATTTAAGTGAAGGGAATAGTAGATAGGACATATCATGCAAGGAACAGTTTGTCAATAGTATTATAAGAGTTTCTTTAAGTTTCTTTAAGGAAGTATTAAGAGTTTTGTTTGTGTTCAGAAAATCATAGCATAGAGTAAATTGTAGGGTAAGCAGATAACAGCAATTAAAAGTTATTTCAGGGTAGAACCTGAAAAGAAATGTTTAATAGTAAGAATTAGAGTTAGGGATACTGATGTTTATTGTTTGTTTTGTTTGTAAATTGTATTAGAGTTACCAGGAATGTTAGTAAGAAATGTCAGATGGAAGTAGAATGGAATTTAGGCTCTAGGCCAAACTGTTGAACATAAATTTATTAATTTGAGAACAAATAATAATCCAAGGGTAAGGCAGAACGTGCCAAATGATTAAACCATGTAAGTGGGTATTCATAGTACCAAGATATGTGATTAACAACTAATTTTGAATAAAATATATGTAAGATATAAAATTGGGAAAATAGTAAAAATGTAATTAGCTATCCAAAAGTAGGCATGAGGGGTATCAAAATGTTCATCATAAAAAATTAGGAAGAATGGTACTAATTGATGACCATAGATATTAGAATAAAGTAGTAATCTTCAGTTGAAGATATTTTGGTAGAAATAGACGAAAAAAGACGATAAATCTTAACAATAACCTGAGTTAATAACCAATGAAAAATTAGCATAATTTATGAAGTAACCATAGCAACAAGAAAAATAACGCCAAAAAACCGTTAGATTTTCAGTAAGTCATTATTAACCAACGCCAGAGGGTGGACCGAGTAGCTCTCGTATTAAAATTAAATTGTTATTCTTCAAGTAATTTCAAAACTATTTAAAACTAATGGAAGACAATTACAACAGTACAGGGAATCCTGAACGTAAATTTTTATTTATAAAAAATTAAATTAACAAACCGCAGTGATCCAAAGAAGACGAAGCGACGCCGTGACGAAGAAAGACGACCACGGACACTATATGAAGATCAGTGGAACCTCCTAAAAGAAGAAGACGACACCAACTGAAGAATTACGAGGCCTGAAGTAGCAAAGAAAAGTGCCGAGACGAGGGAAACAGACGACAGGAATTATCCATAGAAGAAGACGACAGCCCAGGAGTTATCTATCGAAGAAGACGACATCAGGATCTTCAGCAACGAGTAACTGATGAGTATAAACATTATCCCTTAAAGCGTATTCACAAATTTTGGTCTGAATTAAAAATAACTATTTCAAAATCACTGATCACTATTCCGAGTCAAAATAAATGCTTATTCAAATTCACTATTTAACTATAACCAATTAACAATTATTAAGAAAGTAAATTATGATAAATAATTAACGAATCTTCTAATAACGAACTTCTGGCAAATGAGACATAACCCTAAATTGCTTCACAAGTTTTCATTGGTGATTACTTAGTCAAATGTAATGAGATATCGATTTATTTATGTAATTAGTTGTAAGAATTCTTATAACTTTGTGTGTGTTAGCCGTAAGTATATATTTCTGTAGCCAAAAGGACTTTACACCCCTGAGAAAAACGATAATTTTTACTGTAAACTAACATTACTGACTGATTGTATACAACTGAGCTGAGCAAGTACCAACTACACAATTGTAATAGCCAGTGCAGAAAACGGATTTTGATGTATAATAAACCAAGATAAATATTCTAAAGGATTAATAAATGTTCTCAATCTGCAATGCTGTATGTTTGATTCAGTTAATTTAGAATTACGACTAATAATTATTGAAGTGAAGGCGTTAAAGCGAGACGCAAGCTGGGTAATATAGCAGAGAGCTGTACGCCAATCAGGTGGCGAGGCGGCAACGTTTGAATGCAGCAGAGCAGAATACGGTTTACCCGTACACGACTGAGAGCATACATTTTGACACGTTTAACAACAAACAACATTTAAACTTTAATTAAATTTTTACAAACACATCATATTACATCTAGTAACAAAGTGGCGCGCCAACTAGTAGGGCTAGAATAGTTAAGGAAACATACCTTTAAACTTTACAGATTCTAGCGGCGACTACAGAAATGAAATCGGCAAAACACGAGAAGGAGGCGGAAAAGGAGACAAAGAGATCGGAAAGGGAGATAGAAGAAAAACGAGTCAGCTATGCAGAATGGATGACAACACTATTTAAAAAGTTTAGCAGAGAGATGGAGTACATCGAAAGGAACACCACTGACCATGAACGAGCACAAATGAGTCGCGCAAATGCAAAGGGAATGCCAAACGACAAAATGTCATTGGAAGAAATTTATGATGAAGTGTGGAAGCTAGACACAAACTGCAAAAAAGAAGAAACTATCGGGACAGCCCACGGAGAAAGCGATAAGAAGGTGGAGAAAATGACTGAGGATGATTGGGAGAAATGGTACAGTAATGAAGACCAAATGAAAAAAGAACGAACGGGAGTATACGCACAGGTGACAGAGGAATTTATACAGAAGGAATATGACCAATGGAGACAATCTATAAGACAACCGGAACAACAAATACAAACAGAAAACACAGAGCTGAGAGAATGGATAAGGGTTATGTTCGAGCTACCCAGAGAAGATATGTGTAATTGGAGGAAGGAACATAATCAAATAAAAAAGTTCAAACAACCACCAAATAGTAAGAATCTGGAACAACCCAATGTTCAATTAGAAAAAGAAATAGTCAAGGACATGGAAGCGAAACAACCGAAGAAAATGCCAGAACCCATACAACAGAAGGAACCAAAAAGGACCATAGAAGAAATAATATTCGAAAAGAAATTAGACAATCTGATGAGAGTTATGATGGAACAGTTCGGAATAATAAATGACAATTTCAAGAAACAAGGTGAAAAATTGGACAGATTTAACGAGAAATTGAGTGAACCACTAGACAGGGATTCCAAAAGCATTGAGGAACCGGTAATTACGAAAACAGAAGATAGTGAGAAGGAAACAGAATTAAAAGAAGACAAAAGCATACTGTTGTCTACAAATAAAAATAGCAACCACAAGGAGGACATCCAAACTATGAAAATAAAGAAAGTAAGACAGATACATCCAAAGAAAATAATAAGTACCAGAGAAGAATTGGAGATGATGAAGAATGGACTACTTGAGATGTTTAATGTACTAATTAACGACCAGAATGAAATAATGAATTTTAAAAATAACAGAAGAAACTTATTAGAACCTTTAGAAATGAATCGCTACAACACAGTGAGTAACAGAATAAGAAGGAGAAGACACTTAATGGACATGCATAATCCTATATCAACGATAGCATCTACAATGGAAATAGCATTGACCTATTCGTTGTATAAACAAAACAATGAAATGATTGCAATAGCAATGGAAACAAGTGAAAATGGTATGCCAGAACCATTTAAATACAGAATAATAGCAAGAGAATGGACAAGAACAGAAGTCATACTGAAAACGACAGCAATCCAAACGGGAGCAGTTCATATAATCATGGACCATGGTTAAACCAAGTGTGGAAGGAACACTGAGAAATGGGACTGATTTTGAGTAACTTGACCATGCGAACCAATTAATGTATAAATGAGAAGATTAACTTATAAGAAAAATGAATGTATATAACAGGGTCCATTATATAACAAAATAAATACCCTACCTCATATTGAAAGATAATAAAAATAATACCTATGTCATAAGTGAAATCACAACTAAAAAGATAAAAGGGACTTATAACCAGTCTTCTTTAAAAAAGTATTATGAACCAGTGTCTGAAAATTAAAAAGAATTTTGTAAGTAACTATTATCAAAATTCAGAAGTAATGTAAGCACAACTTACAGTAAGTATTTGATTGGAACCATTATTATTATAAATGAGAGGGAATTTAGAAGAAAGATAAGCTAAGTTCAAAACAAAGTAAGGCTAAACTTACGATCAAGTGTGAAACAAAATGTGTAAACACATGTAATTATGAAAATATGTATAATGTAATATCATAAAAATTGAGATATAAAATAATTAAATGTTACACAAATAATGATGACGCTACATAACATCATTAACAAACCCTATCACAAAAAGGGGATAAATAGAAATTAATGTTTCACAAAAGAAGAAACGAAAACAATCAAATAAAAAATAACACTGGCAGATTAGCTGAGCTACCAATGAAAAAATATAAATGAGTCAAAACCAGCTACAATGTTAATTAAATATCAATGAGCATTAAAGTGATGACAAATAGAATCACTACCATATAGAATAAGCTCTTAAAACAATACTAAATGCCTATTAAATATCGCCACGAGCTTAAAACAAAGGAATCCAAATAAGTTATTGAGATGAAAAGTCATGAGTTGTATGAAAGAAAGAATAATTAATCCCAAAAGTGTTTTATTGTATTAATATTATGTGAGTCGGAAATGAACGACTATTATTATAATTATTATGAATATTATTATGTGATGATTTTATGTTGAGATATGTCCAACATATGTTATTGAGCAGATAGGCAAGGCCTCTGAACTCAAAATGTGTATAAATGGATAGCAGAGTAATAGAGCCACACGTGCCCTCTGACTATTACCAATTTATATGAAGAAGAGAGAAGAAAAATTTTAGGGAAATAGAACATAAAGGGGAATAATAAAGAAAGAAAATAATACCAATTATTATATTATGAACCATGACTTAATAAAGAATGAATACAGAGGAAGTAGCGATGGAGGAATTCCTGAATCATAACAACTTGATAAAATGAACTATATTGATGATTTCAGAAAAAATCTAATAATCTTTGTTTCGAAATAATCAATTTTGGTGGCGATGCATTATGTAACATGACATAAGGTAGCAAGAATTCAATGGTATTTAATTATAAAATAAACAGCTGAAAATAAGAGTAAAAGGCAAAAAACTTATGAACTTAAAGATCAATAACCCAGTAACCCAATAAATGACAAATGACTATTAACCCGACAGACGTGACACAATAGATCGGATAGGAACCAAAAGAAAACCAAGAGACAGTGAAGAAGAAGTTTAAGTACAATCAAGTCATCCCAAAAAAGTGAACAGAATATTGTAAATTTAGTAATGAATTGATGTCTGTAGCATATGAGATGTAGCTAGGACAATAAGATTAATGAAGGGTAATAGTATCACATGTATCTTATTATTTAAAGAATGTACTTGTATAATATAATGTAGGGGGGTTAGAAGCTAACCATACCCCAAACTAATTGTAGTAGTAATGGCCAAACGCTATAAACAATACTTTGAGCCCAAAACAAAAGCAATATTAGAATGATGACCAAAAGTGATCAGTGTGATTTGGAGGTAAATAGTTATAAATGACCATAATCACACAGTGATTTAAAGTAATCAGACAACCCATGAATAAACAAGTGAATAAGCCCAAAAGTGTGTAAAACTAAATAAGTAGTGAAGTGATAGGTATAGAATAATGAAACAAAGTGAGCAGGGTAGTAATTATAGTAACTTTCTAATGAAAGGAAAAGTGTAGTGAGAGTGTAGAACTAAATATTATATAAGCCAACTATGTTAAAACAGATAAACAATTTGTGATAAACTGTGCATTAGTAGGTAAGATTGAACTAATTGTAATATTGTTAATTTAGGTAATAAGATATCAAGATTATATATTAAGGTAAGAGTTAAGGTATCAGAATGTATAGCAAATTAAGAAGGACTAACACTGTATTTAAGTGAAGGGAATAGTAGATAGGACATATCATGCAAGGAACAGTTTGTCAATAGTATTATAAGAGTTTCTTTAAGTTTCTTTAAGGAAGTATTAAGAGTTTTGTTTGTGTTCAGAAAATCATAGCATAGAGTAAATTGTAGGGTAAGCAGATAACAGCAATTAAAAGTTATTTCAGGGTAGAACCTGAAAAGAAATGTTTAATAGTAAGAATTAGAGTTAGGGATACTGATGTTTATTGTTTGTTTTGTTTGTAAATTGTATTAGAGTTACCAGGAATGTTAGTAAGAAATGTCAGATGGAAGTAGAATGGAATTTAGGCTCTAGGCCAAACTGTTGAACATAAATTTATTAATTTGAGAACAAATAATAATCCAAGGGTAAGGCAGAACGTGCCAAATGATTAAACCATGTAAGTGGGTATTCATAGTACCAAGATATGTGATTAACAACTAATTTTGAATAAAATATATGTAAGATATAAAATTGGGAAAATAGTAAAAATGTAATTAGCTATCCAAAAGTAGGCATGAGGGGTATCAAAATGTTCATCATAAAAAATTAGGAAGAATGGTACTAATTGATGACCATAGATATTAGAATAAAGTAGTAATCTTCAGTTGAAGATATTTTGGTAGAAATAGACGAAAAAAGACGATAAATCTTAACAATAACCTGAGTTAATAACCAATGAAAAATTAGCATAATTTATGAAGTAACCATAGCAACAAGAAAAATAACGCCAAAAAACCGTTAGATTTTCAGTAAGTCATTATTAACCAACGCCAGAGGGTGGACCGAGTAGCTCTCGTATTAAAATTAAATTGTTATTCTTCAAGTAATTTCAAAACTATTTAAAACTAATGGAAGACAATTACAACAGTACAGGGAATCCTGAACGTAAATTTTTATTTATAAAAAATTAAATTAACAAACCGCAGTGATCCAAAGAAGACGAAGCGACGCCGTGACGAAGAAAGACGACCACGGACACTATATGAAGATCAGTGGAACCTCCTAAAAGAAGAAGACGACACCAACTGAAGAATTACGAGGCCTGAAGTAGCAAAGAAAAGTGCCGAGACGAGGGAAACAGACGACAGGAATTATCCATAGAAGAAGACGACAGCCCAGGAGTTATCTATCGAAGAAGACGACATCAGGATCTTCAGCAACGAGTAACTGATGAGTATAAACATTATCCCTTAAAGCGTATTCACAAATTTTGGTCTGAATTAAAAATAACTATTTCAAAATCACTGATCACTATTCCGAGTCAAAATAAATGCTTATTCAAATTCACTATTTAACTATAACCAATTAACAATTATTAAGAAAGTAAATTATGATAAATAATTAACGAATCTTCTAATAACGAACTTCTGGCAAATGAGACATAACCCTAAATTGCTTCACAAGTTTTCATTGGTGATTACTTAGTCAAATGTAATGAGATATCGATTTATTTATGTAATTAGTTGTAAGAATTCTTATAACTTTGTGTGTGTTAGCCGTAAGTATATATTTCTGTAGCTAAAAGGACTTTACACCCCTGAGAAAAACGATAATTTTTACTGTAAACTAACATTACTGACTGATTGTATAAAACTGAGCTGAGCAAGTACCAACTACACAATTGTAATAGCCGGTGCAGAAAACGGATTTTGATGTATAATAAACCAAGATAAATATTCTAAAGGATTAATAAATGTTCTCAATCTGCAATGCTGTATGTTTGATTCAGTTAATTTAGAATTACGACTAATAATTATTGAAGTGAAGGCGTTAAAGCGAGACGCAAGCTGGGTAATATAGCAGAGAGCTGTACGCCAATCAGGTGGCGAGGCGGCAACGTTTGAATGCAGCAGAGCAGAATACGGTTTACCCGTACACGACTGAGAGCATACATTTTGACACGTTTAACAACAAACAACATTTAAACTTTAATTAAATTTTTACAAACACATCATATTACATCTAGTAACACTGTTTAAAAGAAAATAAGAAACAAGAGAATTTATAGGCCTATCTGCCTTTGGGAATACCAATTTAAGTTTTCACTAGGAGTAAAACTAACATTGGTTAGACTTTAGACAAATCAGTTGTGAAACTCTGGGCAATGAAATAATTTAGAGTACACGTAATACCACTACAAATAATGTGATAAAAACATCAGAAACATATAATAAAAACATAACAGTAAGCCACAAGAGTGAATGAGAATAAACAAAATTTTACAAATAAAAATAATAAAAACAACTGTAATAAAATAAATATAAATAAATAAATAAAAACTTAAAAATAATAAGCAGCAACAAAAGTAAATTAAATGCATTACATACCTGGATAATCTTCAGATTAATTCACTAATGTACACAGAATATACAAGTTATGAAATGTCACACCTATTTACATTACAATCTGCTTCACTTAACACATTATAAATAAAATTAAACAATTGAATTGTTTTTAAAATACTGGGATTTCAGTTATTCAAACACTATTTTAAATTTGCATTCAAAAATATCAGCTGTTGCACTTTCCTTGATGATAATCGTGTTCGTGTTCTTCGTTCAGATATTTAAGGAACGAAATCCCATTAAGTTAAAATCCCGTGAAGTTAAAATCCCATTAATAAAAAGTATAATATAGCCTTTCAACATCAGCCACTCTACATGTTATAACACAATATAATTATTACATACAACTATTTCACTAACGACTCGCAACACAAAGTTTTTTATGAGTAAAAACATAAAGTTTTACCTTACAACCTGAACCGGTTTTAGTTACAAGTTGGTGACTAGTATAATATATAATTTATTAGCATATAATCTGTATTATATATCTGCATATCACACGAGAATAAATGTAACATCAGGATGAATTTTTCCTTTATTAAAAACAGCTTCGTCTCTTTGCGCAGAATGAAGTATTCAGGACGAAAAAGTGGCTGCGTACTAGTTCCTACTCGAAATACGCTTGATACTACCTGTTCCTAAAATACTAGGTGTTCCTAAAATACTACTGTTCCTCTGATACGCTTAGTATTTTGAGTATCGGTGATACCCCTAGTATTTGAAATACTCGTGTACTGGTTGTTCCTTGCGTACCAGCGATATTTTTGTATGCCTAGTATTTGGCCTTGGTTTACTTGTTACTTGTGTACTTTTTGTGTGTGTGTTTGTGTCTGTATAGTAGCGTAGGGGGCGTGCCTCGACTCGGAACAGCGAGGGAGGCGTGTCCCGACTCGGAACAGCATCGCCGCGAATAACAGGTATTACAACTTTTCAGTCACTGTTACATCCGTTCCACAAAAATATCGTTCCAAAATACCTGTTACAGGTATATCGGCCCACCTCTAAATTGAAAAGCATCTCAATCTGGAGTCCAGAACAGACACAGTGTTGTTTAAAATATGGTGTCCTAGATATAGGATACTGTGACTGAAAGGGTTAACACAATTACAATATTAATATATGAATTATATTATATTTATTCCTAAAATTATTATCACGTTCTCCCAACAGTTATTTTATTTGTTAATTACCCATATTTATTGTGGTACTATCGTGTCACAATGTTCTAAAATTTTGAAATTTCTGTATAAAAATTGGCTATGGTTAAATTTAAAATTTTGTTTTTGATTTTTGACCAATAATGAGAAACCTATCATGACTATTACATAAGTGGCTGGCTGTTTATTATCATGTGATGTTTTTAGAAATCTATTTAATTTTGCCGTTGGAAATCTTTTTTGCGAATGTATGAACGTTTAGAGTTTGCTGACTGCGTGGGTCCATCCTCTGCCACTCATTATTTTTATGAATATTGAGGGATGGCGTGGTGAACTAATCAAATCGTATATTATTATAATGATGCTAAGAGATTATTTGTATGAGTTTTTAAGGTTTAGAATTGAGTCCTTACAGTAGTGAACGGTGTAATAAATCTCTGTCTCCGTCTTATTGTAAACGTGTATAAGTGTAATGGGTGTAACGTGTCTTATCGTCCGTCATCGCTTTGGAACGTAACTTACGCTGATTGTGTCCATTGCGAACGTACGAATAACCAGGTATCGAAGTCCTTACCTGTTGTTCACTAGGGGTGTGAAAATCCCGGGTGGCGCCAAATTGTTTAATTAAAACAAATAAAAAATTTTATGATGATATGACAAGCGCAGCTCAGGTGGTGTGGAGAATTCAATTTGTTCCCGCCTCGACTTGGCCGTCTGAATCGGGCCAGTAGTTCGTTGAGATGGCTATGTGAGCACTTGCCGTCAATACTAACTGTTCTCTAAAATGTACACAAATTATAATACACCATCCTAATGAAATTACAACACAGTGGTTACACTCAGTACTTGTTTATTATTTGTTGATTACTAATTATTCAGGTTAACACAAATTATGTTTTCTTTTGTAATACATTTGCACCGGTAATTTATATGAGACAATTTCTCAGGGTTTGACAAATCGATCTTTGAACGTAACAGACATTCAAGGATGGCGTCTGTCGAAGTAGTATACAAATATTTTCGTTCAAACGTCTTGGATTCTTGTGATTACGATAAAAGGATTACTAATGATTACAACAATAAAAATACACTATCTTACATCATTTATACTTAAATAATATACTGTGTAGTTATAACTTGTTCTTGGAGTGTAGTAAAAGTGTTTCAAAATTTCGTAAACTAACAACAGGTTAACTTTACAAGTTGACAAATTTTCAGTATCTTAGTTTTTTATTTAATCTTTGAAAGAAGTTATGTGCAGTTTAGTGAGAGTTCAGATTACTGTGAGAAATATTTAAAGTGAGTTTATTCGGAAATTTGGGTAATTTAAATGATACTTAACACATCAGTAGACTGGGTGTACCCGGTTGATCTGGTAAAAAGGAATTAGGCTGCAATCATATTTAATTTTCAATCGTCTAGGGCGTCTGGCATCTTTTTCAAATTAATCGGAGCAATTTATTCATTTCTTTTTTATTTGAATGATCTTCGACATCGGTTAAATGGTTTCGGTCATCGTCTGCTTCCTTCTTGTTCAGTGGTGGTAATTTCGTTTACTATTTTGATGTTTTAAATTAGAATTTTGATCGTTTAAGATTTGGCATCTATTCAGCAAGAGCGTCACATTACGAGTAATAAATCTAACGGAAAATTCGTAACCAACGTCTGTCGTCATGGTTACAAATGAATTCTGATTGGTTAATTTTGACTTATAACCATTGTTATCATTTTTGAATTTTTATTCAAAATAGCTGTATCTCTTCTGATTGCTTATATTCTTCTGTCTTCTTCCCTACCTATTAAATATTATCACTACTGTTATTATTTCCTTTCAAAGATTATTTTGATATCCCTTAAGGTTGGGTTCTTCAAAATATTAATGTAGTACATTTATGTTAATATTTGGTAATTACATTTCTCTTTTAATTTAAGTCCTTATTCTAACATTTTTCTTTTAAAATGATTTACAAATTATTCTTGGCTATTTACTCGCCTTGAATTTGTTAATTTCCTAGTTGATTTTATACAATTTGCAGTTGTTTGTCATTGACAGTTAGGCATTTCCTAGGCCTAAGTAGCCATTGATTATTTTTTCCTATTTTATACAAATTATATCTCATTTTACTCTAAAGTGTTTTGTTTTGTTGTTATAATTGATTCGTTTATTGGTTATTGTGTCTTGAATTTGTTTGTGTACTGATTATGTGTCAAGATTATTTTCTATATCTTGGCTTGTCAATTATTTCCTAACTGATTTTCTAGTGTTTATTATTTCTGAATTGATGTATCTGCTTATTTATTTAACTTGCCACTGTCAACAATATGGCTATTATTTACTGTTCTTTATTACATAAAATATAACAACTAGGCCTATAGACTGTATGCTTCCTTCAGCCATATCCTATTCATAAATTTAAATGAACAATTCTTTACCAGTTATTAGGTACTGTTGGTTTAACATACATTTCATTCCTTTACTATTATTTTGGGTGAGAAACATCATCACTCCTGTTAAACTTACTTAATCTATTATCCCTTCTAACATAGGGTGTTTATTGATTGCATTCTTAATTTCTTATTTCTTTACTAATTTCTTTCTCCAATCCATGGTAGCACAAAGTGTTTACCTTCCATGGGCTTTCTCTCCTGAATAACATCGTATCCTTCATTTATATCTAATCTAAATACTATTTTTAATTACCATTAACAATACAATTCTTATAAGTTCACTATTAAATCATTTAGTGTTTTATCATTGATTTACTAAGTGTTTTCTTATCTATTACTATTTTTTATCATACTATCATTTACTATATCCTTTTTTATTCATCACCTTCACTTTTAACTAATTAGTGTTTATCACTGATTTACTCATTATTTGGGGTTTTTACACTTTCACTATTGGCACTTCTTAAACATTTTATTTTAAGTGTTTATTAGTGGGTAATCCCTATTATTATTTTTCTTTGTCACTTAGTTACTTTCAGTTTATTTCTCACTATCTCACTATCTCTCTCTTTCTTTACAAATATTATTTATATCTAATAAGCTCATGTCTTTCTAGATTTCTTACTTACATATACTCCTAATTCTTGGATTAGTGTATTTTTATTTATCAGGGTTTTATTAATTGCGAATTACATTTGTCACTTAGTCAATACTAATATTTATTTTTCTATATTGGTTATTTACTGGTTTCGTTTCCTTTATGATATTTGATTGTATCATTTCTCCCTTCCCTATTCTATACTATTTGTCTGTGTTTTATCATATTGTTTCACTTTAATTCCTTTATAGTTGGTTTGTTCCATTTTTATTTTCATTTCTCTTCTCCTTCACTTCCATCTTGTTTCACTTTATTTTGGTTTTCTTCTGGACAATCTCTGGGGTTGGGTCAAAGTCATTTGTCTGTCAGTCTAGTCTGTAATTTTATTTAAAAATCACTTTTGGTTTACTATTCTTCCTCCTTCTTTCTTAATTACATTTTATATTTTTATTCTATTCATTATTTATTTATTAAAATATATTACTTTTTTGCATTTCTTACATACTTATAGATATCAAATATGATCTGAATTTGGCGATGTTATAACGGCAGTGATGTTTTGGTGTCTTCATATCACTTATATAGTACAGTTTGGCAGCTGCCACATTGAGACAGGGAATCAGATATTCCAGTATATATATATATAACTCAAAGTTTGAGGATTTCTTTGTGCTGAATACAAATCTACACCAGTACACCGAGCCACTAAATTTTGTACAGGTAACCTTTTACACACAGCAAAAAACACTGTTTAACTTGGGATTTGATATTCGGCCCTATTCACATGATTTGGGCCCTTTTAATTATACCCTTTTGTTGACGCGTATAAAGATGTCAACAACACCATTGGAGACTAGAATTAATTACCTTAGTAGCAAGTAAATAAACAAAAGCTATTTAGCGGCATCGGAACTGTACCACCTTTATCCGTTCCTGCAGCACATTTTTGATGTTTTATATAATATGCGGTTGCATCGACATATTACAACACGGAAAAGAAGAAGTGTACTAATTGTAAATTGTCCTGTTTCTTAATGCAAAGCAAAAATACGTATTGTTTTCATTTATGAGGTTAGGTGACAATGGTTTTTGGTTTTTAGTTAACTGCTGAAATAAATAAAAGCCATGGTTGAAGAAAACATGACGTTTAATGTGATATACAATGCTTTTAACACAATAACACATAAAATAAAGAATTTACCGTTTTTGATTTAACAGGTACTTTATAAATATCTCCAAAGGCTTTATAAATGGGTACTTTTAAATCTCCAAAGGCTGTTGCATCGACATAATAATTTAGTACAAGTGTTCAAAATGGTTCCAGGATGATAGGTCCACAAACTAAATGTCCATATTTACAAACGTCCCAATAAAAATTTGTCCATGAAGAATTTATGTCCACAAACGTTTTGTCCACTGTGCATAAAGTCCACAAACTGTTTGCCCCGTGTATATAATGTCCACAAACATTTTGCCCACTGTTTATAATGTCCACAAACGTTTTGTCCATTGATAATGTCCACAAACGTTTTGCTCATTGTGTATAATGTCCACAGACAATTTGTTCACAAACAAACACGTCCAATAATTATAATCTCCATTCCTAAAATTTCCATAGTAACAAGCCCGGAAATGTAAATTTTTAAATTTGAAATTTTGGAGTTTCGCTACCAAAATTTTCAAATGGCGGACACACATGTTAGTACTTCAAAGAAAGGTAAGGAAATTCTTGTACACAAAGGGAGACTGTACCACTATCATTCCAAAAGCAAGAACGGAACTAGATGTTATTGGAGATGTGTGAAAATAGACATTTGCAATGCCAGGTGTGTCACAAATGCAAATATTCAAGGAGAAATACATGTTTATAAGGCTGAGCGTCATGAACATGAAACTTTACCCCTGAAATCGAAGTTAGAGAGATTGTTGCAGGAATAAAACGAAGGGCACAGAATCATCCAAATGAACCACCATTGGCAATAATTCGTGAAGAACTTCAAAATGTTGAAAACGAGGCTACCCAAGCACTTCTCCCCGAAAGACAAGCAGTACTACGCATGGTGAATAGACAACAGAACAGAAATCGTCCTGTTATACCTCGCACACTGCAAGAGTGTTCAATCCTGGAGCCGTATGATAAGACTGTACTCGGCGAGCAGTTTCTGCGATATGATTCCGGAGTCGGAGATAACAATAGAATTTTAATTTTCACAACCAATGATTTACTGCGTCATCTTAGTAGAAGCAATATAATTCTTGGAGATGGAACATTTAAAAGTGTTCCATCTATGTTCTATCAGATGTACACTTTACACGGGCTTGTCTTTGGTCATGTATTCCCCCTTGTATATTGCTTGCTTGTGCGCAAAGATGAAGAAACCTACAACAGAATGTACCAGGAAGTCATAAATCTATGTACAGCAGCAGAAATTAATTTGAATACTACAACGGTATTAACAGACTTTGAATTGAGTGCAATGAATGCTGGCAGGCAAAATTTCCCTAATGCTGAAATAAAAGGTTGCCTTTTTCATTTCTGACAGGCCATCTGGCGTCATGTTGTTCAGCTGGGATTGAAGGCTGCTTACAATGACAGGGAAAATGACAGAGTACGAAATGACATAAGAAAGTTAATGTCCGTACCTTTCGTAACCCTGGACGATGTGGTAGATGTATTTGACGAAATTTCAGATAGTGTAGAAGAATCTGTAGAAGATTTATCACTACACATAGAAAGAACCTATATTAGAGGAGTTCCTGCCAGAGGTAGAAGAAGAGAAGTGCCGCCCCGTTTTCCTCCACACGTCTGGAACGTTTATAACCTAGTACTCAACGGAACCCAGAGAACAACAAATGCAATAGAAGGATGGCACTCGAAATTCCAAAAATGCATAGTAACCCACCATGCAAACATATGGAAATTCATAGAAAACGTGAAAAAGGACTAGAACGACAATTGTATAAGACTAAATCAGCTTATGACTGGTTACATGGCCATACGCCATCCTATAAAAAAGTCCTATGTTATAAATTCAAGACAAATCGAGGAAATGGTGCAAAATTACAATGCATACAGGGAAAACGGTGACATTGATAGATACCTAAGAGGTATAAGTTATCGACTGAAGCTATATGCCGAAGAAGTACCTGAGGAAGGAGATAACAATGAATGAAATTAATCAAATTTCTGTTATTAAATAAATGGAAAGTACAGTGACATTGGTAGATACCTAAGATATTTTACTTATCGACTGAAGCTATAAGCCGAAGAAGTACCTGGGGAAGGAGATAATAATGAAATAAATAATTAAAGTTTTTGTCTTCAAATAACCAAAAACTACAGTAAATGTATTATTTAAAATAACGAACTTATAATAAATCTTTCTTCTTGGTAAATTAACTTCTTTTTTGCCAATAATACCATTTTATGGACCTATACATTTCTGGACATACCATCACATGATAAAATAAGAAAAGACTTTAAATTAGTGGACCTAAAAGTAAATGGACTTCAAGTTAGTGGACATAACGAACTGGACATTAGAACTGTGGACCCAGAAAAAGTGGACAAAACAACAAAAGGACCTACAAAGTAATGGACTTTAAATTAGCGGACCTATAACTAAATGGACTTCAAGTTAGTGGACATAAAGAACTGGACATTAGAACTGTGGACCCAGAAAAAGTGGACATTTTGTCTGTGGACTTAAAGAATTGGACATATCATCCGTGTATCGTTCAAAATAGCTTAGGAGAGAATTTTCCTAAAGAGTACAAAATTGTTATACGAGCTGACAGAATGCCATTTAGATATGGACAATAAAAATTATATTAAAATACTTATTAAAAGTCAAATATTCGCGTACGAAGCCACGGGTTACAGCTAGTATTCCCATATGTCATAGAGAGACCACTGCCTTCCACATCAGCAACAATGCACCATCTATTGGCTGACTACTTGCTATTGTTAGCATTTGTCTTCTTATTTTACCAAAAGTAGCATTTGCCTCAACACATCACTTAACTTTGTAACATATCCTGTTACTTTGATCTCAAATCAATACTGTTTCAACATTGGTATAAATGCTGCTGAGCATTGTGTGTTATTTATTAATGGTCTGATGGGAATGTTAGGTTTGTGTATTTTTGGTAATGCATTTAGTATAGGGGGGTTAGGTTTTATTTGTTTTAGGTACTTGGTGCTTTCAGGTTTGATCCCTCCCACAAAATCGCCAAACACTTAGACAAAATAATCAGAGAAAACATTAATCTCAGTAACAACACATCTATCAAAAACAACATTGATCTAGTCAAGAAAACTGAACACATCCACATCCCACACAACTCAACACTAGCATCTTTTGATATCACCAATTTATACACCAATGTCCCAGTTCAAGAAACCATACAAACAGTAGAACAATTCTCTTTATATATATATTGAAAACTTTCTCAAGTGAAACTTACTTGTCTGTTTTGTATGTAGAACGCGTTTCGGCGTCGTGTTCGCCTTCTTCAGCTTTGCGACAGACTGCCAGTACCTAGTAACGTTTGTTGGTTGGAAGGTATAGTGGGGGTGGTGTATAGAGGAAGGGGATTGGCGCGGGGATCCGAATTATTGTTTGTTTTGTGTATAACTGTGTCGAATGTTTTCTACATACAAAACAGACAAATAAGTTTCACTTGAGAAAGTTTTCAATATATATAAAGTGTAGTGCAGTGAAAGAAGATGATGAACAAACAAGACAACTACAGTAGAACAATTACTCAGACAAAACAACACACCTGAAACACACATACAAGAGATCATCACACTTACCAAAATAATAACTGAGCAAAATTACTTTACATACAATAACAAGATATACACACAAACAGATGGTCTCCCAATGGGATCCCCCATATCAGGAATACTGGCAGAAATATATATACACAACATAGAACAGACCACATAATAAACAACAACAAATACACCAACAAAATCATTTACTGGCACAGGTATGTAGATGACATATTACTTTTATTCAAAGGCAACACAAGACAAGTTGAAAACTTCCACAAATACATAAACACAATACACCACAAATTAAAATTTACATTGGAAATTGAACAAAACAATAGTATAAATTTTCTGGACCTAACAATTAACAAAACTAACAATACACACACGTACAAAATATACAGAAAACCCACCACAACTGACATGGTTATACACAACTCATCAAACCACCCAACACAACATAAACATGCGGCCTTCAACCATATGCTCCATAGACTAACTAAAATACCCTTAAGTAAACAAGATTATACTGAGGAACTCAACACAATCAAATACAGAGCAATGAAAAACGGTTACAACCCCAATTTAATAAACAAACTACACAAACACATCAAAAACAAAAATAACAAAACACAAAATACCAACAACACACAACACAATAAATACATCACACTCACATACCATAACTCCAACACACACAAACTTGCCAACACATTCAGAAAACACAAGTACAAAATAGCATTCAGAACTAACAATACCATCAAAAAACACATCAACGATACAAACACGGACATAGACAAATACAATAGAACAGGTGTATACAAATTAAATTATAATAACTGCAATTGTTTCTACATAGGCCAGACGGGAAGATCTTTTTCATCCCGTTACTCTGAACACTTAAAGGTCCTCTCCAACAACAATATACATTCTGCGTTTGCCACACACACACACACACACACACACACACACACACACACACACACACACACACACACACACACACACACACACACACACACACACACACACACACACACACACACACACACACACACACACACACACACACACACACACACACACACACACACACACACACACACACACACACACACACACACACACACACACACACACACACACAACCATAGCTACACCAACATAGATACTAATCTTGAAATATTACACCTCTTACCCAAAGGTCGAAAACTCAACACAGCTGAACAGTATGAAATGTACAAACACCACACAACACAACCAAACAACATACTAAACGACCAGTTACAATATAAATCACATACACTTTTCGACACAATCATACAAAAAACAAACAATAATTTGGATCCCAGCGCCAATCCCCTTCCTCTACACACCACCCCCACTATATCTTCCAAGCAACAACCGTTACTAAGTACTGGCAGTCTGTTTCTAAGCTGACGAAGGCGAATACGATGCCGAAACGTGTTCGACGAAAAAGACAAGTAAGTTTTCACAAGAGAAAGTTTCAATATTATATTAAGTAAAAGGAACCCTTCAGTTACTAAAATCTGAAACTATCTCATGCTAACTTAAATAGCATCTAAAACTATACTGTAAGTTAGTAGTACTCATACTGTGATTTGGAACCGAAATGTTGATTTGGTTTTATAAAGCTATCAGTGATGAATAGTGAATCAAATATTGTTCCACAAAATTTAAACTTAATAATAATAAGAATTTAATTTATACTACAAGAAACTAGTACAAGATTATTAATGGACAGCTACTGTGAATGATGATCATGTGTTAGAGAGTCAAACAGAATTTTACAGAACTGTATACAGGCAAAGACAGAAAAGTGCAATAAGAAGATTTACTGAAGGTCAACCATTAACAGAAGACACTTTGCAAAACATAAAATTCTGTATCCACAGATTAAAGGGCAACAAAGCCCAGGAATGTGATTTCTGAAGAGTTGATAAAAGATGGACGAAAGCGATAATATAGTTCTACCAAATGGATGAGAAAACATACTCCATTCAATGGATGAGTTGGATTGTCCAGTACATAAAAATAGAGACAAATTAATTTAGAATAATTACAGGGGAATGTCTCTCATGCGCAGAAAATACAAATTATTTAAAAACATCCTTAGACAAAAAATAACTCCCTATAAAGAAGAAAATGTAGGAGAGTGCCAATCAGTATTTAAAAGTAGGCAATTTCACACTTGATTAACTGCACATATTGAAATGATTAAGTTATGGGAACACAATGTTAGAACATTTTGGATTTTAAATAGACATTTGACAGCCTTTGACTGAGAGGCTCTATATGACAACCAAGAGGATACTGGAATTTCAGGAAAGCTTATTGCATTCATAACAGCTACAATGAATAACTGCGTAGGGAAAGTTATGATTCACCAATGAATATCTAACGAATCTGAATAGAGCAAGGAATTTTTCAAGGAGGAAAGTTGAAATCAGTATTGTTTAATATAGTATCACTAACATCCACAAATGCTTGATATCAACATTGATCAGAAGCATTTAGTTATATATGAAGAAAAACAGATTATAGCATACATGGTAAGAAAAAATATAATGGGCAAAACCTGAGACCAGCTGTGAGAGAATCTAGGATCTAAGAGGCTGGGATTCAGTAAAGGACTCTCGTGTCATACAAAAATGAAGAAGATGAAGAAGGTAATCTTGCTTTGAGTATTAAGCAGTGGCATGGGGTGGGTAAACATTTTGATGAAGCTGAGGTATATCCGATACCATACAAAATCGGTCTGTACTTCATTTAAATTTCCTTCCATTGTTGCTGCTCCATAATATGCTTAAGCGACTAGTTTTTCACTGCAAATTCATATTCAATCAGCAACTGGCGAATGAGCTCTGTAATAGCCTGGGCATGCTGATCATAACTTACATCAGTAAATCCTACAAATCTCTCTTTCACTTCTCCATTGTAAGGATACCGATAATGCAAAACTGCAGATAACTGTGTTTTATTTGAAACGTTTCATCAACTAATACAGCTACGAAGTTTGCCTCTTTATTTCATTTTTTTTTATAGCCACTAAAGTAGCTGAGCTAACCGGTTCAATAGCAAATTTTTTTTTTTTGCTTCATACAGTTAGATAGTCCCCTGAATACAGTAGATGTTTCCATACTATCCGCAAAAAGAAGGCCATATTTGGCTGGTGCTTTAGAAGTCCTTCATAATTGCCTCGATTAACTGACTTTTCCGTTTTGTCATGTTTTCGAAATGGTAATTCTTGTTTATCTAGCAAACAGACAGTGTTAGTTAGTCTCGTAAGAATGTCTCTATTACGTCGAACCTTCCGCTTGTGAATCGATATCTCTGATTTAAATTGGTCATCTAAAGCAGTTTCTATTCTACTCTGATCGACAGCAGTAAAACACAATGATGAACGAAGGTAATTCACAGTAATTTCATGGCCAGCAGTAGATTTAACTAGGTTTTGTAAATGTTTGAATCCAGTTAGTGTTCCTATCCTTTCCAAACAACAAATAATACCAGCAAAATACCGCATTCAGATCAGCTCTATCAGCCAACCACTCACATTTCCTGTGTGTTTGTTGGGTATTTGAAAGATCCTGGGTCGGGCTACCAGTTTTTATAATGTCAGTTTTTTCATTAAATATCCAGGAAGAAAAAAACTTTGTGAAATGGTCTTTTATTATAAAAATTGACATTGTAGAAAGTATTGAAACCAGCACTGAAAATATTCTAAAGTATATAACTATAACTTCAAATATAAAGTATATTGTGTAAATTCAACGTAAATAAAACGTAAACATACAATTTAATAAGGTATGACTATAACTTCAAATGTTAAAAACGGATAACACATATGGTTTAAACATGGTACTATATAAAATGTAACAAGCACAGTGATACCAGCAAACCCAACATCATGCAGTCCAACTGAGCTCAAGCTAGTTTCAGTTCACTACCATGGCAGTGGTGGTTTTCTCTCACTCTACGTGCACGCGCATCTTTCTACACAGGGCTGCCTCAAGCTGCAATGAACCTGCTTCACCTACTGTAGCAGTGACAGCGTATAAAGTCAGCTTACTTAGTCACGTTGGATAAATTCAGTGAATTTTTATTTTGGTTAATTAAAATTAGATTCAATTAAATATTAACATCTACTCTAAACAATAATTGCAGTTAGTGTGTTGTCAGTCATTAGTGAAGCAGTGCTTCAGTTGCTTCCCTTGACTGCACGCCACTGGTATTAAGTAATGTTTCAGGAGTACATAAAAATCAAAATTAACACACTGAACCATACAAATTTAATTTTATTTATTACACAAATATAATTTCTGTTAGTTGCACTCATACTGACCATTTATAATTTTTTTTTTTCATTTAATGCCATTCCTAATAAATGCTGACATCTGACAGTCTTTTTGGCATGGTTAATATATTTACGTATACTGAACAAATTTTATGATACAGAAAAAAATATAGACATATAATACTATAATTTACTGGCAAGTGATAATGTGAATGATAATAAACTCTAATGAATAAAAATGCGTGTATTAACGCTTTAATAAAAACTGGCCATAAATTGTACACATAATCTTACACAACAATTAGTAATTAATGAAAAACAACCATAATAGCTGGCAATCAATGGGAATTATTGTTGGCTCTCAATAATAACTTCACTCCTATATAAAGATCAATTATCGATTTTATATAAAAAAATTATTTAATTACCAAAGTAACCTGAAATATCACTAACACTTAAAAAAGTTATGTGACAACGTTTTTTTGTACAATTTGATGATCAGTTTGTGTGATTTGATTTTGTGCAATTTTGAACAATTTGAGAGACTGACTTAAAATTTTATATATTTTTTTTCACTCTAGGTGAAAATCAATAGGAATAACCCCAACAATGGCTATAACAGCTGGTTCAGAGACGGTGCAGCAGACAGAGGATATTCTCGTGCTCCCCTCTTCGCCACCTGGTTTAGTCTATTTGGATATGTCTTCTTGTACACTCCTGCACTGTACAAGATGAGTGACTGGGCCTCAATTATCAGCAATGACATTTACTAGTCTTTAATAATATCATCCCCCATTTAGAAAGGTGTATCAGTTTTTTATTTTGTGCACATTTTCAGTTCAGGTGATATAATTTAGCATGGGGGTCAGATGATATAATGGCTGTTTTCGGTTTTAATCCCCAAACCCTACCATTTTGACTTTAAAGTAACAAAACATGTTAAGTTGGTTATCAGCAACATCTGGAATTATTTTTTTAATAAATTAAGAACTTATGGAGAATAGAAAGTTGTTAACTCTGTTAATGTTGTTCACTGCTGGACTATTAGACAGCGGTCTAATACAGTTCTCAACGGACGTTTTTGGCCCCACCATTGGAGGCCATCTCCAGTGTTTCATCGATTGTTTTCAGTACTGTGGGAATCAGCACACATCTTGGCAGTTACTTTCAATCGTTGACCACATTATACCCTTAGCCACATTACATTAGACCACAGCCTAATAGCGTGGCAGTGAACAATATTAAAGGGCTGAGAGTCTTAGACATTCAGAAAGTTGTTAAACGGGCACAAAAACACATTATTCAAGCCCATTTGTTTCACAATTCACACAATCTAGTCTGTAACATGCAACTGTATTAACATGTACAGCAAAACAACAAACAAAACAAACAGGATCTACTTTGCTTAGTATGAGACAGAAATGAAGCCGCTGTTGTCAATAAAATAAAATTACTAAAGCGAAATTAGTGTTTTATAATTAATTAACTGCTGTCCTAGCAGTTATTTGTTCTAATTTAAATTTGTTCTAATTTTGGCATAAGTTACTTAGATCGATAGTTCACTGCAGATAGAAGTACAGTACTGAATTACACTTTATTTATAGCCAACTCGTCGAATTTTTATTTTTATATACCTTTGAATTTTCTATTTCATTAAAAAACTATTTGAATTACCGCATGCCTTATGTAATGTGTCACATTTTTTCATATTTCTAATTCCTAAGTATGGTAATATAAGGATTTCATATAAGTATGGTATAACAATTGGTACAATATTTCGTTTAAATACAGTCTCATTACAATGATGTTTGCCAGTTTTTTAACACAGGTTTTGGATCCTATTCTTCCTTTATTGACCATTTCTCAGTCATCCACTGTGAATACTGAACTAAAGTCACTAAATTTTTATTATTTTAATAATAGTTAAAAATTAACAGTCGATTAACAGTTTTGTGTGAAAATGACATTCAGTCCATTTAGTAGTGTACCACTCCTCAACTAACTGTATTTTACAAGCTGTTCTTCAGCCAACTTAATGTACGCTTCTTGTGCTTTTTCTTTGGGCATTCCTTTCTTTGAATTCCATGTGTCCCACTTGTATTTGGCTTTCAAGTCGAACAAGCCTGGCTTTGCTGTAACATAAAGCACAGTTTATTAAAATCTACTACTTATAAATGCAAATTTTAATCAATCAGGATAAATTTAAAGTTGACAACTTAGTATGAGAACTATTTATATTTCTGAGGAGGTATGAACAAATGGATAACCAAAAAAAAATTCTTTAAAACTCCCAAGTGATGGGTGATTCCCACTGGGTAAATCCTGTACATGGACTTCCTTTATTATAATATTGTTCACTTGGCTTTTCAATCCTTAGAATCTGGGATCAAAACATCAAGGGGAAAATATTACGATGTAGGCAGCCTCAATAGAGGATTACCCCCACATCAAAAATTATGTTTATTGGTTAAATAAAGTAGAATCCTGTGGGCAGGGCATGCCCAGAGAATGTCAGAGACATCCACATTAAAGAAAATTTTTATGGGGAGACCTGGTGGAAGAAGAAGGAGGGGTAGGCCCAGAAAACTTTGGTTGGATGATCTTGAGGACGACCTTAGCAGGGTCAGTGTAAGAAGATGGAGACTGAGAGCAGAGGATTGAGACAACTGGAGGCAGATTGTCCAGGAGGCCAAAGTTCTCCAAGAGCTGCAGTGCCAATTAAAAAAAAAAAAAATGGTTGATACAATTTCTTGGCCATTAAGCTTTAATCCCTAAATATCCAGGTGTTTTGACTTAATTTGCAAAGTCATCTCTTTAGCAGCTAATCTTCCCTCTCAGTTAACTGCTGTCCCATCAGTGTTTGGTCCAAATGCGAGTGGAACAGAAGTCAACTGAGAAGACAGCAGATGGCTCACTGAAGAGACGACTTTACAGACGGAGTGAGTGATAAGTGAGATTGTTCCAGACTCACTGGTCCGCGTGCATGTGTTCAAGCCCACAAGAAATTATGCTCTAGTGTAGTGTTTGTAACGGTACAATTCTGGTCCTATAATATTTTGGGAAATAATTGTTATAAAGTATAATTGTTTTTAAAGCCCTATAAAGAAAACAGAGTAAAGCTTTCCAAAAGTTTTCAACGACGTAATATTGAGCGGACAGGATTTGTGTCGAGGTCAGGGCAAAATCACAGTAATAGCAAAAAACAGTTTGTCACATTAAAGTGTAAACAAGCCTAACCCATGATGACATCAGCTACAGGAATGCGATACGCAATAAATACATCTGTAAACAGGGGGGTTTGGCCGTTTCGAACAAAGGACTAGTGACGTTGTTTGCCCCACCTCCGCATTGCAAAGCTACTAACTGCAGCCAGTTTCGTCTCAACAGGGTTCCACGCCGGCCGGCATACCCTAAACTTTACATTATCTAACTCTTAAAACTACATCAAAAAATGTAAACCAAAATTTAAATAGTAGCAACAGGAAAATAAAAATGTGAAAGTGCAGTATTATTAAAACAGTTCTCCGATAACATCAGGCGAGAGTGCGTGATCTGCAAAGATGGGACATCTTCACATATAATGCAGCTAAGTAACATCTAAACAAAAACTGCTGCCAAAACCGATCAAATGGTTTTTATATAAAATACTAAATTCAATTTATTCAAATGAGCTCATTTTAACCAGTCGAAATTGTACCAAAGAATGAAAGTGAGAGAGTGAGAGAGTGGATACTTAATACAAAATGATTCAATATTAATAAGTGCTGGGTTGTGCCAATATTTTAATAAAAAATTATTAAGTAATTAAACAATTAAAGTTAGAGTTACATGTTGATGCGTATTATGGATTATTCTGGAATATCAGTGGGGCATAAATATAAGTATTCAGTGACGCTTAGTCAGACTTACGTCGGGATTACTCAGTTTAGTTTTAATAGTGATTTATTCCAGTGTGGTTTGAGGTATTTTGGCGAAGTGTTATGTGTTTTATAATTGTGCAAGACTCTATTAGTTGACATTATTATTGCGTCTGGACAATTATTATTTTATTTGTTGTGAAAAGTATCTTGTGATTACAAATTGTTAACCGTGATAATTAAAGCTGGTTTTTAGTGACTTCATTGGTGTTTTCCACTGTACCATACGACGATCAAAGAGACAATCATAACAATATCATATATAAGATACTGTGGGCTTGTGTGAAACTTCCTTCGCAGTGTTTGATAAGTGACTCATACGAGAACATGATATATATGTGAAGGAATGCCTCCATGTAATCAGTTTGGCCATTCGCAGCCATGGAAACAAAATTGTGACTAACATTTTATAAATACACACATAATATGTAATAGGTGTGTATGTTTTATAAGTGTACATTTGATGTGGCAGAATTTTAAAATGTTCAAGGCTAAGACAAATTCATATAATTCGAAGTGGGCAATTAAAAAGTCTATGAGTCTTTTAAATAATTAAAACACAAGTTCTAGTATAACACTAACCTAGCCACATAATGTAGGTCTATAGTTTGAAATTCATCCTTCCTTCCACCTGTATGTAATAGCATATATTTCAGTGTCACATAATGCTAAGTTTTCAATTGTCCATTCAGTAATAAGAGATTTGTAAAAATGAATATTAATTTTAACAATGTTACAGAAATAATGATGTTTTAAACAGGTGCAGATCCACTGGGAGGGGGGTAAAATGGTCACTTCAGACGAAATATTTTTCGTTGTCTTGTAATGGTTTCATGATTGTGAACGTGATACAAAATTCGTATTATGTGATGTAGGTCCATGGTTTTACTCTAAAATTAGGCCTACTTTAAATTGTAACTGTAACTTTTAATGAGTTACATGTTAATTTTTGTTGGATACATAACTTAAATGAGTAGTGTGTATTTTAAATTATTGTAAGCTAATATGATTAAAAGAAAAATGAACTAACAACAAACATTGTAGGTGCATTAATAAACATATTGGGTTGATAATGACACAGTGTATTTTTATCTTCAGTTATTCGTATCATTTATACTTTACTTGTAGACCTTTTCTCAGACTTTTTAGTCAGCGGACCCCCCCCCCCCAATTAAAAGTTTCACAGACCCCGTCTGAGTTATAAAATAAAACAAACAGTAAATATGATACAAAGTATTATATTTTAATTAAAATGTATTAAAATCAAAATTCTCTTGACTTGTAAAATTATAATATTAATGACATCAAACATAATTTAATGTGAACAATGAAGCTGCTTTTGAACAACTAGCTCTGCAATATTGGGTTTAATGTCTGATAATAATTTCAATGTTAAGTCACTCTCGACATCAAGTTTATTTCTTAACTTTGACTTCAAGTATGTGACCAGGGAGAATGCGGTTTCACACAAGTAAGTAGAGGGGAACACAGTTAAATGTTTCAAAGCTTTTTTCGTGAGTTCAGAATTACAAATGAATCAGTCATTACATACAATCAGAAGTCAGCTAGCTGTAGTTGTGAAAACTGCAATTTTAATGAACTGTCAGTTGAAAGTTCTGCCAATGAATCTTCTTATTGTAGTGTAAGAGAGAGGTTTAGTCAGCTCGGCTGACAAACAGATCTGCTACACGACATGACTTAAAGACATTATTAAAGCCATTAGTTTGAAATTGCTTTTACAATTACAATTAGTTTGAACCCCCCCCCAAAAAAAAAAGATACTGGAATCTTCAACTAATCGTTTTAAGATTCTAAAATTTAGGTTTTAGAGTACACAAAATTGGAGAAAATTACAGTATATTCTAATTTTTTTTAAAGAGTCTGCAGACTCTCTGAAACATTGTCGCGGACCCACTTTGAGAACCACTGCTTTAGACCATTAAAGAATGGCCCAACGTTTCATATTTATTCCTCAAAATTGCTTGCTGGATCAGCCCCTGGTTTTAAATTAGTTTGTACTTCCTTATAGTAATAAATTAAATATCACTATAGTATTGACGACTCGGAACACTAAGTTTTTTATAAGTAAAAACGTAAAGTTTTACCTTACAGCCTAAACCGGCTATCACCTTTAGAAGGCTTCATCAGAGGCTGATGAAGCCTTCTAAAGGTGAAAGCCGGTTTAGGCTGTAAGGTAAAACTTTACGTTTTTACTTACAAAAAACTTAGTGTTCCGAGTCGTCAATACTATAGTGATATTTAGTTAAGTAACGGACACGTCATGGACAACGAAATCCAAGAAGTAATAAATTGTTATTTTTACATTTAGAAATGTATAAATTTTCACAAATATTTCTATTCTTTAGACAGGTTTGACAATAATTAAGCCATGCAGTGTACAGCAAGCAAACGTACACAAATCAATTACTGAATGATGGGGACCTAATTTAACTTTAGCTATCTTGTTTGACATATTCATTTGTGAGTTACACATATCTCAGTTTATTATTACTTTTTAATTCACATAAATTTTGAATTAATAAGAAATAAATCCACATTTTTGTATAAAGAAGCTGGTCAATTTAAAAAAAAACATGACAATACAATTTAATCAAAATTTGGGATATTTTACCAAGCATTCAAATGATCAGAACTATAATGACTTACGAGCAAGTCGAATTACTGGTTTTTAGTTGAATTCATAAATAACAGATATCTAATTGTGTAACCTGTGACATATATTCGACCAAAGTTCTGAGTCATCGTGAAAGTCATTTCATTTGAATTGAATAGCAGGTGATCTTTGTTGACACCTCGTAGATCATGCTTGCAATACTTTTTTGTAATGTCTGTTTTGTATTTTTAGCTACTGTTTTAATCTATAAAATGCAAAAGTCAGATGTTAATTTTAAGGTTTATGAACTTACAGGTTGCATTTTTGTACTGCACTTTACTGACTATGTAACACAAATTTTTAGATAAAAATTTTGAAACTATTTAAACTAATTATAAGTATAATTAGTTAATCAACGGACATGGCATGCACAACAAAATCTAAGAAGTATTTTAACCTTCACCTGAACCAGTTATACTGTAAGAAAATTAGTTTCTAAAAATTAGTTTGTATCCTTAATTGGTTCTTAACCCCCCCCCAAAAAAAACTTTATTTCAGTTTTCATCAGTGTCCATGTTTCTGCACCATACATAATAATCATCAATCCATCTGAAATTTAAGCTGAAACTGCAGATTGAAAATGTATAGAGTACTTAATGGCATGGGCATAACTTGGGGCCTAACTTTGGGGGGGGCAGGGTAAAACTTCATAAATTCAAGTGTGTAGTGAGACCATCTATATAATAAAATTAATAAAATATATTATATACAAAATTAGAAAGTTTAGTAATAATTCTTAGTTAGTAAACGAGGGACGATTTTTTAATGATCAACAAACCTTTCTTCATACGTTATACTTCGAGTTATGTTTACCTAGAACAAATATACTGTAGGCCTATAAACATAAACAATTTCAGTTCTTCCAATTCTTATACCCAGTTTTCGTAAACGGATCCTCTCCATTAGGCAAACGCACACACTATCACAAAATGCTCGGCAGTAGTAGCAGTAAGCCAAATCAGTCACAACACCAAGAAATTTTCAAATTGCCAGTCAGGCAATTTTCAAAGAAATTAAGTTACTCCTTTGCGTTTCTTATCTCCCATTTCCCACCACTTGTGTTTTTTTTTTTTTTTACAAAATTTTATAATGCTCGGAACATTGGGGGGGGGGTGCCCCCTTGCCCCTCCCAAGTTACGCCTATGCTTAATGATGTGGGTCTTTAATCCTATTCTTGCAGTGGCATGGACTAGCCTTTTTACACAAGTTAAATGTAATTTACATGAGCCAATAAAATAATTTAACAAATTATCTAAAATAAAATTTACAAAAAATATATTGTAAAATTACTTTTCTTAAGATGATCAAAATCTCATATAAGAACTGAATGTTAGTGTGATTCCACACAAGTATTTTGGATGGACAGTATTTTGTTTTGAACACAAGTATTTTGTTGTACTATTTAATTTTATTAATTCACATGAATGACTTGAAGACAATCACAGATTTTCAGTGATCGAAATATTGTGTTTTTTGTAATCATACTGGTATTCTCACTGACTCGCTCAGTATTTTGAATGAAGTTCATTTATTATTGGATAAATTCTGATATTTATAATGCACTGTTTGCCCGATGTGCATATTCATGTTACAAAAAATAATATAGTTCGTTATGTTAAAATGTGCTATTTGTGGTCATCATAACGCATGGATTTTAACGTTTGACAAATATATCAGTGAATGATATGTGCTACAAATTTTATGCTTTGAAAATGGGACAAGTGTCCCGAAACATGTCGCAATAGGAAAGGACATCATATACGAGAAGTCACAGACGGTTAGTACAATATATTTTTTATATAGATAATACTCAGGCCCGGATTTCCCACTAGGCACGTGCCTAGGGGCGGCACGAGGTGGAAAATTATTTTGTTAAAATTTCATATTTTCGGTTTTTTGCAAATGAGATATTTGCAATAGAGATAGCTGAAATGACTATTTTCAGCAACTTTTTTCAGCACTCAAGGAAAATTAAATATATAGAAGTTACTTGTTGGGGGGGGGGGCTAACAATAGTGCCTAGGGGCGGCAGGATACCTAAATCCGGGCCTGATAATACTTCGACCTCACTTGAATACATCGCCACTTAAACTGAAACTGAGCGGCAGCTGTCGTTGTTTAAACAGATAGCAGAAGCGCTCCAGAATAATCCATAATAGGCGTCAACACTAGAGCGTAATTTGATTGCGGCCTTGAACACAGTGTGTGCGGACCGGCGAAGTCTGGAACAGCCTCGGCGGTTGACACGTGACAAGTGTCACGTACGCACACAAACACTACAGCTGGGTTCTGCTGGAATAGCCGAGAAACATATAGAACGTTCTGTAATGGCATAACCACACACACACACACACACACACACACACACACACACACACACACACACACACACACACACACACACACACACACACACACACACACACACACACACACACACACACACACACACTTATATTAAAATATTTTCAAGTGTTCGATATGACAAAAAATAAACAGGCACCTATATTTTTACAATATTTATCAAATAAAATAAAATATTTATATATTGTTGTTTTTCTGGAGACCTTATTATTATGTGGTTGATATAAAAAAAAACCACGTAAGCTCTAGACAAGAAATTAGATCTACAGAAAATAACCTGATTTCCAGATGTAGTATTTTGGGTGTTGTGGGGAGGGGACAGAAAGCAACGTTGTCTCCCTCACCCAAACAATGTCTAGACCCAAACAGACATTTGGATTTGAGTCATACCTGTATCATTGTCGCCAACGGTGCCCTGCTTGAACAACGCATAAAGTTCCAATAACTCATCATCTGTTGGCCTCTTGGTGAGATTTTTCACTTTTCCTGCAGCCTCTTCGAATCTCTGCAATAAAAAAAAAATAATTCATTAGATAGGCCTACTATACCTGGTAAAATAAAATGATAAGAATTGTTAACAATTGATGTATGTTCCTTTTTTTGCTGTTCAACTCAGTATAAAAGAATAATTTAAAGCTTTTTCATAACATACTCAAATAATACTAAATATTCACGATTTCTGTTATCTAACAAAATTATAAGCGATATCCGCTACATATCGATCCAATAATCGCATAATCGAAATATCGAAAATAAGTGTATATACGGTTACAGGGAAAGTACCAGAAAGTATCTTGACTAAGGCGCAGCGTCTGGTAACCAACCTTATATTACTATCAAAAAGTATAAATCATAGTAAAGAAGAAACTAGCCTATATGTGTATTACTGACGTTGAGATTGATCGGTCCGTGGACGCAATTCCCTGCTTAACTGTTGTTCACAACAGACTGTCACACTTCTAAGAAGTACGAGCAAAAACGGCATTAACCGTTTCCTTGTAAACTAGACAGAAGTTGCTAAGCAACCTTAATGGCAAACGCTCCTGTATTAATAATATAAACTACATATCACTATAATATTGACGACTCGGAACACAAAGTTTTTTATAAGTAAAAATGTAAAGTTTTACCTTACAGCCTAAACCGGCTTTCACCTATAGAAGGCTTCATCAGAGGCTGTCGTTAGTAGCGCTGCTCGTCTTGTTGTTGGCGACGAGAAAAACGAGACAGCGCTACTAACGACAGCCTCTGATGAAGCCTTCTATAGGTGAAAGCCGGTTTAGGCTGTAAGGTAAAACTTTACATTTTTACTTATAAAAAACTTTGTGTTCCGAGTCGTCAATATTATAGTGATATTTAGTTAAGTAACGGACACGTCATGAACAACGAAATCCAAGAATATAAACTACGTAATCCACACGCAGTTAGATAATTTACTCCGTTTATATAATTACAATGACGTTAACACGTAAGTCTCCCAGCAATTAAATAGTGTTCTGTAATAATAATTAATATGATTTATTTAATTAATTAATTAACTTAATTTGTAGTTAATTACGTTACTGTTTTACAGGATTTTAATTATTTTCTCTGTTGTGAACAAAATGTTTAGATAATTTATAATTAAATATTATTGTATTGTAGGAAATGCGGTCATAGGTTAGACAGCCACGGTTAAATATTCTCGTCAGATACCATTTCCGGCAGCTACCGGTTTCTCAGTGCCACCGCACTCCGCACATTGGGCTCACAGTTCATGACTTACTGCGTCTTCTCTGCAAGAGGTCACATTTTCGATACCCCTAAAGGGAACTGTCAGATATCTCTTTGTATTGTGGAACCAGTGCCATCGCACTCCGCACATTGGGCTCACAGTTCATGACTTACTGCGTCTTCTCTGTAAGAGGTCACATTTTCGATACCCCTAAAGGGAACTGTCAGATATCTCTTTGTATTGTGGAACCAGTGCTACCGCACTCCGCACATTGGGCTCACAGTTCATGACTTAGTGCATCTTCTTCGAAGATGTCACGTTTTCGCAGGGCCGCGGCCGGCCGGCCCCAGCGCTTCTGCCGCCCCTCCCTATTCATTACACGCCATACAGGAAGTCAAAAAGTTTACTATGATTCTTAATCAGCTGGAATCTTTCACTTAAAGCAGAAATGGTAATACAGTATCTATAACTTCAAAATAAAAATCGACTTTGTATTGGTACTCTGGGTCTTCAATGAATTCGTCTTTTCCTTCATAATCAAAGTGTCTTTTAAACTTTCTCCTTCGTACTTGTGCTGAGCCTCTGATTATTGGGTTTTCAGTGTCGTCCAATTTAGTGGCTAGTTCCTTGCCATCGACTATATAGCTTTGAAATATTAAGTCACTTCTAACAGATATGAAATAAATGCTTGAATTTTCAAGTAAACTGACAGCTTTTATTAGGCTACATCAAGGTCAATACTTTGCAGTGTTTTGCTGACGATATTAATATGGAGTAATATGTCGTACCATATTACTATGTAACACAGAAATGAGAAGTAAAGTACACGACTCGCCAGACTGCCAGCCTCGTGAGCCACCATTTTATCTGTTTTTTTTTTATTGATATCAACAAGCGCATCGTAGATCTCTTCTATTTGATATCTTAAGTGGAGAGACAGCGTCTATTCTCCTTTCCCACCTTGTTTCACATAAAGGTTTCAGTGGACGCAGAGAAGAAGTTATAAATTTTTTCCACCAAACTTAACATTTTGGAATCTGCCGCCCTGGGCGGTGGCACGGTTCGCTCTTGCCTGGAGCCGGTCCTGCGTTTTCGATACACCTAAAGAGAACTGTCAGATATCTCTTTGTGTTCTGAACTGCTGAAAAAGCTCAGACTCATATACTTGGAAACGTTACATGAAATTGCACTAAACTCTCTGTTCTGTTTCTTTTCTTCTTCTTCTTTTTGTTTTTTAATATGTGGAGTCTAGCAAATATTGTGTCTTGTGCAGCTCGTCGTATCGTTGCTCTAGAACCAGTCATAGTCACTTCTATGAGTTGTACCAATTTCTTTGCAATACGAAGTGAATGTAGATCTTCCAACAAATTTCCTTTGTTAATAGCTTGTCAAAGGCTTGTCTGAAGTCTGCATATAGACGTATGTTATATTCATACGCTTTTCCTTGTATCTGTCTTATGGTGAATATTTGACCAGTTTAGGAGCGGCTCGGCAGGAATCCACATTGGTGTTCTTCTAACATTTCTTCCGCACATTCTATTAGCCTAGTGTATACTACACCTGATAGATTTTATATACGGCTACTAATAAAATTTACGTAAATGTAAGAGTTCGAAATTCACTATAAATCCACTAAAAACTTTACAAGAAGTAACTTCTTCTTCTTCTCCACGTCAAGGGCTTACACCTTGTTTCGCCTACACTGAAGCCATGTTTTCCTTGGTCTACCTATATCTCGTACAAGAAATAACAATAATTAATAAAAATTTCTAGAACAGGCTTAAGAATTTCTGCAGGAAAAAACCAAATTTCTCACAAACATTAAAAACGCGCCAAAATTCCTGGTAACTGATATTGGTCGAATAGAGAGGGTTCAAAAATTTAAGTATCTAGGAGAGATAATTCAAGAGAATGGCTTGGAAAATTCTGGTATAGAAGAAAGGATTGATAAGATGGAAAGGGCATATGGTATAACTAAAGATATTTACAATAAAAGTGCATATCTAAAAATGCAAAAATTAGGAAGAAGTCAACATCAAGTTGGATTAAAGAAGTCCAAAAGGATTTAGAAAAAAATAATATACATGCAGAAGAAGCAATTGAAGGAGAAGTTTTTCGGGCAAAAGTGTTAAAAATGGAGGGAGTCCAGGGTAGGAGAGAGAAAAACGCAGGTTCAAAGTGGACTGAAGACAGGAAGAAGAGACACAGTGAGAGGATGAAAGAATATTGGAAAAAAGGAAAGAACAAAGAGTAAAGAATTTTAATTGGCATGGGGTCATTAGATGGCCGATACAAAAAAAAAATAATAATAAAATAAAATAAAAATTTCTTGTTCTGTTATTCCGCGACGCATTAGTTAACATGTGTGCAGCGATTATTTGGTTGTAAAGTCCTCGTCGGGTAGAACCACGAAATCAAGTCCCCCAGGTAGACTAGACTAGTCTACAGAAATGATCCTTGATTCATAATTGGTGGGCACACTGAATGGTGAGCCGTGCAGTTTGCGCAAGGCATGTTGTGCTGCGCGAGCTGTCAGTGAATTAATTAAGGAAGCTGTGTGTAACAGGTGACGGTGGTCAGAACGGAACTGTAACCTCACCGCGGTCGGAATGTCACGTAGCCGCGGGGCACACACTAAACGCACAAACTCGCGGGTCTAGTTCTAGTGGACACGTAATCTCTGCCCACCGTAAGGTCTAATGCAGTGGTTTCAAACTTATAGGATGTTCCAAACCGGACAGCACCTTCACTCTCGCACGCGCACTCACAACCGGCCCGACCAGGCAGGATCCGGGCGCTTCACGTATAAGCATACGGTCCAATTCGACACTATAAAATTTTTAATTTAGCTTATAATCCAAATTAAACTATAATTTTTGTAATCTCCGTGAAATCGTGTGAGAAAATTGAGTCCAAACACATATATGCGATATATTTTAGGGTTTTCTAAAGGAAACGCACAACTGGAGTAGGCCTACTTAATAAAGATTTTATTATAAAGTAATAAGTATGTTGGTAATATCTTGATGATTATAAACAAAAATGTATTTACAATTTACATTCATGGTGCAAATTTACGTCGGTAATATGAAAATTTTATTTTTCTACAATAACAAATTCTGTCTTGTGTGTTATATGTATAATGCATTGTATATGATGCAGTGGTTTTCCAACTTAGGAACCTACGGACGGCCCGCATGATAAGCGATCGATTTTTGACAAGTCACATAGAAATAATCAAGGCAGTATTTAATTGTAAATAAGGTAATTCAACCTATCTTACTACGAGGGTCATTCTACAATTAAAGAGATAAATACGAAATACCTGTAGAGACTAGTATGTTAATGTTGCTGGGAATTATGCTGAAAAGTAGAAAAATCTTCTTCTTTTTCTCCTCTTCAAGGATTAGGTTACATAAACCTGTTCCGGCACCATCTCATCCTCGGGCGACCCACGTCTCTTCTACCAATGGCTTTATAGCTCAGTGCCGCTTTCGGCAATCGATCCTCTGTCATAAGTTGCAGATGATCGCACCATTGTCTTCTGTAAATTGAAATAATTTCATTTATGTCCTTTACTTCGAGTTCTGCTCTGATATCCTCATTCCTTGTTCTACCTTGCAATGTAGCCTATAATTTAAAGTATTTCGAAGAGACTGCATTTCAGCACTCTGAATTTTGACCCACGCCTCAATCGCATATGTCAATGTGAGTATTGCAATTGTCTTATACAATTTAATCCTTGTGCTGTGTTTTGTTTTATTTCTAAGATTTCTATGAATCGTACAAGAAATATTCCTAACTTTATTAATCTTCTCTTTTATATCGTATTCAGATTATAATTTAGTACACAGCCGAGATATTTGAAATGGCTGAGTTGTTCTAAAGTGTTATTGTTTATAACTATCTTAATCCTCACTGGATATTTACCTTCAAAGGCCATGGTTTTGGCCTTTCTTACTGAAATTGTCAGTGAGTACTCTCTTGCCACTCCTTGTAATTGAAACATAGCTGTTTGTAAATCATTCTCAGTTTTTTGAATAAGGAGTATGTCATCCGCCTATAGCATGGAACCCACACAAATTGATTTGTTAAGCTGTATTGCTGAAGTCGCTCTGGATTTCCATACCTCTCAACATGTCATTGTATACGTCTATTAAACACGATAGGGGAAACACAGGATAAGTAGAAAGCAAGGAAAAAATAATGTACAAAAATTGTCATACTAATTGAATAAACCGTTTTTCCTCTGCAGCTATTTGAACCACCCTCGTAGTAACATATGTAGAATTACCTTATTTACAATTAAATACGGCCTTGTTTATTTCTACGCGACGTCGAAAATCGATTGCTTATGACAGTGGTTCCCAACCTTTCCGGATCCGCGTACCACTTTGGTCTTCTGCGTTCATTTCGAGTACCACCGGAACTTAGAAAGGTTATTGGGGTTTTCTCAATAAAAAAACATGATAGCCTACAACATGAATAATGTGCCTTATTATTCCTAGTTATGTATAATTATTTAAATCTATTACATAGTATTCACAAAACGGCAACTGATTTTTAAAATTAATTTCAGGTTGGTTCTATGCTAAAATAAACTATAAAGTTTCTTCAAAAGACATTTGATTACATTTTAGGTTATGTTTTTATAAGGGTAATAGTTTTAAATCATGTCCGAAGAAATTGTTGTTTTGAACATACATTTTTCTTTCTTTCTTTTAAGTAAATACTTTTTTCCTAGCTAGGCCTTCTTGGGTACCACCGGTTGGGAACCGCTAGCTTATGATGGCCGTCGGTAAGTTGGAAACCACTGCATTAGAGATTGCAACGATCGGAGACTACGTGCCCGTTAGAACCAGACCCGCGAGTTTGTGCGTGTTAGTGTGTGCCCTGATTGAAGAAGAAGAAGAAGAAGAAGAAGAAGAAGAAGAAGAAGAAAGGCCAAGAGGCGACCCAGAAAGATGAATGGAAAGATGATATCAGACATCTGGCAAACAGCAGAGACAAGAAGAGCATTATGGAAGTAGTGAACCAAACGCCAAGAAAGGGAACATCTACACAAGATGCTTGGAGGACCCAACGGCGTAAGCTATAAATGAAAAAAAAAGAAGAACAGCGAACAAGTATAAAATTAAAAGTAAAAGTGTGAGGCAATGCTTGTCTGCCGCTCTGACTTTGTGTTCACTGTACAAACGGAACGACACAGACTACGTACTGGAATCCCGTTGAGGTACCGTTGCAGTCTCTGCTCTCATCCGTACCCGCTACCGTTACGGCGCGGCGATTGTTGGAGACTTCCGCGACACATCTCTGCTGCTCCTTGAAGCTTCGACTCCACATGTTTTACACCACAAATGAGGTGTATTCACGGTTTTTCCCGTACAATTACTGTATTTATACAATTATTTACAAGGCTTACTTTGACTCACCCAACTGGTTCAGAAATAGGCCTACGTTAAGTGGTTATTGAACTTCACTGAAATTTTTGTAATATCTCTGGGGGGGTTGATCCTCCTGATCCCTTTCCCGTAGTTACGACACTAAGTTGTTATGCCAAACTGTCGAGTTAAAACTGAGAATTCGCTTCGCTTGTTCTGTAGCTCTGCAGCTCAGATAGTATACTAGTTAAAAAAATAAATCACACTGACAAGAACTAACACAAGGTAGATGGTAAAGTTCTTCTTCTTCTTCTTCTTCTTCTTCTTCTTCTTCTTCTTCTTCTTCTTCTTCTTCTTCTTCTTCTTCTTCTTCTTCTTCGTCGTCGTCGTCGTCGTCGTCTTCTTCTTCTTCTTCTTCTTCTTCTTCTTCTTCTTCTTCTTCTTCTTCTTCTTCTTCAAGTATAAGGTTCAAAGCCTATTACGTCGTTCGTCGTTACAGCTGATCTCCCCATTTTTTCATCGGCCGTCCCAGACTTCTTTTACCTTAGGCATATATTTTGGACTTACGTGTGGTATTCTTGTCCGTACGTTCCAGGTGATCAAACCGTTTCTGTTTATGTTTAAAAGGAATTAATCCCAATTTTAGTACCAAGCCACGAGGTTGTTCAATCAAATATATTGCAACTCACCGTCTGCGGGTTTTTGAAACAACGTCTTCACTATAAAGTTGACATGTTTCAGGACACTTGTCCCATCCTCAGAACTTAAAATATTCGTGTATCATTTAACGTTGATACAGTTGTCAAATAATTAAAATATTAAAATCCAATATAAATGTTTAAAAACGAGCGCCACGGTTAAACGATGTACATCGTACGGTGACTGACCGCGCACACGTCATCGTACGATGTACATCGTTTAACCGTGGCGCTCGTTTTTAAACATTTATATTGGATTTTAATATTTTAATTATTTGACAACTGTATCAACGTTAAATGATACACGAATATTTTAAGTTCTGAGGATGGGACAAGTGTCCTGAAACATGTCAACTTTATAGTGAAGACGTTGTTTCAAAAAGCCGCATTCGGTGAGTTGCAATTTATTTGATCGTTTCTGTTTATATTAACTCACTATGTCATTCACTGGTCGTATAGCTGGATGTCCTCATCCATTTTACTGTCTAACCTAGTAGTCCTATACCAGGCTACTGATCTAAGGAACCTCAACTCTGCATATGTTAAATTTAATTTTGAAATTTACAGTAAACTGAAACATAAATTAGTTACAAACAGCAATGTTTAGAAATTTGTGACAGCAGTGGACAAGAGATTGGAACTACCGCGTGGTTGAAACAAGTTATGTAGTTATGTAGGTCACAGAGCATTCTTGAATTACTCAACGACATTGTCAATGCGTTTTGGGGAAAGTGTAACACGATCGAACGCTCGGCCAGCGAATCAGCAACAGCTTTCATAATGACAATATTATATACAAGTAACGTGTTACTCTACAATGTCACTTGTCACTACATTCTGCAAGGTAAATCCTAGTGACCTACTTTCTTGGTCATTTTGTTTTTAGCAGCTGTTTGCGTTCACATATGACTTGCTGCCACTGGAGTAACAGGTTAGTCTTATTCTTCTTCTCCATCTTCACTACAAGAAGTAAGTTATATAAACCTGTTCCGGCACCCATCTCATCCTCGGACGAACCACGTCTCTTCTACCAATACTCAATGCGCTTTTGGCAATCGATCCTCCGTCATCCTTTGCAAATGATCACACCATTGTGTTCTGTAAGTTGAAATGATTGCATTTACATCTTTTACTTCTGGTTCTAGTCATATATCCTCATTCGTTCTTCTACCTTGCGATTTATACTTTAACGCATTTCATGAAGAAAGTTGTGTTAGTGGTTATAATCACAAACAGAATTATTACTGTTGCACACCACTATAGAAAAATTATTCCGATTAGCGCTTTCAAGCTTCTCAGCTCATCGCCAGATCGGCATTAACAAGAAGGAAGTAAAAACCAAACCCTTCACACCCCACCCCTTCCCATTGACCACACACAACAGTGATAATTCTGTTTTTAACGGATTTCGATTTATAGTTTAAAGTAGGGTATTTCGAAATATCCCACTTTCAATACCTAGGATGTGATATTAGGCTATATATCATTTTGACTAGGACATCGAGAGAAAGATAAAGCGATTTCAGGCGATTTATGGTACTACGAGGGTCATTCAATAAGTAAACAGACAAACAGTTGTAGAAAAGAAATTAATTAGCAGCTGATTGAAACTTTCAGGAGTGTTACCTGGCAACGTCGTTGTGAGTTTTGATCAGCTGTTCAATAACATATTGTATAAACATAACCAATACAGTTTTATTTACGATGGCGTGTCCTCTTGAGGACAGTACTTTCGAAGAACAGCGTTCTGTTATAAGATTTTTGGATTTGGAACCACTATAATCACTAACTTGGATTCACTATTTTGAACCTGAGTCAAAGCGACAAAGCATGGAGTGGAAGCATCCCAGTTCACCCGCCAAAAAGAAATTAAAAACCCAGCCATCGGCTGGTAAGGTGATGTTAACCATCTTTTGGAGCTCCCAAGGTCCAATTTTCTGTGATTACCTACAAGACCAGCGTACCATCAATAGTCAGTACTATTCTGACATGATTGTGAACAAAGTTAAGCCTGCATTGAAGAAGAAATGTCCGGGATGGCAGAGGAAAGGTGTAATTCTTCTTCACGATAATGCCCGCCCACACACGGCAAAACTGACGCTCGAAACAATAAAAAAAGTTGGTTGTGAGATCCTGCCTCATCCCCCTTATAGCCCTGACCTTGTCCCATCTGACTTTTTCTTGTTTGGCCCACTCAAGGAGACTTTGCGTGGTGTCAAGTTCAACAGCAATGAAGAAGTGAAGGAAAAAGTCCAAAACTGGCTTCGACATCGAGGTAAAGAATTCTTTGCTGAGGGAATACAAAAGCTTGTAAAGAGATGGGACAAGTACATAGACGTTGCTGGAGATTACGTTGAAAAGTAAAAAAAAAATTGTATTGATTGAATAAAAAGGTTTTGCTCCACAGCTGTTTGTTTGTTTGTTTACTTATTGAATGACCCTCGTATTAAAAGAACTTTAGGAAGGGACACAACAAGAAAGTAAACGCAGATGGAGTTCTATAAGATTATAGCAGTCCCCACTCTTTTATACGGTTCCAAAATATGAGGTTATCTAAAAAAAGATACAAGTCGTATACAAGCTGCAGAGATGAATTTCTTGAGATACGTAAAGGGATGTACAGGAAACGATGTGATAAGACATGAATTGTGGGTATATTTTCTGTAAATGCAAGAATCGAGGAGCGTAAGCTGAGGTGGATTGAACATAGAGGTAGAATGTAAGCGAAAAGGCTACCTCAACAAGTTTTACGATATGCGCCTAAAAGGGAAACAGATGTGGGAAGACCACGCAAAAGACGGCTTGAAAGTAGAGACCGGAACAGGTGATGTCGCCTAATTCTGGAATGAAGAAGAAGAAATACGTATTTCGAAAGAACTGCATTTTAGCTTCTGAATGTTGCCGCATTCCTTTCCCGTCATGGCCCACACCTCACTCGCATACGTCAATGTGGGTGTTGCATTTGTCTTTTAATTCTCGTGTTGTGTCTGGTTTATTTATAAGGTTTGTGCGTACGATTTAGAATTATTGGTTCTAAGAAAAGGGTAGTTTGGATATTTTGTTGTATGCTGACAGACATCAAAATTAGTCGCTTGATCAGATTGATTTTTATAGTGTTGAAAACAGAGATTTGTCACAATTAGTCGTGTTTAGACTCATTTTTCTTAAAATTTCGTGGAGGTTACAAAAATGGCAATTTCGTTTGGAATTAAAATCAAATTTAAAAAGTTGTAATTACGTGGTGGACGGCACACTTTGCGAATCATACCTTTGGCGCGCGGGCCGGGTGAGTGTGCGTGCGTCAGCGAGGGCACCTCAGGCGGTCTGGCCGGTCCCAACCGCCACCGTTCATTTTACAGGCTGTAGTTACTGTACCGAAACTTTCTTAGAGAGGTAGCTGTAGAAACAGATTTGAAAGTATACAGGGAACGATTTCAGAGACACGGCCACCAACAATGGTGAACAATAAGATCATTGAAAAACCGTGGGCAGTAAAACACACGGGGGTTATAGTGGAACAACCGACAGACAGGTTAAAAACAAAATTTAACAGAGCTGTCAAAATAATTGGATGCGTGACACACTACACTTGGCAAAAAAATATACCTAAGCCATCACATTAGAGTTAGAATATTCAAGTCAATAGTAAGACGAATTCTGTCGTACACTGCAACGCCAATCGTACAACGCAGATATCAGTAATGAAGATATTAATGCGGAAAGAGTGTACACGATCGAAAAGAAATGGAGATATCAGAGGAAGATGCAAGCGGACAACATTGGAAACTGGACACTGAGGAAAAGAGAATAGAGAAATCCGCACGAACGACCCAGTCTTTGACCGAATCCAATCCAATCGTAGGGGCAGCAGCTGGACGTGCCCCAATGGTTCCAGTGTCCGGGCAAACCCGACGACTACCTGATGCTACAGTTAGCCCGGGTAGCCGTGCGCTAGTTAGGATAAATCCTCCGTTTCAGAGGGATAGAGGATGTTAGTATGGTTCCGGATTCGCACAGGCTTCTTTTTTTTCATGGATTGAAACGGACGAAGAGGGAATGGCACGATGGTTAAGAATATTATTATTATTTGTTATATCTTGAAAAGAAAGGAGTTATTTGTATACTTTTGATTTGCTGTTTAGTGGGAAAGGGATGGTTGGTCAAGCGACGCAAGGGCGGCGGTGTGAGGCAGAACACTGCTTATTAGCATGGTAAACGAAGACATTTGCCTGAACAAAAATTTCGATCAGGATGAAAATTTGGATTTATGTAGCTAAAGATGTATACTTTAAAATAAGAAAACCTTACCATCGCGGCGGGACCCCGTTTCCGGGAAAATCGATCGGAAAAGTCGTGATTGTCGGTTTTCTTCACGTAATTGTTTAAATAATGAAAATAAAGCAAAACGTTTCAAATAAATGTTGTAGCTTATGATTTTATTTACAAATTTTGTCTAAACAATTTTTCGATATCTGAATTAGTTTACGAGATATAAACGATTTTCCACGTACTCTCGCTATACTACTGGTGGATGCGCGCGCATCTCCAAAATAGGAAAATTTTCAAACATGTGATTAATTAATCGATAATTTGGGATATTTATCGAAGTCGGAAAATTTTGAAAATGACATAGGACATAGAGAAAAACCTCAGCTTTCACGTGAATATATTTACATATTTCATTAAAGAATTTATCATATACAAAAATGTGTTTAAAAATGGGCAACTACATCTTATGAACAGAAATTTCTTATTTTGTCACAACTTTTTTGAAAATCATCAGAATGAAAATTCCTTCTGGATTTACTTTCTTTAATGTTTGTATAATAATAATATTAAAACGAGAAAAGGATTACTGTTAAGGGGGAAAAATGATCTTGCGTCGAAGTTTGGGTTGTTTTCCATTCTTATTTTTAAGTGTTTTTTCCGGAATTCATTTATCAATATTTTCAATGTGAATTAATCAAAATCAATAAAAATGTGCTTATAAGTACTTAAAAGTATACTCTTTCGAAAGGATTAAACATTTTTTCAGTACACGTAATATTTTTTAAATTATGCTAAATTATTATGCATAGGTACCAAAACTGGCCATATTTTAGTAAAATAAATACAACTTTTTCCAAAATGAATATTTTTGTTTGAAAATTTTAGAGCATATTACAGAATGCACACAAGAGAGATTGCACCTATACAGAGAATACACCTATTGTAAAGGTAGAAATGAGAGGGCCTACTAAGTGAGGTAAAATGCAGGTGTCAGGGAAAAAAGCGACCTTGGTATTTGAGCGCGCAACGCCAGGCGGCGTGACATGGTGCACTCAGGGACCACGCAGGCGCAGGACCTTAAACAGCCGGGAAGTTAGTCAGTCTTGTTGTCGCATGATTGTTACATAGCTGACATTTTAAGGTTATTATTTTTTTTATAATAAACAGTTTGCGTTAACAATGATTATAATATTCGGAATAGTTTATACAAACAATTACATTGATCATTTTCCTTACAGAATTTAAGAAACAAACATAAAAGTAGCTACTAACCCTTAAGGTGCCGAGATTCCCCCACATCTATCGTACATTTTACTACATAAATTGTGTAGGTAAAAGTATGAGGTACCACAGTAACATTCTTGTTTTTTACAAATTTTCATTTTTTAGAAGCTATATACCAAAAAAGGAAAAAATGACGAGAGGTGTAAGTGGAAAATCGGCGTTATCTCCGTAAGGCATTAATATTAAAAAAAAACTTTTTTAACCAGTCTTGCTGAGAAAATCACGAACTACAAGATTCATATACAAGTGTTTCGCTATTTCCGTATTTTAAATGAGTAGGACGGAAAATGAACGCTGAAAAGGCCGACGCACGGCGGAAGGTCGTGGAAAATCGTTTATATCTCGGAAACAAATTAATGGATCGAAAAATTGTTTAGACAAGTTTTGTAGGTAAAAGTATGAGGTACCACAGTAACATTCTTGTTTTTTACAAATTTTCATTTTTTAGAAGCTATATATCAAAAAAGGAAAAAATGACGAGAGGTGTAAGTGGAAAATCGGCGTTATCTCTGTAACGCATTAATATATCAAAAACTATTTTGAACCAGTTTTGTAGAGAAAATTACGAGCTACAACATTCATTTGAAACATTTTTCGCTATTTCCATTTTTTAAATGACTATAACAGAAAAACGAACGCTAAAAAAGCGGACGCGCGGCGGAAGGTCGTGGAAAATCGTCTATATCTCGTAAACTAATTCAGATATCGAAAAAGTGTTTAGACAAAATGTGTAGATAAAATCATAAGCTACAACATTTATCTGAAACATTTTGCTTTATTTTCATTATTTAAACAATTACGTGAAGAAAACCGACAATCACGACTTTTCCGATCGATTTTCCCGGAAACGGGGTCCCGCCGTGATGGTAAGGTTTTCTTATTTTAAAGTATACATCTTTAGCTACCTAAATCCAAATTGTCATCCTGATCGAAATTTTTGCACAAATTTGTCGAAATTTTGTCTTCGTTTACCATGCTATATGGAGGGTCGTCGAACACGGCTCGGGAGTGCTTATGTCTTCGTCTGTACTAAGGCGGCGGAGGTGAGAATAGCAAGAGGTAGAGGCTCGTGTGAATACCTCTCCACAACCCAGGCTGTGGAGAGGTATTCGGAGGCTACCAATTCCAGAACTGAGGTTGAAGTACAGGGTTAAAACGCGAACACGCCACGCTTTTATCAGTTATTAACAGCGTGTTTTATTTATAATACAGGGTAAGTCAAAAAGTAAAGGCAAATTTTATTTTCCCTGCTGCAATGGATGGCAGCACTGACTGAACAATGACATATCATAATCTCAAAGTTTTTTTCTTTAGCTGTGTTGTTTCAGTGCTCAGCTCCATTCGTAGTGATTTCAGGGCATTTTATTATGAGTGCCCCGTTGTCCGTGTGCACCAAGGAAGAAATGAGAGGAGTGGTACGTTTTCTGCACTCTGAAGGGACTAAACCTGCGGAGATTATTCGCAGAATGCAGCAGCAGTACGGTGAGAGCTGTCTTAGTGAACGCAAAATTTATGAGTGGATAAGTCGCTTTAAAAATGGTCGTGTATCTATCTGCGATGAAGAGCGTTCAGGTAGGCCATCCACTTCGAAGACGGACAAGAACATCGAGACAGTTGAGCGAATGATTCGTGATGATCGTCGTGTCAAAATTGATGATATTGCGCATGCGTTGAACATTAGCCACGGTTCAGCAGTTGCAATTATCCACGAATCACTAAATTATCGCAAAGTGTGTGCTCGTTGGGTACAACATCGACTGACAGACCAGCACAAACAGAAACGTTTGGAAATTTCGAAATCACATTTAAGGCGTTTAGAAGAGGAAGGAGAAGAGTTTATCAGTCGCACAGTAACCGTTGATGAGACGTGGGTCCATCACTTCGAACCACAGGGTAAGCGGCAGAGTATGGTGTGGAAACATCCATCCTCGCCTACAGCAAAAAAGTTCAAAAGACAAGTTTCTGCAGGAAAGTTGATGATGACAGTGTTTTGGGATATGAAAGGTCCACTTCTAATTCATTACACTCCTAAAGGTCAAACAGTCAAAGGTTCACAGCTACTGTGAGCTACTGCGAGATCTGAAACCCAAAATCATAACAAAGAGGCGAGGAAAACTTTCAAAAGGTGTGCTTTTGCTTCAGGACAATGGCCGTCCTCATACTGCGGGGAAAACGATCCAGTGCATTCAAGATCTTGGTTTTGAGCTGCTGGAGCATCCGCCGTACAGTCCTGACCTAGCTCCAAGTGATTTTCACCTTTTTGGTCCGATGAAGGAGCACCTGCGTGAATCCAAGTTTTCGTCGGATGACGAGGTTGTGGAGGCAGTGCGCGAGTGGCTGTGCACGATGCCACAAATCTTCTTCCAGGACGGAATTACGAAGCTTGTCAAGAGATGGACCAAGTGCATAGAAGTTGAGGGAGATTATGTAGAGAAATGATGTTACTTGTCATCTTGTTTTCACAATAAAAAGTTCCTTTTCAAAAATTTGCCTTTACTTTTTGACTTACCCTCGTAGTACGTTATACTCGATTAGTGTACATGACTGATATCCAGTTGTGTTTTAACAAAAGAGTTGGTTTACTCTTATCGACTCTGTCATACGGCAAATAAGCCTTGCTACTTTACTGGTTGCTCGATGACAGCGTAATAATTTACCCGTGTCTGTCAAATAAGAAAACGATATTTTATCGGTTTACAACCAACAAAGTTAATTACCTAATCACTATGAGAAGGATCGGTCAAAAAGTTAATAAGTGGAATATTTTACGAAAACTTTATTTCTCTGAAAATACTATTCAAAATCTACTTTCTCTTTTATTATTTTTTCAGCTGTGTTTTTCAGCCAGTAACTCTTTTTTAAATACACAAACATGTTTATTACATAGCGTTCGCTTATACGTTACGTTTCAAATATGAAACACAGGAAAATCAATTCAGTCAGTAAGTATCTTTTAAACAAAGTTTCAGTAATGCTTATTTTTATTGTGTTATTACAGCGTTTACTTTAATGGGATTTATTTCAGGATGTTAAACACGGTTTTCAGCCACTTCAAAGATAGTAATGTTGATTAGTCTTGTTTATTTTCGTATGAAGCCGACTCGACCGGACCCCACGCCAAATTCTAGATACGCCACTGGTGTTGATTAGTCATAATCATCATCATCTTCTTAACGGTTTTCGGCTTTAGCGGCCTGTTCCTATTCCACAGTCCACCTTTTCTTACGTACACCAACTTTTCTTCTATCTCTAGGGTTGTAATCTTTCACCATCTTTGGTATTCTACTTTCTTCCATTCTATCTGTGTGTTGGGTCCATTGTTAGAATATTCTTTAATCCCTTCATTAACTGCAAAAATATCTGAATCACTTCTTATATCATCATTTCTTATATGATCTCGTCTATTACACCTTGTAACTGATCTCAGAAATTTCATTTCTGTTGTTTGTATCTATTATATTCATCTTTTTTCTTTGACTCAAGTTTCAGAACCATACAGTAGTTTAGGTACTGCCATTGTTTATAAAAGTTTATTTGGGTTTCTTTTCTACTGTTATTTCTTAACGTTCTCCAAATCGTTTCACACATTCTTGTGAAATTCGTCACTTTATTTTCTGTATCTCTCTATCTTTATCATAAGTAATGTCACGTCCAAGATAGTTGAAATGTAGATTGATAAATGAAATGTATCAACTACATAGAACAATCGAAAATAGAATCGAAGTAAAATCGATTATCCGTTAACTATATTATAAGCGAAACTTCAATTACAATTCAAAAAAACCTCTGAAGATATAGAATAACTTCTGTGAAATGTGCGTCAGGCGAAAATAAACGTAGGCCTACTTGCAGTGTATTTATTTGAAGATATTACATTATTATTATTATTATTAATTTGTTATTGTGTGTGTGTGTGTGTGTGTGTGCGTGCGCGCGCGCGGGCGTGTCTGTATCTATCCGTCTATCTTTGTGACTCTCTGTCGTTACCATCAGTAATGGATTCAGTTGAAATTGAGAACCATAAATTATAAGTAATGGATAATTAATCGATATAGACAATAATTACTAAGCAAACAATTATTACCGTTATCACAAAGAAAGATAGGCGTCACGGTTGCAAGGTGATGTCGCGTCACACTTGCAACTCAACTCGGGCCCCATGAACTCTGTGTACGTACTTGACCCCGCGACAACTGTCACGTCACGTTCATCAGGCGCCCACAGAGGTGGCAAAATACAAAGCGGCGGCGACGTGGCAATGGCGACCGACGCCGACGGACGGGTGGCGACAATTTTAAAGCGACGTGGCGGTGACGTGTCTTAACGCCAACAGGGTAGGCGGCTGTTGCTGTCACATCAGTCGTAATGTCGTCCTCCGATGACGAAGATGTTTTAGCGCTTGTCCATCTGGCAAATGTAAATATTTTAAACAAAGCAGTTCATAAAAGAAGGCGATTTTGGATACATCCATATTGACGGAAGAAGAAAGACTGCGATGCGTTTAATGTGTTTAAGGAATTGAACTTGTACGATGAGAAGTTCAAATCATTTTATAGAATGAAGAGGGAAACATTGAGTGTTTTAGTAGAAAGTTACGTCCAGAAATTAGTAAAAAGGATACGAACTGGAGGCTTTCTATAACGCCTGAAGAACGTATTTTAATAGCATTAAGTTGTCAGAAATCGATAACAAATAACAATAATGTTGTACCTGAAGTGGACACATTTTCAGTTATTTCTAATGCTTACTCAAAAACTACCACAAAATTTACCATCAACATTATCGACATAAAGTATAATAACAGCACACACATTTTTTTATATCGTTTCAAATGCTGAACTATGTTTTGGTACTGTGCGTTTTATATTTTAGTGCCAATGATTCACGGAAGTACTAATAACTATTTGTTTGAACGGTAGTAAACCACAATTCAATGCGTCCGCTTCAGAAATGAAAGTGCATAATACTCATAACAAGATAATTAATAAAATTTAACGTTACAGAAAGATAACTACTAAGAACACTTAGTTAAAGTGGACGCAATTCACGAGGATGGCCTCGTATCATCAGCACTTTTTATACCGTTTGTGGTACCAAAAGCTGCATGTGGTGTGTGGTTCCAAACGGTAGCAAGTGTTGATGATACGAAACCATCCTTGGAAACGCATTCCCTGAAAGTACAGTGTTTGTAAATTTATCACTGTGTAAGTTAAATCTTATTAATTATTTCGTTATAAATTAGTCATTTCAAGATGTGGGATGGAACAAGAATACATAGGTACACACAATTATTATAATTTTGATAGAAGAAAATACGAAATTTTTTTTACGGTATAGCCTACAGATTGTTCAAAATAAATTGCAGAGCATGTTCACATGAAGAATATTTTTAAATGCTTTAAGTTTGTATGCAACACATTCTTGTAATATCCAACCATCATTTAAGGTAAGCAATGCATCAGTAAGTGTAACATTTCCTTGCTCAGTAGTAATATGGAGTGTGCGATGAGTGACTGTATTACCCGGTTGATATTGTTTGTAACCGGAAGCATGCGAAGTTGACAAACCTGGCGAGAAGTCTTCATATGAAACATTTGCTGGTGATTTTTCACCTAATATATTTCCTGCCATAGTAGACGAACCAGGCGAGAAGTCTTCACATGAAACATTTGCTGGTGGGTTTTCACCTAATACATTTCCTGCCGTAGTTAAAATTCCGATTTTGAAACGTCGCTTTTGCTCCTCCGTCATTTTTCTCATATTCGGTAATACGCTCATTAAAAATGAATAGTCTGCATCATCATATTTTCTCACTGTCTGATTGCGGAAAAATTTTCCATTGCTGATCTGTTGACGTCTTGTAGCGACAGTAATTGATCAGAAACTTTTCGGTATTTGTTTTTTTTTTGGAGTTGCGAAGAGGCACGATTTATTTGTTTCGAACGGCGTTCTTCTTCTTCCTCTTCTTTTTCTTCCTGATGAAATGGTGCTACAGATTGACGTTCCGTTTGAATCTGGGGAGAATCCTCATCCTTAAAAGATTCCGTTTCGTGTAAGATCTCTTCACTCACTCTTCCGTCGTTTGCCTGACTTACGTTACTTTTCGTTTGGCGGGATTTTATAAATGTCTCAAGAAAACCCATACATTCGGCCAACTAGTATCGCTTCTTATTTACAGTACCTGATCCTGACGGCGTATATTCTCGTAGGTGTTTTATGTATCTTCCTCGCAGGTTTTTCCACTTTATCTTCCAATCAGGCACTGCAATGAATCTACCATTCTCCTTGATTTCATTTGCTATTGCAATCCAAGCTTGATCTTGGGCTCTGGTACGGTGGTAATCCGCCGAGGTGTGGTCATATAAGCACGGATGCTGCTCAACGAGTTGCATAAAATTAATATTGAAATCCTGGTCGTCGCATATGATTACACTTTATTATTATTTATGATTATAATTATTTATTTGTGAATATTAATTCTCAGTCTGTTTTGCGAATCACTCTGAAAACACAGTACAGAAACGGACGTGAACGTGGCGAAAATAGAACACGATGTAATCGAGTGGCGGAGACGTGGCGGATGTGACGAGGCGCAGCCGCCACGTCTCCGCCACGCCACTTCTTTTGGCGTCAGTCTATGTACTAACCAATGTTATTTATCCCAGCGACGTCACGCCTCCGCCACGTCTGTGGGCGCCTCGCCCTTGCTGACATATGCTTCAGAAACCTGGACAATGACAAAAAGTAGCGAGCAACTTCTAGGTTGCTGTGAAAGACGGATTCTAAGAACAACATTTAGATGAGTACAAGGAAATGGAATGTGGCGCAGGCGTTATAATTATGAACTATACCATCTTTACAAAGAGCCGGACATTGACAGGATAATGTCCTATGAAACGTATTTTCTACCAGAAACCAATGGGTAGTAGAAAAAAGGGAAGACCCCAAAGTAGATTCAAAGACCAGATAGAGGAGGACCTCGGAAAGCTGAACATAAGAAACTGGAAAGCCAGACACGCAATAGGGAAGAATGGAGTCGTCTCTTGGAGCAGGCCAAGACCTGCCAAGGGTTGTAGAGCCACGGCTGATGACTGAACGTTTCCCTTGCTGAAATCTACGTCCGTAATCAGGCTAAAAATTTATTGCATCTGTTAACGCCCTACTAACAAACACTTTTACCAAAGTCACGTGTAATTCATGAGTTTCCATCGCAGCTATTGTAATCTACAAAACACTATTCTATTAGTTCTAAAATTTATCGAACTGTTGACCGTATTAAATAGTTTACAGTTTTCTCGTTAGATGTTTTTGGTGGGCTCACGACATCCGTCCTCAGTTTCAACCTTCGGACGAGGTCTCAGTGTCCGACCAGCGCTCACAGGTGGGATCAACGATGATTCTGGTTCGGAATATAAATCCTGGTTCCTAGGCTTGGGGGCGAGTAGCGAGGCCAATGGAACGATGTGACGTTGTGATCGTCGGGACCAACCAGAAGCCGGAACTGTGGCTTGGCAGAAGTGGATGTAGGTCGGGTATTGAGACCTCGTATTGTGAGGGCGCGGCCGTAACGTCTGGCGGAAAACTCGTTACCACTGAGCTACGTAGTAACAGGCGGAAATTTTTAAAACTATAGACACGAACTATACCATCTTTATAAAGAGCTGGAAATTGTCAGTGTAATCAAAATATACAGGCTAAGGTGGGTTGGACACATAGAGAGAATGGAGGAAGGACAGCCTACGAAACATATTTTCTACCAGAAACCAATGGGTAGTAGAACAAGGGGAAGAATCCGAAGTAGATTCAAAGACCATATAAAGGAGGGCGTCAGAAAGCTGAACATAAGAAACTGGAAAGCTAGGGCACTCAATGGGGAAGAATGGAATAGACTCTTGGAGCAGGCCAAGACACACCAAGGGCTGATGATGATGATGATGAGAGACGAACCTTGAAAGTACACGATCAATAAATATTCTAATAAAGAATTATCTTTGATGTTTAATAATCTGTCTCTGACAATGACCTTCAATAATCTGTCTCTGATATATCTTCATTTAAGATATAGTTGAATTCAGCTTTAGAAAAACAGAGACGCACCTATCGCAACCTGGGGATAGCCATCAATGGCGAAGAGCTCTTCACTTTGTATTTCGCGAATGATCAAGTACAGCGGCTAATTATAGCTGAAGATGATGATGACATCTGTTATATGCTTCGGAAATTAGATGAAGAATACCAGAAATGGCGCTTAACGTTAAATACAAATAAGACTGAATTACATGCAGAATTATACTGTTGGAACGGGGACAGTATACTCATACAAATACCTTGGTGTCACGGTTACAAAGACGACACAAGTGAAGCAGAAATTAAAAATAAACAGAATTATTACTGTTGCACACCACTATAGAAAAATTATTCCGATTAGCGCCTTCAAGCTTCTCAGATCATCGGACGATGAGCTGAGAAGCTTGAAAGCGCCAATCGGAATAATTTTTCTATAGTGGTGTGCAACTGTAATAATTCTGTTTGTGATTATAACCACTAACACAACTTTCTTCATTAGAAATTGAAAATCGTATAAGACAAGGGAAACAAGTGACGAGACAGTTACATTCCACTTCATGGACCAATCGACTAAGCTTTGAAACAAAAATCAAAATATATAAGACAATAGCGGAGAGTATTGCAACATATGGAGCTCTGAAGTGTGGGACACAACAGAACATATGAGGAAAAATTAAAAGCCAAAGAAATGGGATACTGGAGAAAGTTCCGTAGGCGTACATTGCAAGACAGGGTTAAAAATAAATAAACGAATAAGAGAAAGAATAACTATATATATACCAGTATAATGCACCAGTATACAATTGGTGCAAAAAGATTAAGATGATAGGAGCATGTGTGCCGTATGTGCAGTAATAGACGGCCAAAGAAAGTGCTAGAATGGATTTCCCATCCTGAAAGAAGAAAACGAGGGAGGCCTCGAAAGACTTGGATGGACGGCATAAGGAATGTAATGGTCCATAGAAATTTGAAGGATGATGATTGGAAAGGTCATAAAGTTTGCAAGCTACAATGCAAAAAAACGACATTAAATGTTCCAAATCGCAAATATAATATAATATTGTGATATTATTCAATATAGTTTCTTCTGCAAGTAGTGTATTGCGTTTTTGTCGTTGTGATTCCGTACGCATGTTCCACTGAAAAAAACAGCATCATCAGACGTTTGTTAGAAAATCAGTAACAATCGAAATAATTCTTTGGAGCTATGGAGCGGTTGTATACGGCATTCTGGAAATGGCATTAAGTTCCTATACTCCGTGCAGGGAAAATCCTGACATTCACTCACTGTGGTAGTGAAGGGGGCAACGTTTTGTTAATACATATTGTATAAAGAAATGACTAACGAACGCAGGGACTGAGCATCTCCCGGGATAAATAGATCCACTTTTATCAAGTTCCAACGGTCTCCAAGGAGGGCGGATGAGCTGGTAAAAGGATAGGCCACCCTCTTGTCCTTGGGATAGGAAAACGTCCTTAAAGGCGGATGAGGTGTAAAGTCAACGGCATCGGATGGAGAAGACAACGGGAAACCGCTCCGTTAAAGATCCAATAGGGTATCCCTCGGTTAAGGATGTTGAGAATGGTGGGAACTTCTCTACAGAGACTGTTCAAGGAAGGGAAGAACTTGTAACCCCCCAACGTTTGGCTTGAGAAAAGAGGAAGAAGAAAAATAAGAGGCAGAAGAAAAATAAGAGGAAGAAGAAGAAAAATAGGAGGAAGAAGAAGAGGAGGAGGAGGAAGAACAAGAAGAAGAAGAAGAGAACAGCGAGCACCTTGCAGCTGGCTACAACAAGCAGGTGTTACAAGAATTGGCTTTGTTTTTCTAAAAGACAGCGTAATTAAGAGATAATGAATGCTCAAACGTGCTTGCTGCGTTTATCGTTAAGTGGCAAGGTTGAAATAGTACAGTAGTAATGATATTTGTTGCGTTGCGCATCCAGCGGCAACAGGTAATTTTTGTACTGTCTAACGAGATCAGACAGATGCTTAACTAACTGGCTAACGGCTACGGCACTGCACGGAACTACCACACGACGACATAGTTTCCAGTTTACTCCACGACGCTACAGATCATGAAGAGCCCTGACCTCCACTCCTCTCTATCCAGGGTCGCATTAGAAGCGCATGGTACCCTATGCTGCCAACAGACTGGTGGCCCCCCCCCCGATTCAAAATTCAACCTTTTATCCGTTATTTACATTGATAAATGGCATTCACAATTTAAATAGTGATTACAATGAGCATGGTGGTATGTAAGCTTATAAAATACTAATCGATCAATTTTTACTTCCATATTTCCTTAAGGAATGGAAGTATGGTGATGGCAAAAAAAATCGTGTTCGAGATTATTGCAGATTCTGATTCTACTACACTCAAAACATGAAAAAAGTCGTTTTCCGAAAAGTGTCTGTGTGTGTGTGTGTCTGTGTGTGTGTCTGTGTGTCTGTAGATTTTTTTTCTATGGCAAACGATAACTGCCGCAAATTCAAACAGAATCAAATAATTTTTTGCATACAGCCCTGATTTGTAGAGGACTCGCGACCTATTGTTTTTGGTGAAGATCGGTTGAAGGAAAGGGGTAGTTTACCGGCAACGGTTTTTTTTTTATAAAGGGAAATTTTTTTTTTTGGCAAACGATAACAGCCGCAAATTCAAACATAATCAAATAATGTTTCGTATACAGCCCTTAATTGTAGAGTTCTCAAGACCTTTTGTTTTTGGTGAAGATCGGTTAAGGGAAAGGGGTAGTTTACTTGTAACGTTTTATGTTTTAACAAGGGTATTTCCTATGGCAAACGATAACAGCCGCAAATTCAAACAGAATCAAAAGATTATTTGCATACAGCCCTAAATTGTAGAGTTCTCAAGACCTATTGTTTTTGGTGAAGATCGGTTAAGGGAAAGGGGTAGTTTACCAACAACGTTTTTTTAACAAGGGTATTTTTTATGGCAAACGATAACAGCCGCAAATTCAAACAGAATCAAATAATTTTCTGCATACTGCCCTGATTTGTAGAGTACTCAAGACCTATTGTTTTTGGTGAAGATCGGTTGAGGGGAAGGGGTAGTTTACCTGCAACGTTTTTTATCAAGCGTATTTTCTATGGCAAACGATAACTGCCGCAAATTCAAACAGAATCAAATAATTTTTTGCATACAGCCCTGATTTGTAGAGTACTCGCGACCTATTGTTTTTGGTGAAGATCGGTTTGAGGGGAAGGGGTAGTTTACCTGCAACGGTTTTTTTTATCAAGGGAAATTTTTTTTTTTGGCAAACGATAACAGCCGCAAATTCAAACAGACTTAAATAATGTTTCGTATACAGCCCTGAATTGTAGAGTTTTCAAGACCTATTGTTTTTGGTGAAGATCGGTTAAGGGAAAGGGGTAGTTTACCTGTAACGTTTTATGTTTTAACAAGGGTATTTCCGATGGCAAACGATAACAGCCGTAAATTCAAACAGAATCAAACAATTATTTGCATACAGCCCTAAATTGTAGATTTCTCAAGACCTATTGTTTTTGGTGAAGATCGGTTGAGGGAAAGGGGTAGTTTACCTGTAACGTTTTATGTTTTAACAAGGGTATTTCCTATGGCAAACGATAACAGCCGCAAATTCAAACAGAATCAAATAATGTTTTGCATACAGCCCTGATTTGTAGAGTACTCAAGACCTATTGTTTTTGGTGAAGATCGGTTGAGGGAAAGGGGTAGTTTACCTGCAACGGTTTTTTTTATCAAGGGAAATTTTTGTTTTTGGCAAACGATAACAGCCGCAAATTCAAACAGAATCAAATAATGTTTCGTATACAGCCCTGAATTGTAGAGTTCTCAAGACCGTTTGTTTTTGGTGAAGATCGGTTAAGGGAAAGGGGTAGTTTACTTGTAACGTTTTATGTTTTAACAAGGGTATTTCCTATGGCAAACGATAACAGCCGCAAATTCAAACAGAATCAAAAGATTATTTGCATACAGCACTAAATTGTAGAGTTCTAAAGACCTATTGTTTTTGGTGAAGGTCGGTTAAGGGAAAGGGGTAGTTTACCAACAACGTTTTTTTAACAAGGGTATTTTCTATGGCAAACGATAACAGCCGCAAATTCAAACAGAATAAAATAATTTTCTGCATACCGCCCTGATTTGTAGAGTACTCAAGACCTGTTGTTTTTGGTGAAGATCGGTTGAGGGGAAGGGGTAGTTTACCGGCAACGTTTTTTATCAAGCGTATTTTCTATGGCAAACGATAACTGCCGCAAATTCAAACAGAATCAAATAATTTTTTGCATACAGCCCTGATTTGTAGAGTACTCGCGACCTATTGTTTTTGGTGAAGATCGGTTTGAGGGGAAGGGGTAGTTTACCTGCAACGGTTTTTTTTATCAAGGGAAATTTTTTTTTTTGGCAAACGATAACAGCCGCAAATTCAAACAGACTTAAATAATGTTTCGTATACAGCCCTGAATTGTAGAGTTTTCAAGACCTATTGTTTTTGGTGAAGATCGGTTAAGGGAAAGGGGTAGTTTACCTGTAACGTTTTATGTTTTAACAAGGGTATTTCCGATGGCAAACGATAACAGCTGTAAATTCAAACAGAATCAAACGATTATTTGCATACAGCCCTAAATTGTAGATTTCTCAAGACCTATTGTTTTTGGTGAAGATCGGTTGAGGGAAAGGGGTAGTTTACCTGTAACGTTTTATGTTTTAACAAGGGTATTTCCTATGGCAAACGATAACAGCCGCAAATTCAAACAGAATCAAATAATGTTTTGCATACAGCCCTGATTTGTAGAGTACTCAAGACCTATTGTTTTTGGTGAAGATCGGTTAAGGGGAAGGGGTAGTTTACCTGCACCGTTTTTTTATCAAGCGTATTTTCTATGGCAAACGATAACAGCCGCAAATTCAAACAGAATCAAATAATTTTTTGCATACATCCCTGAATTGTAGAGGTCTCAAGGACTTTCGATTTTGGTGAAGATCGGTTAAGGGGAAGGGGTAGTTTACCTGCAACCTTTTACGTTTTAACAAGAGTAAAGTACTTGCAAATTTATTTAACCTTTTTGAAACAATGGTAATTGTTAAAAATAAAATAATTTTGTTGCCAGGCAATAAAATTAAAATTTTTTAATTTTAATGTAATATAATATTTTTCATTTAATAGGGCAATAAAAAGGCAGGTAAGACACAAACACACAATTCACGTTATTTCTGGCCTCACTCATGTTTATTTTCTTACGTTTGCACGCTTTTTAAATGGAAAGTGCCGAAACCCACACCAACATAACGCGTGCAAGCCGAAAAAATGGACATCAATTTGCTTACTGGCGAAGCTAGTAGTTAATGAATGGGTAGGCAAAAATCTTATCTTAAATTTTTTTTAAGGAATCACTAAAAGGACGGTGGGTCAAATCGGACGCTGAGGTAGAGTTTGCTGTAACCGAATGGTTCCACAAACAGCCGTAAGAATTTTACTAGCAGGGAATCTACAGGTTAGCGCAACAGTGGAACTCATGTCTTAATGTTATTGGAGACTTCTTTTAAAATCGTTGAATAAAAAATGCTTTACAGCTCTATACGTGTGTCTATTGAACAATCCTTGTATTAGTCATACACAATAATACAACTGATTGAACTTCAAATTTTTAAACTTGGTTAGTTTCTATATATATGTTTAATGTTACAAATAATTCAAATAACAATCTTGATCATCTGTTAGTTCAGCGGAATAACAGTGACACTTTTAATAACCGCATAAAATAAACACTTAGTAACAACACAGGCGCTTTAACTTAACTGTTTGGACCACAGAAGTGAGGCATGCCTCAACGCTCTATGTGTACAGCGCGGGACAATCCCCCCTCCCTACACTTCCCTATCACACCACTACATTGCTTACATACGATGTATACAAAAAACGCTGAGGCAAGTTCAGGTTGCCTCATTCGATTTAAACGAACTATGCCGAATCTCACCTGTCACCATCTAGCGGTCGCTCAATAAAGCACGTTTCGGTTTAATAAATTTGACAGTCACAGTAACAATGTATAATCTTTACGTTATGTAGTTCATACGTATTTATAATTTTTATTCTACAGAATTTGTTAGGGTAGGCATTGCCTCAATTGCCTCCATGTAACTTCGCCACTGATATATATGTGTACAACGTTATCGGCAACAAAGAAGTAGTTTTTGTTAAAATTCCTTCCCGGGATATTTGGCCGTAGTCCAATGTTTTCTACAAAACCAGACATTTCGGCAATGCCATCGACTTCCATCATCAGTGAAAATCGAGTGCGATAACGTGAGGTGGTATACGTTAGTGACCACAGTACTGTGGTTAAGGCTGAAGCAGTAAGTAGAAAGAAGTAGTTTCTATGGTAATATTTCATTTCGAAAATGATTTTAAATATAAATCTTAGAATATGGAAGTCATGTATGGTTCTCCATACCGATATTTTCTTGATTTTACGCTAAGGAAGTCTTGTATAATTTCTTGTAAATTGAACGGTTCAAGCACCTCGCCTTCAATATTCAACCTTGCTAACGAAGATAATCTCTCATCTCCCATAGCTGAACTCAACATATCTTTAATGCGTTTTAATAAGGGAAATTTTCTTTCAGATTAGCAGCTAGATACTGGAATCGTCAAAAGCAGACGATAAGCAATGTACATATTCGAAAATACATAGTTCATTTTACAATCAATAATTCAGTTTAATACTCTGAGCGGACAAACTGTAATATCATTACAGTCGGAACCTACCATCTTCATTCGAACGATTTGAAAAAATCCCTTTCTTGTAAATTTACTTGTGCCAAAAAGTGCTCCAATTCTATTAGAAGATAGTTATTCAAATCTTTCGAGTAAACTTCTGTAATAGCCTCTGTATACTTCTATTGACTTTGAGTAAACTTCTGTAATAGCCTCTATATACCGTACTTCTATTGACTTTGAGTAAACTTCTATACGTTTAAAAAACAAAACGGAGCATTCGTCGAAAAGTGTGCACACATCTTTTTATGATTTTGGATTGAGGACATTTGTGTTTTTTTTTTCACTTTTATTATCTTCAAAAAGATTTTGTGATTTAGGGCTGAATGGTGCCTCCTCTGACAGCTGAGGTCCTGTTGCCCGGTGCTGCAGCATATCCTAGCGTTGTGCTTCTTCTTCTTCTTCCTCTTCTTTTTATCCGCCACTGTCTCTATCCTGTGCGACTCTTCGCCACCTTCTGACCACCATCCTTCTCAAGTCTTCATCTACATCGTCCACCCATCTTCTTCTTGGCCTCCCTCTTGTTCTTCTTCCTCCTGGTCCTCCAATGAATACTTTTTCCACTGCTCTTTCCTCTGTCAATCTTTGTACGTGACCTGACCACCTAATTCTATCTTGTTTTAGTGCTGTGACGATGTCCGGTTTCTTGTGTAGTTTGTACAATTCGGGGTTTCCCCTCATACACCACATTCCGGCATCTAGTATGCCTGCATATATCCTCCTCAGAATCTTTCTTTCCCATCTTCTGATCATATCTTCTTGGGCTGAAGTCATGGTCCAGGCTTCTGAAGCAAGCATACAGTACTAATGGCAGCAATACGGTTTTGTAAATCTGGACCTTGGAGGTTCTAGAAATGTTTCTGGACTTTAGGATAGGCACCAAAGAAAATGACTATCTATTTCCAATGGCTATTTTGCCTTGAATTCCCATTGCCATTTGATTTTTTGACGTAAAGAGGGACCCAAGATATCTAAAACTATCCACCCTCTCAAATTCACTGCTATTAACTTTAATATTTTGGATTCTTTCTTCTCGGACATTCTTCTTCATCAGCATGTATTTTGTGTTTTGGCTGTTCACTTGCAGCCCTAGGTTGGTCGAAGCATGCTCCAGAGAGGTGTACGCCTCTTCCAATGCCTGTTTGTTTCTTGTTACGTGAACAATATCGTCAGCATATGCTATGCACTGCGACCTGCTATTCACAATTGTGCCGCCAGGGTTTACTGGTAGCTGTCTTACTACTTACTACAAAAAGTTGGGTAAATACCTTTTTGAGCGTTTTCTTAACATGGTTTCAGTCGTTTTGAGCTTTTGTTGTATCAGAAATTCCACCAAAAATACTATATAATACACCCAAATTTCCCCATCCCAAAATTTTTTGTGGGCGCAATTTGCACCATATCCGTGTGCACCCCTTTCTCGGAATTTCAGTAAGAAAAATTGACTATCGGAGGAACTTATGTGTATGATGAAGCAAGCGCGTATTCATTATTGTAGTCACGGAGTATGACGTGCCTGGTTATACACGGATGCATTCATTATAAAACAGCTGATGCAACACAGTGATAGTGCAATTACAGCTTTGGGGCCGCGGACAATGCTAATGTGCTTAGTAACACCTACTGAACGTGCGATTTCTTACATGTGTTAATGCTTATTACTGCCTTTACTTTCATCTCAACGTATAAACGACAGTCATTCAGTAATTAAAGAGACAAATAGCTGTAGAGACAAAACGGCTTATTTAATCAGTATGACAATTTTTTTACTTACATGTTCCGTAAGGAAATGAAAGTATGATGACCGCGAAAAAAATTGTGTTCGAGATAAGCCTGATTCTGATTGAACTCGAAACATGAAGAAAAGTCATTTTCCGAAAAGCGCTCTGTGTGTAGAATTTTTTCTATGGCGAATGATAACTGCCGCAAATTCAAACAGAATCAAATAATTTTTTGCACATGTGCTTGAGTTGAAGAAGACAAGAGACCTATTGATTTAGGGAAAGATCGGTTAAGGGAAAGGGGTAGTTTGCCTGCAACGTTTTACGTTTTAACAAGGGTAAAGTACTTAATATTGATAAATAAAGTATCCTGAAAAGAAAGTCATAATAATCCACTGTAGAAAGGTAGACGAAATATCTATAAATGAAAAGCGTAGTTGAAGGGGGAGGAGGATAATTTTCTATAAATCAAAATGATAGTTGAAGGGGGAGATAATTTTTTTTATTTATATATATATACTACGTTATAGGCAACTAAGAAGTAGTTTCTATGGAAATATTTCATTCAATTTGTTAAACATAAAACTCGATTTACAAGATGGGGTTTTTTTTTTAGAAATTATCGAACCGAATTCAAGTAAATGATTTTAAATATAAATCTTACAACCTGGAAGTCACGTGTTGTTCTCCAGTGGTTCTCCATACCGATATTAATCTTACAACCTGGAAGTCACGTGTGGTTCTCCATACCGATATTAATCTTACAACCTGGAAATCACGTGTGGTTCTCCATACCGATTTTAATCATACAACCTGGAAGTCACGTGTGGTTCTCCATACCGATTTTTAAATTTTCAATATTATCCTCACCAATTATTACAGTTGTCCCAACTTTCAATAAGTTTTTTTTATGTCTGCTGGAAATAAATCTTTGTGTTGATGTCGGACCCATTTTTGATCATTTTGTTTGACCTCGTCATTTTCATACAACTTTGTACCATGTAACGCCTCTTTGAGTGGACCAAACAAGTAAAAATCAGATGGAGCTAAATCTGGACTGTAGCAGGAGTACCCATAGCATGGGTGCAATGGTGCAAGTCGCACCACTGGAATTTTGCGCGGGGGGGATTTTTCAAGGCGACTTTTGTAAATTTTGGGGGAGAGGAATTTCTGCGGTACTCAAACTTTTTCTTCTATTTTTAAATCCACCCCACGTATTTTATTTTTTATTTTATTACTAAACCTTCCCTGCCATTAATAATCGTCTTTTTCCTTTCATAATCCCTTGTTGGAAATAGAAGTTAAGCCAGCTGCTTAACCAGGGGCTCAATTGCTCCCTTACAAGCGTTGTATATGAAACAAATCAGTGAAAAAAAAAGAATGCAATTAAAAAATCAAGTTAGATTATCTTGAAAAGGCCTAATGTACTACTAATCATTTTAGGCCAGGTTTGACCAGGCTTTTACAGTTCTCATAAATTAGTTATTGATTAGGCATACTAGAAAACCTTTTGGTATTGATAAAAAGAATAACATTACTTTTTGATTCCAATAATTGCTTAAATGGCTTTAGTTTTTCAAACACGTTTGGATAAAGCCAAGATCCACCGTTAACTGGGGGTTATTCCATACCCCCGTATTGTGATCCCCCCTACTCCCGAAATCAAATTTGGGGGCTTTTGGAATAGTTGTGTGGAATTGCACCATGGCCTTTGGGGGGGGGGATGGGCATCTCTGGACTGTAGGGAGGGTGAGGTAGAGCCTCCCAAGCCAATGTATTGAGGGTTTCGCGTGTTAACTGACTGTGTGTGGACGGGGGTTGTCGTTAAAGGGAATGACGTATTCGCACGTAAATCCAGGACATTACCGCATCCTACCGGCTTTATTTTTTTGATAAACACGGCAGAGTACTATCTACTGGTCCGCTGATCTTCTAAAAACAGAAACAAAAACGGTCTTCAGCATCCCAAAATATCATCAATATTGTTACGACATCACAGAACAATCTACGTGTTTCTCGAACGATCCATTGGAATCCGGCTGAACGTTGTGGCGTACGTGATTTCAACATGCGCTTGCGAGACTTTTCTAGACGCGCCGCCAGCCTCGCTGACTGTGTCAAGGCCGCAATTAATTATGTCGTAGTACAGAGATAACGCATAGTTGTGGAATGTTCTGGTCTGTGAGCGGGGTATAAACACAAGGCGGCAGCGGCCTTAGTTCAGTATATATTGTCAGGCGATTACAAGTGATTACTCTGTGCGTTCAAGTGGTTATTGTGGCGAAGTGTTGTGTTTATAATCGGGCGGTATAATTGTAATTCAATTGTGTTTTATATTAGTTGACATTTTATTGCGTGTGAACAATTTTTATGTGATTTGTTGTAAGAGACTGTGTTGTTAATTACGAACTGTTTAACTGTGCTAATTAAAGGTGGTGATTAGTGACTTCATTGGTGTCTTGTATTTTGTTTCCACTGTACCATACGACGATCAAGTAGACCGTCGTAACAATACGATTTTTCCTCCTGACGGTTGATTATGAACTATTCCTGACAGGTGAATTCGTCTAATAAAACCATTAAATAATATGCTTTTTAAGTCTAAGGCATTTTTTGTTGAAAATGAAGTCATTTTGAGTAACAGAGACTTTTAGCATGACCGAGTTGGTATCACTGATTCCTTGCTATTGTAAACTCAATTCTCGCGGATGCTTTCCGTTTGTTACTCACAATAACGCTTATTTACTGAAGTCTCTTTCCTTCTATTTGCTTATAGCACAGTCACTGAAGGAATTTTGTGCAGAAATATTCAAAATTAATATTTTTTAACAAAATTATGAACACGTATTGGTCAAAGTGTCTTTTATAAGACTGCGGTGTAAAGAATTGTTAAAATTTAGTTAAATTTAAATAAATGTAACTTTTATTAATAAATGTAGAAATATGTCCATTGCGCGTATTAATATTAATAGTTAAAAACTAAAAAAAAAATATTAATATGTAACTATTGTACGTAAAACTACAATATTTGAGATTTCTCTTCTACGTAGTGAGAATTTATATCCGTGCATGGGCATAAAAAGAAAACAGACCCTGAAAGTTGAAGAATTTTAGGGGAGAGCGACGTCAGCTGGTACATGCGCCAAACAGATATTGAATTAACGCAGTTCGATATTGAATGTTCCGTGAGTTCGATACTATTTTTTATATTGTATTTTGCTGGAAGTTCAATTTTATGTTTTAAGATTTGTGTTAGTAATTTTGATATTTTATAATTTGGTGCGGTTCTAGCGTTTATTAAAGGTCTGATAGGTTTATTGATTTTCTGTAATTTTATTAAAGAATTTAATTTTGGTGCACAAATTTTTCAAATATTGTGTATGATGAGGAAGAAATAGAAATAGAAAACTTGACTTCTGAATCTTTTCAAGAAATTGGAGAAGAAATCGATTTTTAAATATATTTATCATTATAAAAATAATTGTTATAATTAAATTTTATAAATAAATAATAAATGTACTAAAAAGTTAATTTCCACCTTGATAATTGTGAGAAATTCCGAAAAATTGAAGAAAATAACGATATTTTAATAATTTTGTAAATCATAATAAGTTATAAGTAAATAATTTATAATTTGTATAAATAAGAAATGTGTTTTAAAAGTTATTTTATTGTTAAAATCTTCAATGATCGGAAGAAAAACTATTTTTAAATATTGTAACGGTACATAACCCGGTCCCAATAAATTAACTTTTGTAATACCATAAAGGTCAGAAATGGGTAACCTATAACGAGCTCAAAATTAAATTGTATCACTAAACATTATAAACAATTAGAGTGATATACAGTGACAAGTGAGTTATAGTGTACCCATTGAGGTAAAAAGTGAAAGTGAAGGGAACTTCTTACAGAATTGTGCTGTAGGTGTGAGCATTATAAACGATGATAGTAGACTATAATGCTACTAACTGATTATGTATTTTGTTAATTTATTGTAATGTTTATATTGTGTAGACAACCAAGTTTAATACCTAAGTTAATTTTATATTTTTTAAAATATTTGTGTTATAGCATAAGATAACCCAGGGTTCGTTTTAAAAAACATAAAAGATTTAAATATCAGATGATAATAAAAAATTAAAATAATACTGTATGAGGGAAATGGCAGAAGGAAGTAGTGCAGTGTAGGAATACTATGAGAGACTAATAAATAATATATAAATTCATTTAAAGTTAATAAAAATATTAAATACTTATATCCAGAGTTATAAGGAAATGAACAGAAACCTATTATGTAAACCAAATTGGGAAAGAAACCGAAATTAAAAAGAATTATTTTTCTGTAAATAAAATATAAATTTATAATAATTACAAACTGCCTATATACTAAAAAGTAAATAGCAGAACCAATAAAAAGATATAAAAAATTATGGGTTACTAAGAGTAACGAAAAATAACAAGTATTGTTAATAGAATTTATAAATTAAACCTGTCCAGTTGACAAAATGATGATATCACAATTTTATTAAAATATTCTTTTAGAAACCTTTGAGAAGTGCAAAATTGGTACAAAATTAAACAACAGTATGAACATTATATACTAATACCTTATTTATCAAAGTCAAATTGCTATACTCCATAATAAAAGTGAAAGAAAATCAATTCTGGACGATCAGGCCTAGTTTCGCTATGTGTCAAGTTTGAAGAGAGAATATTTTCCAGACGGTAATGAAATTACAACAAAAGACGGACACCACCGGAGAAACGGCTTCATTCAAGTACGAACTTTAAGAAGAGAGGTAATATAAACATTTCGTTTAATATTTAACGAAGAAAACTCATTCCGAATGGTTGTATAGAACAAAAACTATTAAAAATTTATCACATGTTCTAATGAAAACAAACGCACTCTGCTCTCTTACGGACATTTTCGGAACTACGTACTAAGCGAAAATAAACAAATTTTTGAATATTTTTCGGTATTTGTAAAGCGTAGTATAATTATCCATTTCTGACCATCTCATAACAAAAAGAACTTACCCTTAACCCTGGGGAAATAAAAAGAATTATATATTGATTGATGTGTTAAATATAGTATAAGATTTGGTAAAAAACCATATATTTTCTTGACAATTCCATGTTTACTCAATGAAGTCGATATTATGTTTTAATTAAGGAAAAGATCGATTGTGATATTTGTATTTTGGCGGCAGGGAAAAAACCAATAATATAAATAATAAATATTATTGAAAAAATGATATTGAATAAAAAAAATGTGTTATATTTTTTGTAGTGGGTAGTTGTAATAGATTTCAGAACAAAATAGAAGAGGTCGATCCACCGGGTCATATTCTGCCACAGGGTAGTCTGGTTGAACTATGTGTGGAGACTCGTCTCACAATCAGCTGATTTAATTCACGGCGAACAATTTGAAAAAATTTCAGAAATCGTCTAAACCGAGTGTAAACAATCAGTACTTACTCTCTCTTCAACATAAGGCGGAACAACTTCCCTACTTGACCCAAATCACACACACTCGATTTCGGCTTTGGTTGAGTAACATTACCAACAACTTTATTTAAACTTCTGTCTTTATAATTCTTAAGTGCCGACTGCGGAGAGGTGAAAACCTCTGATCAAAAAAAAAAAAAAAACCGCTACGTTACAAAATTGGCGCTTACAACAGTGGGGCTGAATTAACGAAACCCGTAATTGCAATACACTCTTGGAGAGGCGGAAACCTCGGACTAAAACCGCTACGTTACAAAATTGGCGCTCAACGTAAAAGGGCTGTAATTAGAAAAGAATTTTGATATATTTAATAAATATATATACCAAAAAATCTAATTATCGTCGGCAGTTATGAGAAAACAAGAAATGCATAATACCCGAGGCAAATCGAAGAAGAGGGCAGAAGAAAAGGAGAAGGAAGAAGGTGGACAGGAACAAGAAATAGAATTAGTCACGGACAGTGAAATGGACCAACAGACAGGTGATAAAGAAGAAACCGAAGTAGTTATGGACCCGGAAACGGAAATAATTGAAGATGATGCCCAAGGGGACCAACCAGACAAAGCGGTAGCCAGAGAAGAACCTAATTGGCAAGACATGATGAAATTTATGGCTGAACAATTTAGAAAACAGGAGGAAACTTCAAAGCAAACCAATAACAAAATAGATGAAAATTTTAAGAAACAGGAGGAAAACTTGAGACAGACCAATGAGGAAAATAAGGAGAATTTTAAGAAACAGGAGGAAAACTTGAGACAGACCAATGAGAAAATAGATAGCATTCAGGAAAGTTTAGTCAAACAACTAAATGAAAAAATAGAGACCATTCATGGAAATATCAAACAAACCATGAATGAACAATACCATAAACTGAAAGAAACTGTTGAAGGACAAAGAGAAGAGATGAATGCAAAATTTGAAGAGAATAAAGAAAGTTTAAAACAATTTGAGGGTAAAATGGAGAATTTCAATAAGGAGATATGGGAAACTTTCGGAGAGAAGTTTGAAAATGTTAATACACTTAGCCAGAAAGCAGATACATACAAGGAGGAGACAAATAAACAAATGGACCATAGTGTCAAGAATTTGGATGAAACATCAGACAGCACTTCAGAAGGTATTAAAGTAAGTCCGAATACAGAAGAGAGGAGGAAGGAAATAGAAATTACAGAATACCAAGGTGTAATGCCATCGGAAAATAAAAATAGCCACAACAAAGAGGATAATCAATACCTGGAAAAGAAGACCAAGGAAATAAGAAAAACATGTAGAAAGAAAATAATAAATACAAGGGAAGAATGGGAGATGATTACAGATGGATTAATTAATGTATTTAACCTCCCAATTAATGAACAGAGGGAAGTAATTAAGTTGGGATATCATTTAAATATGTCGACGATTGAAGTGCATCAGAAGATATCAGTCATATCATCAAGACGGAATATATCATTAAAAAATTTGATAAATTATCCAGAGGAAAACGGGAATGGAATGATATTAAAAATGAGTGAATATGTTATGTCAGAGGAGGTGCAATACCTGTTAGTTAAAAAAGAACTAACAATGACGGAAAACCGTGACTTCAATGAAGACTTTGTATCAGCTGAGTTACGATGCCAGGTGAAAGAGAGGTATTTAACAAATACCAAAATCATTATGAACACCCCAGTAATCCGAGAACATGTAGTACCTGAGTTAAGGGACCATGGTTAACCTAAATGATCACAAACCAGAAAAGGGGACTGAAATTCTGAAAACCGACCCAGCAACCCATTGAATAGCGGAAGAAAACCCCAAAATTCTAAAAGCATGTAAGGACATCTTACTCAAGATATTTTGAAACCATATAATTTAAAGTGAAGAGACTAAAACCCCAAAATTCAAAAACTATGTAAGGACAACTTACTCAACAATTTATTCAGGAACAAGACGATTTAATAAAAACTACGTAAGGACAACTTACTTAATTTATTCAGAAATAATACGATTTAAGATATTTTGAAACCAGTTGATTTAACAAAAAATAAGAACTGATTAGTAAATAAGAGTTATAAAGAATTGATTTAAAATGAAATAATAGGAAAAAGTAATATTTTTAATGGTAACAAACAGAAGAAAAATTAAATGAACAAAAACAATTGATGGTAATGTGCTCAGAAAAGAAGAATAAAGAATAATTTAATGACTCCAATGAAACTGAAGGAGGATGATAATTAATACAATAATTAGAATTTCTCGGAATTGAAGATTATATAAGAAGAAATGATACGGAGAAATATGTCACAAGAAGTAAAGTCAAAAGAATTTTAACATAAGGCCTATCAATAATGTTATATGCTATTAGTTAATGATAAAGAAGAAGGAATCAAGGAGAAGAAGAAATATATAAATAAATGCAAACAGCTACAGTATGAAGAATCCCAAAAGTGTTCAGTACTAGTCGCTAATTGACTACTACTTATAATTTTTTTTATTTTTATGTATTGACCGTAGAAATGTTCCGGCAATAATTTTTATGAGCAGGGATGATGTTCCCCTGGTCTCAGAAGGTGTAAGGATGGACAGAGGAGTATGGACCCAGAGTGGCCACCCTACTGGTACCACCGCACAAGATAGGGAAAAATGTTAGGGAAATTGAATATTTAAGGGATAATAATTATAAAATAGCTGAAAAGAGTGATATTAGATTCCAGAAGTATAGATGAAGAAAATAGAAGGAAGATAGCAGAGCGAAGCTGAATTGAGAAAGCGAATTTATAGTAGTAAATATAAATGAGTGTTAAAACAAGTTTAATATAATTAGTGTGACCAGTCCTTATCAAATAAAATGTGGAAGTACCACTACCCAGAGAAATAAATAATTGATGAATTTGCCTCCAAGAGAGAGAGAGTAGAGTAAGAAAACAGCAATTACCACCAGTCTGCATTACCAGTCGGTTTACAACCAGTTTGAAATAAATGAAGATATTATGAAGAATAAAGCCAAGACTATTAGAAGAATTGAAACAATCAACAATTTATTTTAATAAACGAGTAAAACCAAAATAAATTTGTTCTAGTGGGGGGGCTTTATGTAACGGTACATAACCCGGTCCCAATAAATTAACTTTTGTAATACCATAAAGGTCAGAAATGGGTAACCTATAACGAGCTCAAAATTAAATTGTATCACTAAACATTATAAACAATTAGAGTGATATACAGTGACAAGTGAGTTATAGTGTACCCATTGAGGTAAAAAGTGAAAGTGAAGGGAACTTCTTACAGAATTGTGCTGTAGGTGTGAGCATTATAAACGATGATAGTAGACTATAATGCTACTAACTGATTATGTATTTTGTTAATTTATTGTAATGTTTATATTGTGTAGACAACCAAGTTTAATACCTAAGTTAATTTTATATTTTTTTAAATATTTGTGTTATAGTATAAGATAACCCAGGGTTCGTTTTAAAAAACATAAAAGATTTAAATATCAGATGATAATAAAAAATTAAAATAATACTGTATGAGGGAAATGGCAGAAGGAAGTAGTGCAGTGTAGGAATACTATGAGAGACTAATAAATAATATATAAATTCATTTAAAGTTAATAAAAATATTAAATACTTATATCCAGAGTTATAAGAAAATGAACAGAAACCTATTATGTAAACCAAATTGGGAAAGAAACCGAAATTAAAAAGAATTATTTTTCTGTAAATAAAATATAAATTTATAATAATTACAAACTGCCTATATACTAAAAAGTAAATAGCAGAACCAATAAAAAGATATAAAAAATTATGGGTTACTAAGAGTAACGAAAAATAACAAGTATTGTTAATCGAATTTATAAATTAAACCTGTCCAGTTGACAAAATGATGAGACCACAATTTTATTAAAATATTCTTTTAGAAACCTTTGAGAAGTGCAAAATTGGTACAAAATTAAACAACAGTATGAACATTATATACTAATACCTTATTTATCAAAGTCAAATTGCTATACTCCATAATAAAAGTGAAAGAAAATCAATTCTGGACGATCAGGCCTAGTTTCGCTATGTGTCAAGTTTGACGAGAGAATATTTTCCAGACGGTAATGAAATTACAACAAAAGACGGACAAAACCGGAGAAACGGCTTCATTCAAGTACGAACTTTAAGAAGAGAGGTAATATAAACATTTCGTTTAATATTGTAACAATTTAAACGAGGTCGTACCTGTTAAAATGTCTCACACTTGTTTATTTTGTGTATTAGTGTGATTGTAGTGTGTTTGCCTCACACTGGTTGTTACATAAATCGACGTCACTACTGGAGTCCGTAGCGTTGTCAATGTTACCAGTACAACCTACCTGTTAATTCATAGGGATTACGATTCCCGGGTGGCGCCAAATTGTTTTGTTAAAACAATTAAAACATTTAGTTTTTAAAGTAATATGTGGTATTAGCATGGACAGCTGTGGCGTTCGAATTATTCCCGCTGCTACACAGGTTGGCTTCTCGGCCACTCGTGACAAGCGCTAGTTGGCTATGACTTAAACTTCGCTAACACACAAAAATTTACAACAAAAATCCTATGAAATAACAAGATAGTATTGTTCTGTACTGCGTTTTTTAATACACATTTAATTATTAATAAACATGACAATTGAATAGTAAACAAATTTATAATATTATGCTCCGGCTTAGAGCTTGAAACACAAAACACCTCAGGTTGGCAAAATTGATTCAAAACGCTATCATTCAGTTGCTTCTAACAAATTAATATGTTTTTACAATCTGGGGTTCTTTTGATCATGAAAATAGACATAAACGTTGATTACATGAAAAGAAAGTACACTATTATACCTTATAGGTACTTAGGATTTATAATGTGTTTGTACAATTTGTTCTGTAGTGTCGTATTTCTGTTACTGTAGTTATGTTCACCAATAAGGTTATCTTTATAAATGTTTTTTAATATAAGTAAGTAAATTATGCCTTTACCTTTGAAAGAAAATACTATTTTTAAATAGTGAGAAATTTTATCATTTGAAAATAATTTAAGGGATTTGGGGTTTTTTAGGAGTAATAATTATTCGGTACTTATCAGTTCGTCTCACGTTGAAGGGTCATCATGGGTAGGCGTGTATTTTTCGAATTTGGGCTGGTTGTAGGCTTCCAGCATCTTCTTCAAACTGGTCTGGGTTTTTCCTTTAATTAGTTTGTTTAATTTTATTCCTGGTCATCACTAATTCTGTACAGATCGACGTTTCTTCACATTGGATCATTTCGGTTCACTATTCGACTTGTTGTAACTGTTTAAATTAAAGTTTTAGTTTGTCTAATTTCTTGCGTGGCGTACCCACGCTTCGTTTCTTCAGCGTCTATCTAATTTTTTAACGGAAAAATAAGCCTCAAATGACTCGTTGTCATAGTAACTAATAATTCGATGCTAGTTTAATTACTCTTTGCTTACATTGTTAGAGATATTTGAATTTTTATTCAAATTTATTAAGTAATTTCCTAATGATTTTATTCCCTTATAATTCCTTTGGGATAATAAATGACATCACTATTATTTTTCTTTCCTTTCAAAGTTTACAATGATACCTCATAAGGTCATATTTTGTTACACTTTAACTATAGTCTAATTAGTTGACATTTAAAAAATAACATATCTTTCTTGAATTAAATTATTACAATAATATTTCTGTGTAGAAATAACTGATATACAATCATTGTCCATTCACTGTTCTTAGATTAGTAAGATTTTTTATGAAATTGATACAATTTGCATTTGAAATGTTCTTGGCAGTTAACTGTTTTCCTAGTTACAAACAGCCATGATTGTTTTCTAGTGTATTTCCCTTTTAAATTACATTCTGAATTCAGCCTGATGGGCTTCGTTTATTTGTTTGTGTTTTAATTATTATTCAACATACATTTTCATTGCTTTTCATTTAAAATATAATAGTTAGGTTTATGGACTGTAAGTCCCCTTTCAGTCATATTCCTTCTTTAACATTGAATCAATTATTCTTTATAAGTCATAAATTATTCTTAGTATTAACATTGATTTCTTTCTTGTCTTATAAACTAGGGTGATAAACAGTGTCACTTTCTCTAATAATATGAAGGTTAATTCCCCTTTCAACATGGGGTGTTGTATTCTTTATAATTTTAATCTTTAATAACAAACTTTACTTCTATCCTATCATGCCATGTTAACACAAGTTATGGTACTGGGCTTTCTCCCTGATATGTCACATGCTTCCCTTATATTAATTTTAAATACTATTTTTAATTACATCTAGGTATACAACTAATTATAGTTCCACTCCAATCATTGGTAATTTATCAATGTTTTCAAGAGTGTCTATTTCCTTAGCATTCTAACTTGAATGTTTCACATTCACCTTCACTATTTTTTATTTAGGGCATTAACACTTCACTAAAACACTTCACTTTGGTTCACTGTTTTGTCATTAGTGTTATTTAATGGGTAACCCCTATACCTACTCCTACCATTTCTCACTATTTTTGTTTTAGTATTATTTTTACTATAAACAATATTAGGCTAGTTGAGTTTTGGGTTGAATCTAACCTTTCTGACAGGGTTAGTGTACCCTTCCTATACTACATTGTTTTACAATTGTATTGTCTTAAAAATTGGATACATATGTTAAATTAATGCTAATAATAACATTGGTTTTATCAATATATAATTATTTAAGGTTTATTGACCGTATTCTATCTTTAACATAAAATCTCTCCCTTTTATATATGTGTGTTAGTTTCCCTTGGGTTTTATCTGTCTCCTCTTCATTCTTCCTCTTCTTCTTCTTCTTCAATAATCTTCATCTTCATTCTTCATCTTGGTTTGGTTCTCCTTTAGTTCTGTGTCCATCATTGTTTTGTTAATCACATTTTCTTAAGTATGTTTGGGTTGTCGGCTTAATCATGTCAAAATATTTACATTTTAATAAGTATGTTACGTGGTTCCCTTCTTTATATTTATGTTTTTTGGCTCAATCACTTGGGTTGGGTAATATCGTTGTACGTCATATCAAAGTATTTACATTTTAATCATTTTTTACACATTTTATTTCATATGAAGTAACTTTTATATTAAGAATTATCTTTTTTATTATTGGTACGAGATTTGGCTTAATTGTATCGTTACAATATTTAACGAAGAAAACTCATTCCGAATGGTTGTATAGAACAAAAACTATTAAAAATTTATCACATGTTCTAATGAAAACAAACGCACTCTGCTCTCTTACGGACATTTTCGGAACTACGTACTAAGCGAAAATAAACAAATTTTTGAATATTTTTCGGTATTTGTAAAGCGTAGTATAATTATCCATTTCTGACCATCTCATAACAAAAAGAACTTACCCTTAACCCTGGGGAAATAAAAAGAATTATATATTGATTGATGTGTTAAATATAGTATAAGATTTGGTAAAAAACCATATATTTTCTTGACAATTCCATGTTTACTCAATGAAGTCGATATTATATAAGACGGGGAAGAGCTTTAAATGTAAAAATTAGAAAAAAGATGGGGATAGAGAGTAAGTTGTTTCAGGACATTGAAAGGAACCAGTTGATTTGGTACGACCACGGCCAGAGGATTGGGGATGAGAGACTTGTGAATACAGATGGTGATACAATGGGTACCTTCTTACAGTCAGAAGGGGAAAGACCGAAACAGTCCTGGAACGAAGGCATAACAAGTGCCGTGGGCACACGAGATCTTCGGGATGGAACGTGGAATGATCGTATCGAGTGGATTTTAACCATCGGACAACGTTTAGAAACCGGTTTATATAAATATATTTATTATTTATTTATTTATTAATCTTCGACGGTTTTTCCCAACAAAGAAAGCTTCTTTTAATCACTTAACTGTCTACCAGAGAGGGTAGATCACTTAACGTGATGAGGTAGAGGGGTGAATTGGGGGACTTTGCAGGATGAATGTTTTGGCGTAGATGGGTAGAGGGGTGAATTGGCGGACACCGCGTCAATTATTACCGATACTGATGATGGCCTGCGATGGTGAGGGCGAAACGTCTGTCAGCATAGACTCTAGACCACGGCCTAACAGCCCGGCTGATAATACTTCCAACTTGTGAACATCTGCCGTGAAAGCTTTAGGAATTCCTCTAGACCACGGTCTAACAGCCCGGCTGTTAATACTTCCAACTTGTGAACATCTGCCGTGAAAGCTTTAGGAATTCCTCTAGACCACGGTCTAACAGCCCGGCTGATAATACTTCCAACTTGTGAACATCTGCCGTGAAAGCTTTAGGAATTCCTCTAGACCACGGTCTAACAGCTCGGCTGATAATACTTCCAACTTGTGAACATCTGCCGTAAAAGCTTTAGGAATTCCTCTAGACCACGGTCTAACAGCCCGGCTGATAATACTTCCAACTTGTGAACATCTGCCGTGAAAGCTTTAGGAATTCCTCTAGACCACGGTCTAACAGCCCGGCTGATAATACTTCCAACTTGTGAACATCTGCCGTGAAAGCTTTAGGAATTCCTCTAGACCACGGTCTAACAGCCCGGCTGATAATACTTCCAACTTGTGAACATCTGCCGTGAAAGCTTTAGGAATTCCTCTAGACCACGGTCTAACAGCCCGGCTGATAATACTTCCAACTTGTGAACATCTGCCGTGAAAGCTTTAGGAATTCCTCTAGACCACGGTCTAACAGCCCGGCTGATAATACTTCCAACTTGTGAACATCTGCCGTGAAAGCTTTAGGAATTCCTCTAGACCACGGTCTAACAGCCCGGCTGATAATACTTCCAACTTGTGAACATCTGCCGTGAAAGCTTTAGGAATTCCTCTAGACCACGGTCTAACAGCCCGGCTGATAATACTTCCAACTTGTGAACATCTGCCGTGAAAGCTTTAGGAATTCCTCTAGACCATGGCCTAACAGCCCGGCTGATAATACTTCCAACTTGTGAACATCTGCCGTGAAAGCTTTAGGAATTCCTCTAGACCATGGCCTAAAAGCCCGGCTGATAATACTTCCAACTTGTGAACATCTGCCGTGAAAGCTTTAGGAATTCTTCTAGACCATGGCCTAACAGCCCGGCTGATAATACTTCCAACTTGTGAACATCTGCCGTGAAAGCTTTAGGAATTCCTCTAGACCACGGTCTAACAGCCCGGCTGATAATACTTCCAACTTGTGAACATCTGCCGTGAAAGCTTTAGGAATTCCTCTAGACCACGGTCTAACAGCCCGGCTGATAATACTTCCAACTTGTGAACATCTGCCGTGAAAGCTTTAGGAATTCCTCTAGACCATGGCCTAACAGCCCGGCTGATAATACTTCCAACTTGTGAACATCTGCCGTGAAAGCTTTAGGAATTCCTCTAGACCATGGCCTAACAGCCCGGCTGATAATACTTCCAACTTGTGAACATCTGCCGTGAAAGCTTTAGGAATTCTTCTAGACCATGGCCTAACAGCCCGGCTGATAATACTTCCAACTTGTGAACATCTGCCGTGAAAGCTTTAGGAATTCCTCTAGACCATGGCCTAACAGCCCGGCTGATAATACTTCCAACTTGTGAACATCTGCCGTGAAAGCTTTAGGAATTCCTCTAGACCATGGCCTAACAGCCCGGCTGATAATACTTCCAACTTGTGAACATCTGCCGTGAAAGCTTTAGGAATTCCTCTAGACCATGGCCTAACAGCCCGGCTGATAATACTTCCAACTTGCGAACATCTGCCGTGAAAGCTTTAGGAATTCCTCTAGACCATGGCCTAACAGCCCGGCTGATAATACTTCCAACTTGTGAACATCTGCCGTGAAAGCTTTAAGAATTCCTCTAGACCATGGCCTAACAGCCCGGCTGATAATACTTCCAACTTGTGAACATCTGACGTGAAAGCTTTAGGAATTCTATAATTATTTTAGATAAACTTTTCAAGATTTTTTTACCCTACTGCTTGAACTAGTTTTCGCTCGTTACGTGCTTCATCAGAGGCTGCCGCTAGAAGCGCTGTCCGTCCTGCTTTTGGTGACGGCGCCATCGTTCGAACGATCGTTGTTGTGAGCGTGTTGTATAATATGTTCAAATAACATGTGTGGTTTAAATTCTGTCTGTTCGCTTAAGATGTTGTTTATATGCGTTTTTGTGTGTTTCTACATTTCTAGTTGTTGCAGAGTGTCTAAGTGTCCTAACGGCAGCCTCTGATGAAGCTCGTAACGAGCGAAAACTAGTTCAGGCAGTAATGTAAAACATTTTAAAATTTTTATTTAAAATAACTGTGTTCCACGTCGGAATAATTTTCTTTAGTCAGTGATAACCCTCGGATACGTCGTGGACAACAAAATCCAAGGACCAGATAATTTTACAAGAGACTTAGGCTGGCGTACGGTTTCCTACGCTCCGCTAGAGCCTTAGATTATAAATTTTACAATATGTGATTTAAAAAAAAAAAACCAATGTAATTGTTTTCAAAGGAAAGTGGTCAGTGCGTTCGAAGATATTGGTCAATGGGCAACCTGTAGAACAGGTGTCACATTTTAACTTTCGAGGGAGTGGCGTCACTTATGTGAGAAACAAGATACTCAGCCGGTGATGTGAAGTACTTGAGACGACTAGAAGGTTGTTCCCTCCGCGATAAAATTAAGAGTGAAGATATAAAGTGCCGAGTAGGGTAACCCCTATATACAGCATGAACGATATGATTAAACAATGCTCATTGCAATGGAAACAAGATGTAGAGAGGATGAGAGGTGACTGTCTAATAAAACAGGCAATTGAATATAGACCCCAGGGAAGAAGAGATGTATACAGGGCCAGAAGAAGACTGCAGGACTGAAATTGGAACAGACTGTGAGCTTAGAGCCTGACGTGTGAAGATTCTTGCAAAGCCCAAACATCTGAGATGAGATTTTTACGATCTGTTAAAATCTGCATACAAAGAGATAGACCTCTACAGTGAACACATACACAAAGAGTTAAAGATTTTTAATATCCAAGATCGTACTGTTCATCCAAGAGAGATCGATTGCTCATCTGAATAGGATGCCAGATGGCAGGTTGTCTAAGGAAGTTTGTTAATACAAGCCTATTGGACAAAGAAGTACAGGAAGCGCTGGTTGAAAGTAGGTGAAGCGTTGGTGAAGTGCAGGCATTACTTTGAGATGGGAACAGGTGATAAGCGTAATCCCGGCTAGAAGAAGAAGAAGAAGAAGAAGAAGAAGAAGAAGAAGAAGAAGAAGAAGAAGAAGAAGAAGAAGTTTATAAAAACTAAAAAGAATCTATGTTAATACCAAGAAGTCTAAGAACATACTGAAGACGATAGAATCGAATCTTTATACGCTATGTGTGTTCTTAGGGCGTCTTTCACCCAACGTTGTGGAGACATGATGCTTTTAAACACACGACAGGGTTTTTATAACAACAACACGGTAACAGACACAGTTGATTAACTAATTGCTGTGCGAGTGTCCACGACGTTATGAATATGAGTCACAGCCACAGGCATACAATAAATATCTAACAGCATCGTGCGATCGTGCGCCAAACGCGATTCGTGTAAACAGAAACAATTTTATTGTAGGCTACAATGTGTCATGAGTTCGATGTCACGACATGTTTCACCCTGTTTGTTATACAGCACGACAGTCAAGCGTGTATCACGAACACACAATTATTATTTTCATAACTATCAAAAAGGAGAAATGAACAGAAAAAGGTGACACCACCGAATAGAAGAAAGAAGGAAGACCAAAACGCACTTGAAATATAGAGGCGAAAAAGGCAAGGCGTAGAAGGGGCTTAAAGTAAGGAATATGTCAGGAAAAAGGCAGTGAAAACTATGATCGAGAGACGTCCATGGATTGTACATTAACTTGCTTTTATATATTATATATTCATTCCTCGTTGAACGTATTTCCCACGTACAACAGGCCTTTAGTTGAAATGAGATTTGCGAAATTAGTAAAATATGATCGTCAGTCAAATACACAAAATATAATTAAATTATTATTATATTTATATTATATTATTATGTATTATTATTATATTATTAAATTATAATTAAATTGTATTAAATTATTTACTACGATATCTTACCAACTGAAAACTTCCGTTTCTAGAATACTGACCTTGAGTCGATGGAAAACTATTCTTGGATTTCGTTGTCCATGACGTGTCCGTTACTTAACTAAATATAATTATTTCACTACGACTCGCAACACAAAACTTTTTATGGGTAAAAACGTTATTTACCTTATAACAAGTTTTATGTTCCGAGTCGTAGTGAAATAATTATATTTGGAAAACTATTGTATAATAACACAGACAAATCGATTATCCGTTAATGCAGTTTATCGTCTGTGACGACGAAAAATCATTCTGTGATACACGGCGTGAATTACATTTAGAGAACAAATCATTTATTACTGTGACAATTATAAATCATCATAATTGCAAGAATCGTTAAAACTACAGTTACCATAGAGTATGACGCGCGCGCGCGCGTGGACGCGCGCATGTACTCATTCTTTACAACACACATATGTAAAACATGTAGACCTACACGAGTTAATAATATAAGCCTACAATATATAAGACAATACACTGAAAAAAACCGTTAATATATTATAAACGAATTAATGAAAATCAATACTTGCAAAACGAGTGAAACTTTTAATATTACTCAAATGCTCAAACATTTTACAGGTAAACATTTACGACAATGGAAGTTGAAACATTTAGAAAACTGTAAAGAGGTAAACAAACGCACAAAACAGAATTTACGATTTTCAAATGAATTAAAAGAAAAAACGATCAAACAAAACTTCTGGTGATAGAAGCAACGCCGCAGTGTTCGATTGTGATTAAAATTTAATGCCGTTATATATTTTTTATGACATTAATAATACTTTTACATTACCATTATTATATAATTAACGATATGTCTGTTTGTGGAAAGATAATTGCTTATACCAAGAATATTTATTTAATACAATAAATATACTTTAACTACCTAATATTAATATTTAATACTAACTATTTTAAAATAAATAGTTTATTGTTTGTTTAGTCTATTTATCTATACTATCTGCTTACAATGAAATAATTGTTTATTTATTTATTATATATTATTTATTTATTTTATATTATATATTTATTTATATTATTTGTGTTGTACAGAGCAGTATTATTTTTCATTCTAACACTATTTAATTGCTAAAGTTTAATCTAATATCTAATGTAGTTTTTAAGTCCTACTAGTTCCTGTGTATATTGTTTCAGTTTATCTTTGTTTAACAACTTCTAGTTTAACATGTAATTTTATTGTATCTACTGTATATAAGCATTTTTGTATGATATATAAATTCAGTATTATATTTTTTGTGGTCGCTAATGACCGATGCTATTTCATCGACCTGATAAATAAATAATAAAAAAAATGGTTTACACAAAAGTGTATTGTTACTTAGCATAACAACATTGTTTTAGAGACCGACTTTATTGATCCGGTAACAATGCTTACCTCTTGTAGCGACGACATAACTAACAATCGGGAGGCAAGACCACGGCGTCTACACACGTACTCACGACAATGAGGTATCAACAATGACTGATTCACCTCACGCAAGCGCCGCGCTTATAACGTACACCGTAATCTCACCTGACCGTTTCCTCTTTACCGCGACCTTAACAGTGTTGCCAACCGTTACCGATTTCGTTCAGTTTGACGTCACGGCGACGCGAACCAATGGACACCGTTCACGTGTTTTTAAAATTTCGATTCAAAAGTTCTGATGCAAGACGTTTGTGAAATGTTGAGACGACTGTAACCGGACGTCATCCGTCGTCTTATTTTTTTTTTTTTGTTTACCCCACAGTCTGTTTATTTCGGCGATTCCCGTCATCTTTTCCTGGAAGCTTCCTCTCTGTTGGTTTGTTATCTGTCGCTACCTTTGCTTTGCCTGTCCTCAGTCTTTCTGTCATGTGACGTCTCCACTATGTCCTTCTTCACAATATTCAGTCGCGGTTTCTTCTATATCGCGTGCTTGTCGAATTTCTTTGCTACGGACGTGGTAATCCGCGATATTTTACGCAATGTCTACATTTCAGCTCTTTCTGAAGTCCGTTTGTTTTGACGGCATCCTGTCTTGTTTCACTACCATTATAGGTCATACCATTGCTCTGTGTCATCATCATCTTCGGCAAGGATTAAACCAAAAACAGTTCGTCCCGATCCCAAGCAGACAAGTTTTATAGAGCTTACAAAACTACTATCCGCGCTGTAAGGCTGTGATCTTCCATTTTCTCCGTGTCGAAAGGTGTTAACTCGAACGGACGTTTCGGCGTCAGCTCTGTAGGTCATCTTCAGATGGCCATCGACGGACACCTTCTCAATGCGTTAAATCCTTATTACAGCGTAAGAACCAGACTAGAGCTGGTCACTGCAACGCTTCTTCGGCTGTCCACACCTTTCGTTCTTGTAATTTTGTAGTTGTTTGGGAACGCGTCAGTCATCCATTCGGTTAAGACGTTCCGACCATTTTGACCGATTATCGGGCAATCCTATCGAGTATAGCCTACTCATAATATTAAGTTCTTGCCGTACATCGACATTTCTTTTGCGATCATCAAGAGTATGTCCTCCCGAGTGCATGAGAAATGTCATTTCGGCCGCTTGAGTACCACTGGCCTAGGACTTCGTTAAATTCTAATTCTCATCCCCAAACAAGTGTGGGGGGAGGGGGACAACCATCACCTTGCAGAACTTCAGACTTCTTCTGACGGTTCCCCACATATGGTTATCCTCACCACATCATTGTTCGTAATGTAAGACACATTACAGCTCAGATAGTTAAAAACTTGTAACCATTCTCTTATGGCATCATTCTTTATACGGTCAACTTTAGAACAGCTTTTAACTCTTCTTAAGAACGCTACTTCCGAGGCCAGTATTTTACTGTCTCGTTTTTTGGTTGTTGCCCATTAATTCGCACCCATAGGACAGTACAGGTATTCCCATAACTTTCTAGAACTTTAATTCTGTATCTCGACGTACCTTGTTTCTAAAAATACGGTTGATTGTCCCACAGATCGCCTGAAACTTACCTAACTCACCATCAATATAATAATTCCTATCGTAGCCAACCAATATCATTTCCCAAATAATTGAAATGGTCCACCTGTTCTAGAATTTGATCATTAATCAATATTTTTTTGTTCTTATTGGTTCCTTGCCTCCAAACGCCAATACCTTTGTTTTTATAGTGGAGATTTTCATATTATATTGTTTGCACATCTGATGAAGCTTAAAAACAGATTTTTGCAAATCAGATTCTGTATTTGAAGTTGGAAATCGGGAATCCAATTATCTCAGATTTTTCTCATCGATTCCCGCCGCGTCTGCACTGACGGGCGTTGGATACACGGTCGTGTTGAACGATGTAGACGAAAGGGCAGTGGCCTTTGGCGTCACAATCGTGGCAGGGCTCCTGAGTTAGAGATCAATACACGCTTTCATTGAAAATGTTGCTCTGAAACAATTTAATACGAAAAATAACACTATGCATGACTGCTTTAATAATAACCTTTACAGTGAAAATCACTTATTGCCGGCACTATATTATTGAGGGATTATGTATGTCGCTGTGTGTGTGTTTTCAGTGGCGTACGCAGAAATCAGTCTGGGGGGGCTTGAACCTTAGCAGTCCATATATTACCCTACTCTTCTACAACTTATACTATAAAATAGAGTACATATGCCAGTGAATGGTTACAATTTATTAGTAGGCGTATTATTTTCAGTAGGTTTCACATTTTGTTTATTAAAAATGTATTATTCGTGATTGGGGGACTTATCCAAAAATAAAAATAAAAACTATCCGAAAATTTCATATAAATGTAGTGTTTTTAAAGTAATTTTTTTTAAATTATTACAGAAGCATTATTCAAGATATGAAATTAGCAACATTATTAAAATTTTCGTTTTATTTATCGACTGATATCTGCAAAAAATGCTGAATTTAACTTAAGTATTAAATAATATTTTTATGAAAAAGTTTAAGTTTGATAAAAATATTATTTAATTCTTAAGTAAAAATTCTTAGGTTTCACTAGTAGTAGTGGCCGGTGGCTGGTGTGGTGCCGTCAAATGAGGCGAGAGAGAAAGAAAACAGGTAGCTTGAACGTTACACTCAGCGTAATACACCACTCAATTAACTATAAATTATAACTGAACTAATAATTGTTATTATAAACTACTTACTTTGTTAGTATTTATATCCCCGTACAAATCGGCCAAAATATGCAATTTTGTAATTTTAAACGAGCGCCTAAGTAAATTACGGAAGTGCATTTTACATTTTTGCGGTTTGCGGTTGGGGGGGGGGGCTTGAGCCCGCTGCGTACCCCACTGTTTGTGTTTATCGAAGGACGTAAAAGTGCTTTATGCATACACAAGAATCCGCACTTCTTGCCTAACGTGGAAATCCCTAGATATTTATCTTCTTCTTCTTTTTTGTGCTGTTTTAGGTTAGCCCAATTGGTCAAGTCTCGGGATATTTTTGGGACAAGCCCCCTTCAGCCAGTTTGGGGGAAAGTCGAAAGCCAAGAAGGTGGAGGCACCAAGAAGAGGACCAAGCAGTGTGGGTTGGAGGGGAGCTTATGGAAGTATTCGTTTCAAACGTAATTGTAAGAGTGGCATGGACAAATAGCGTGGGAGGGAGGCGTAAGTTGGAAGCGTCAAACGTGACGTCAAGGGAACGGCGAACTAGTAGTGCGGGGGTAGAGATTGGAATGGGGGGGACTAGGAGTTTTTGATTAGCAATGAAGTAGTGTTATTCGTATTTTTTATGGGGGGGGGGGGTTGCAAGTGCCTGCAGGCGGTTTATGAGCAACCTGGGTCTTTGTATGTTTAGTGTTGGTCTGTTGATGGATTTTGCAGTAGTCTGGGTTGAAAGACGGAGTCTTTCTTCTTCACTTCAAGGACAAGGTTATTTAAACCTGTTCCGGCACCCATCTCATCCTCGTACGACCCACGTCTCTTCTGCCAGTTAGCCTTTACATTTCAGCGCCGATTTTGACAATCGATTCTGTCATTCTTTGCAAACTATCACACCATTGTCTTGTATAAGTTGAAATGATTGTACAGTATTTATATCTTTCACGTCTAGTTCTCCTCGTCTATGCTAATTCTTCTATCTTGCAATGTATATTGTAAAGTATTTCAAAGAAACTGCATTTCAGCGCTGCCGTATGAGTCTTGTCGTATTCCTTTTGCCGCATTTTCCAATCCTTATACCGAGGGTGCTTTTGGTACTGTAAGTGTCTAACAGTTTTACACGAACAGATTACTACTGATCTGTTTCACAACCGCCTACTAAGGGGACCAGAGACTCTTCTGTTAGGCCAGAGACCAGAGACCATACCTTAGCCGAAGGACCCCTGTTTTTTAGCGCAGAAGACTTCCCCCCTCTAGCTTCCCTTTCTGAGATAGGATTTGGTGGCTTTGTATCTGCTATTCTGATACTGGAGTGAGGTTTCCAGTAGATATTGGTCTACTCTTCCACCTTAATCACAGACCATATATATATATATATATATTGTAATAATACAAATAAATTCTGTTTTTGCGTTTTATTATTTGTTTAATAAAATTTTATTTTATTTTATTTTTTAAATTTGAATTTAATTATTTAATTACTTTATTTGTTTTTATTGTTTTACGATTAGTGTTCAATTAATAAAAATAATAATTAATAATTAGGTATGATTTGGTGAAGAAATATTTGTTTCTCCGCGTTAAATAGATTGTCGTGGCCAAATGGATTGGATGCCGTGGTCAATTCAGTATCTTTATTTCTTCTTCTGCTCGTTCCTTTCCCTCAGAAGTTCTCGTTTATAAGTTGATAATTAATGTACTTTAAATTAGTTCTTAACTAATCAATAAAACGATATTTTAGAACAATAATTATATTTATTATGATCAAAGTAATTATTCGACTTGCGTCGACTAATCCGAGTCGGAGTCGTGACTAGATCTCAGGTCGATTATTACATATTCCTAAATTATTCAAATTAAATTATTATCTAACATAGATTCTTTAAACTGTCGAAATAGTCAGGAAAGGGAAGTGAGAATTCAATACTTACAATTATAAAAACTTATTCATTAACAGATAATAATAATAAAATATAGTATATATAAAATTGAGATCCGAACCAGCTGACTGTTCTGACGTCACTCCGTCCCCTCCCGTTTAGATTCGTTCGACTTGGAATGACAAGATGGCCGCCTTCGTGAGTTGTTCTATGCTGATAATCAGTCTCCGAGATTTTCCTTCAAATAAACGTAATAGTTGATTAATTCCTCTTCTGTGATGTAACGATTGGAATATCCACAAGTTGTAGTGTTTGGTTTTCGTCCCCCACTGGATTTCGTTCGGTAATAGGTGTATAGGTGTCGAATGGTTCTTTCCAATCAGTTGCTTGTTGTATGAGGTTAAATTTATTATTCAATCGTGTCCATACGTTCTGACAGATAGATATAGTGGTGTTTAATTTAGCTTTATTATTCCTTAATTCTGGTCTATCCGTTCTTCTCCTACTCTGTCGGTAATAATCTTCATGCTCGTACATCTCGAGTAACTCTGTCATAGCTTGTACGGTTTTAATCTGACTACTCCTACGTGCTCTAATTATATCCTCCTCGTAATGATAGGATAGTTTACTGACTAGGCACTCCTCGGGTATTTTAGGCTCTAGGTGTTTGGCTATGCACACCTTTCCCAGGAAATACGAGGTCAAAGTGTTACCTCGATATGGGTTATATTTCCCATGACATATGTTGTCTCTTGCTATGTTTTGTGTGGATTCTGACCAATACTTAGCTTTAAATAACCTCTTAAACAGTTGGTAGTCTGTGATGTCATCTCTGATAGCCATCCACCAGTTATCAGTCATTTCTTTAAATGACTCATCGAGTACTTCTTTGTTGGTATTCCAGCGGTTACCCCTATGTTTCGCGAAATATTCTTCTATTCTAGCTATAAATTCCATGGGTTTTCTTTGGTATAACCGGAAATTAACCCATTCTCGGTTTTCAGTAGTGGGAAAATTGGTAAGGTTAGTCGGTCTATTCAGACAAGTTTCTATGTCTGCTTGGTTCTGGCGAACCTGGCCATTTATACTGGTAACAGCAGCTTCAATCCCGTCACATTTTTCTGTGAATCGGTTCTGCACCTTCTCCAATTCTTCACGTGCTTCCTTTTGTTTCTCTTCTATATTTGTAACCTTGGTATTTAGTTCTGCTTTAAGACTCTGTACTTCTCGCTCAGTCTGACTACATCTTTCGTCAGCTTCCGTAATTTTTTGTTCTATCACGGTCATTGCCTCTTCTACCTTCTTGCTGGTTGCTTCATTATTCTCTACCATCTTCTGGCTCAACTCTTCCTTTAACAACTCTATGCTCTCGTCTAACTTGTCCATATTTTCCTGGTTAACCTCCCTTAATTCTTCTCGTAATAGTTGGTTATCCTCTTTCAATTCTTCCAATTTCTCCTCCATCTTTTCTTCCATCTTCTTATTATTTTGCTCCATCCTCTCTTCCATCTTCTTACTATTTTCCTCCATGTTCTTACTGGTTTCTCCAATTTGGTTACTCAATTCTTCTTTTGTGGATTGGTTGTCCTTCCTTAACTCTTCTTTTGTGGATTCTATATTTTTATTTATTGATTCTATGCTCCTCTGATTCTCTTCTCTGGCTTTCTTGTTATCTTCTTTCATTTCCTTAATATTCTCCCTCAACTCTTCCCTTAACAGTTGGTTGTCATTTTTTAATTCTTCCTTTGTCGATTTGTATTCTTCCCTTGTCGATTTGTTGTTCTCATCCATTTTCTTACTCACTTCCTTGGTCGATTTGTTGTTCTCCTCTATTTTCTCTTCCATTTTCTTACTCATCTGTTGGAACATTTCCATCATCTTATTCAATATTGTATCTTCTGTTGTGGTGGATTTCTCTAACTGTTTCTCCTGGAATGCGGGCTAATTCTGTTCTGCCGGAGGTAATATTATCTCCATATCTTCCATTGGAGTCGCCTCCTTGTTCTCCATGTCTATCTCCTTTTCGGCTTCTGCCGCCCTTTCTTCGACGTCGCCCTCCTGTGCATTTTAATTGCTTTCCTGACCTGTTAACAGCTGCCAGCTAAAATAGGAAATTGGCCAAATTATCTTTATTTATTTGGCCTATCAATCCCTATTTTTAGCCCCTAAAGTTGAGCGCCAATTTGTAATAATACAAATAAATTCTGTTTTTGTGTTTCATTATTTGTTTAATAAAATTTTATTTTTTTATATTACTTTATTTTTTTTATTGTTTTATGATTAGTGTTCAATTAATAAAATAATAATTAATAATTAGGTATGATTTGGTGAAGAAATATTTGTTTCTCCGCGTTAAATAGATTGTCGTGGCCAAATGGATTGGATGCCGTGGTCAATTCAGTATCTTTATTTCTTCTGCTCGTTCCTTTCCCTAAGAAGTTCTCGTTTATAAGTTGATAATCAATGTACTTTAAATTAGTTCTTAACTAATCAATAAAACGATATTTTAGAACAATAATTATATTTATTATGATCAAAGTAATTATTCGACTTGCGTCGACTAATCCGAGTCGGAGTCGTGACTAGATCTCAGGTCGATTATTACATATTCCTAAATTATTCAAATTAAATTATTATCTAACATAGATTCTTTAAACTGTCGAAATAGTCAGGAAAGGGAAGTGAGAATTCAATACTTACAATTATAAAAACTTATTCATTAACAGATAATAATAATAAAATATAGTATATATAAAATTGAGATCCGAACCAGCTGACTGTTCTGACGTCACTCCGTCCCCTCCCGTTTAGATTCGTTCGACTTGGAATGACAAGATGGCCGCCTTCGTGAGTTGTTCTATGCTGATAATCAGTCTCCGAGATTTTCCTTCAAATAAACGTAATAGTTGATTAATTCCTCTTCTGTGATGTAACGATTGGAATATCCACAAGTTGCAGTGTTTGGTTTTCGTCCTCCACTGGATTTCGTTCGGTAATAGGTGTATAGTGTCGAATGGTTCTTTCCAATCAGTTGCTTGTTGTATGAGGTTAAATTTATTATTCAATCGTGTCCATACGTTCTGACAGATAGATTTAGTGGTGTTTAATTTAGTTTTATTATTCCAATGACTGTTTTAATTGTATTCATTAATTTACTGTATATTCTTTATTCTTTTATAATTCCATAATACATCTTAGTTCGAGTTAGTTAAAATTTTAATTCATTTGTTTTTTAAATATACTCTGACACGTCCGTTCTGCTTGGGGTTTATCAATCAACTAATTTTAATTTGTTCCTTCATGTAGAAAATCTGTAAGATTTTGGTCTCATTTCTTATTGTTCATTATCAGCTGTTTGCTTAATTACCAATTCCATTTTATAGAAATCAATGACATTTTTTATATTTTACTGGCTATAACTTATTTGTTTAGTACTTTTATGGAATTCTAATTACATAACTATATTCCTTTTTTTATTTTATACAAGTTAATATTAAACTTGACCGAATTTTGTTTGAATCAAGCTCAAAATTTACATTCCTTGAAATTTACTTCTAGGCCTTATTATGATTCACATAATTACCCATTAAATGGTTTACAATATGTTTTATGTTACAATTTTCCTCAAATACGATTACTAATTAAATCATTGTAATTTGCTTTTTCTACCTGACTATTATTCTAAACATTTAATGGTTTATTTGCATTTTTTACTTGTACTGGCTTTGTTGCTTAGGCATTATCTTGTACAATCACTATTTAAGTCAATTTTACACTCTGATTCCTTTAATCACTACTATGGGTTGTTGTTATAATTATGATAAAGTATTTGTATGCTGAATGGAATAATTTATATCAATTTGTTCTAGTTTTCATTAATTTATCACAGACAGATAATCCACTAAATAATAATTCCAATCTGATCATAATTCAATATAAATTACATGAAATAACAAGAAAATTCAAATGAAAATAATTAAATATCGAAGTAAAATACCACCATAAAAGGAAAAAGTAAAATTAAATAATCACAAGGCAACAAAAATGTATCAAGGAAAATAAATCCTAAACAACTAAGATAAAATAAGGTAATACCCAGGTAGGATAGGAGTAGATAAAGAAGATACCCCGAATAAACCAACGGACATGATAAAACCAGATTACCTTGGGGAACCCAAGAAGGAAGAAGTGTGAAGAAACGAACAGGTAGGATAGGAGTAGATAAAGAAGATACCCCGAATAAACCAACGGACATGATAAAACCAAATTATCTTGGAGAACCCAAGAAGGAAGAAGTGTGAAGAAACGAACAGGTAGGATAGGAGTAGATAAAGAAGATACCCCGAATAAACCAACGGACATGATAAAACCAAATTACCTTGGAGAACCCAAGAAGGAAGAAGTGTGAAGAAACGAAAATGTAGGATGGGAGGACTACAAGATATACCCAAGGAAAACCTATTACAAAGAATGACAAACCCCGAAAAATATTTAAAATCACCAAAGAAAGTATAACACCCAAAACCTCATATAAAAATGTAAAATAGTTATAAACAAAAGTGTTTAGGGTTGTAAGTAGAAGTGCACCCACTAAAGTTATTATGTAATGAAATAGACAAATCTTCATAATCCCTTATAATTAAGATTTTGGTCTTGGAATATTGTAAAACTCAAGTATAAATAATATCCAAAAGTATAAGTGAACCAGTGCAAGTTATTTCAATATATTCAATAAACTTCAAGTAAAAGTGTAACTGATACTTCAACTATGTACCATTAAACAACTTTAATGTTTTCTATAAATACAGAGATAAAATGTTATGAAGTATTCTTATGAAAACATTACTAATGTTTCAAAGAAGATGCCACTTTTTATCAAAAAACATTCTTTAAAATGTGAATGATAAAGAGAGCAGGTGGGGAATAAATACAGTGACAGGGGATTAAAATGTAATACTAAGATATAAACAGAAAGGACTGCAACCAAATTAAATTTAAGAAAAATAAAAATACATGGCTAATTGTGTTTGTGTTAAAGCCTATGAACTCCATATTTCAAGGTGGTGTATAGAATAAGATTTATTATTATTATAAAAATGTTTATTATGTCTCACAGGGTTAATACAGACTAAAATGTCTCAGTATGAATACCATAATATTTTATAAAATGTTTGTTATGTGTTACTAGTAATAGTTAAAACTAAAATGTCTGACTTTAAAGACCAATAGTTAATTTTAAATATTGTTTTGTATTATGAGCATGAATAAGATGCTACTTGTTCTAATAGTTATTTAAGGAGATTTTATTTAATATTATATTAACTTCAGAAAATCAGAAGGGGTATAGACATAGTATTATTCAAAAAACAGTATATGTAAAACCAGAAAATCTAGGCCAAATAGTAAATTTCAATAACATTATAATTGAGTAATTAAGTTAAATAAACCAAGTAAATTGATGAGATTTATATAAGGCGAATTAATCACCGAATACTATAACTAAAACTATACTTTAAAAGGATAATATAAAAAGATGTATAAAATTATTAAAAATTTTGCAAATGTAATATCTAACAATTTCAGAGGGGGAAATCATAAATTCATGAATTATATTTAAAAGGATGATCAATGGATAAATTTGCAAGAAATTAAGGAAAGATAAACATTTATGTCAATCTGAGATTTATTATAATCATAATTATAACACATAAGATGGCTAAATTTTGGACAAGGACAGGAAACAGAATATTAAGCCTACTTTTCCAAAATGACAGAAATATAGCAATTTTGATAAAAAACTTTATAAAGATGGATTAGTGTATATCAAATTAAGCAGAAGGAGTTAAAGAAACCGATTATGTATTTACTATTACATGAAATTAATTAATAACCAAAATATATTCTGTGACATCTCTCTCTCCTATGGCGCTACAGCCCAAGTCGGGCCCTGGCCTCCACCAATCTCCGCCTCCAATCCACTCTATCCACTGCAACCCTCCTCCAGTTTCTTATCCCCATGTCTCTCGCGTCCTCTGCAACGCCATCTTCCCACCTCTTCCTCGGTCTACCTCTAGGTCTCGTTCCCTCCCATGTACCCAGCAAAGCCCTCTTAGGGTTCCTGCCACCCTCCATTCTCATAACATGTCCGGCCCAACGTAATCTTTGAATTCTTATAAATTTTGAGACTGGTATCTCTTTATATATTTGATACAGTTCGTTGTTGTATCTCAGTCTCCAAGAGCCATTTTCTTGTATTGGGCCTATAATGCGTCTGAGGATTTTCCTTTCAAAGGTGTCTACTCTGTCGACTGTTTTATTCTGTGATATAACGTACTTTAATTACATGCATCGGAAGTGAATAAAAATTGAAACAATACTTTTCTAATATTAAATCGGCTAAGAGATTTCAGAAACGAAGGAAGTAAAACAGCTCTTAATTAACATTCGAAGTGTACGGTTGAATTAAGCTCGCGCTAATAAAACATATAACGAAACCAAAAATGGCGAATAAAAAATGAGCATAGCCTACAATAAAAAACCGAGAGTTACAGAAATTTTACCTTAAACCTAAATTCAGTGAACACAACCACTACAAACATTGAAAACAATTAATATTGAACCGAATACAAGTGAAATAAGGAAATGAAACTATAAAACACTAATTATTCATAACCAAACGAACTTCACAATTTTCGACACACACATAGACAGAAGTGAATACACCTAATCCAAAACATTTAATCGAAGTGAACACAGCACACTTAACCGGGACAACCCAAACAGCACCAGAGACATTATTCACTATTGCGGAGACAAGGAAGCAGTTGAGAAGGCATCTTTATTAACAGAAAAATCCAGCTACACCATTCCTGTTTATCTTCAGCAGCGAGCAAGCGGCCATTTTGGAACTCCCGTCATGCCTAGCGCCTACGTCGAATAGTATTCAACAAGTCATTTGGTATAAACTCTTACTTAATAAACATTATATATTATTATCAAAATGTGTATTTTCTAACTATTAAGATATTTTATTGTGAATGTTATACTTTCTATACTTGCCCCTCCTCTGACTATTAATTATAACCGTTAAAAGAAACCTTTCGAAAATATTTATATAAAATAACAGATGTATTAACAATCGATTGCCCCTGTGAAAGAGTCAAGCTATATATGATAATCGATTTTCAATCAATCTTTTGAATAATTGTCAATAAAAAACATAATAATTCAACAATTTGGTTTTGAATTTATTTCTCAATTTAATAAAAGAGTTTTAGTTAACAACAGGACTAACAGAAAGGCGACCGTTACTCAAGGGAAGGTAATATATACGGAGGGAAAGAAATATCGCCAATCGATTAGTGAATTGAGACAATCCTGTTAACTGGAATTTAGTTACAGAAAACCATAAGCTAGATTATTGACACAAATAAATCCAACAAACTTAAAATTTCAACACTACACCCTTACAAAAATTATTCACTAAATTATTAAACATTAAAACCTAAAAAAAATAAAATTTTTTTAATTTTCAAAACAAAAATTTAAATAACACAGTTTTCATTCGTAAACGAGGTATCGTTACAATATATATTGTAACAGAACACAGGATGATAAGATATGCTGTTTATATCAGAGTACATGAATGACGAGCATTTCTTGTTTAAATTTGTTTTTTGTAATATTTTGTCTTTTAGTCATAAATTTTGTATTTAAAAATTGATAAGCATATAGGTTACACCAAACTATTCATAAAAAGATGTACTATATTGTCATGTATTTTTTGTATGAATTGGTGCGCTTGTGCGGGTGTGATAATCTGCGATCGCTATAGCGGCAGTGGTAGTTAACCGATTTACATGAAAATTTGACAAGGAATTATTTAAGTAAATAGCTTCGATTAAGTATACTCTGAGGTTTGTAACTATTTTAGAAATATGGATTTTTAAGTAAAGAAAAACTCAAGTGTAACTCTTATCAATGATAGGGTAATAAAATTTGTAGATAATTTCCATGCAGGACTATGCTAAATTATGCAAAGTTTTGCATGAAATTTGTGTATCTGGTTGTTCCATCAATCATGTGACTTGGGCTTGGCCTATCAAAATACAGCAAATTCAGTGAGATTCATACGTTGCAGAGCTAGGATGAACACAGTCTGTCTGTCGACGTTGCTAGGGGAAGTTGTGCCCGGTGAAGAGAGTTATTCTCTTAAAACGTAGAAATATCTTGTATAAAATAAACCATAAACCTTAAAATTCTTAACGAAGTTTTGCGGTAAGAACCAAGAAGGAATAGAGGAATATTTTATATAAAATAAACGATAAACCTTGAAATTCTTAACGAAGTTTTGCGATAAGAACCGAGAGGGTAAAAAATTAAATAAAATTTAAAATATAATACAGTGCTGTTTCGTGTAAGTTAAGATATCCGCTTAGGGAACTTAAAGACTCTACAAGATATCGTGGAAGCAGTCAAACATAACTACGAGACTCTGTGAAATATCGCCGCTGGAGCCGCTTGCTGTAGAAGAGGACGACGAGACGAAGAGGACACCAGGAAGGAGTGAAGCTGTAGAAGAGGACGAAGAGACGAAGAGGACGCCAGGACGAAGAGGACACCAGGAAGGAGGGACAGGAAGAATAGGACGCCAAGACGGGACCGACGAGACGAGAGGAGGACGTTGCAGCAAACAAGTAATATCTATTTAATATATTGAACAATACAAACAATTAAATATATGATCAACACATGACAATTTAAAATACATTATACATCTTTATAAACAATATTTGTATATAATAAATAATTTTTCATCTCCTCCATAATAGACTTGTATCGATTTTTACACACTCACAATATCCTTATTAGTGTTGCAATCATTCGTCTTCTGCCGAATGCAACAATCCGCGTATTGTACCTTGCCCAACGCCCTGACGTCACGCCCTCCCCTTTTACCAACCCTATCGCTTGCTTTGTAAAATCTCGTCAGTCTCCCATCAAACGCTGTGAGCTGAGCGGCCCGTCACCGGACTTTCGTCAAGTTTGAGAGCCTCAATAACCAAGTTCGAAACTTGGTTCAACGTTCCGGACCGAAGACACGAGAACACGAAATTCGTACAGTTTTACACGATCTTCCAACACAGACATAGCAGTGGTTCAAACCAGGTACTGAGGAACACGCAGCCGTAGCGACCAGATACAGCAGGTTGCAAAACGACTTATCTGGATTGCCAAGTAACATTTTTACCTTTAACAACTTACGGTGGCAAGTGTTGCATAATCACGAAGCAAAAAACGAGACAAACTAGTTACTTACAAGTGTCTGAAACAATTTTATAAACCTTTTCGATAGATAACAGTGTCAGAAATTTTAAGTAGATCACAGCGTGTACGCTGAACACATCTTGTAAACTAGCATTGATTTATGCGACACCCACATATTTAGCATTTAACATTTTTTTATATTCAGTTTTTCAAAAAAAAATTAGCTCAGTACTGACCGTTGCTGACTGGCACATAATTAGATAAATTTTGAGGCTCGTAATGTTTTTTAAATAAACGGGTCGCAACCGACTCTGCTCACAGATTGACGCATTCAACAATTTCTTTTACTTACACCTCCTCCCTTTACAGAATTATATTAATTATAGAAATACTTGAGAGGTAAGTCACAACACAGAAAAAGTGTCTTAAGCATTTTGGTGTACTTAGATATTAAATTATGTTATTTGTGTGTATGCTGAACACTTCCGGGGCCTAGCAGCGGGAAGTGCTACATTAGAATAATAAAGTTTGATCTGTTGCAATATATATATAAAACGGATCTTTACAGCTGTCGCCGTTTCTCCGTCCCCAACTTCCATTGTAACCTATCGTAGCATGTAGTTCTTCTAAATTTCTCGCAAACATTGCTCCCGCTACGTCATCTCGGCAACTCCTCTGTGGACGTCCTCTTTTCCTCCTCACCGATGGTATCCATTCCAGTATTTTGCGGGACCATCTGTCATCTTCCATTCTCTTCACATGCCCAAACCAAGTCAATTGTCTTCTTTCTATTTCATCTATTATTGTCCTGTCAATATTCATCTCGGCTCCAATAGTCTCATTGCTAACCCTGTCTAATTTTGATTTTCTACAACTCCTCCTGAAGAAGTCCATTTCCGCTGCCATCAGTTTTTTCTTATTTATGTTTGAAAAGTTCCAAACTTCTGCTCCATAAAGGATTACACTTTGCACCATGCTATTATATATATATATTTCTTTGTATTTCTTGTTATACTTCTTTCATATAGAAGAGAATTCAGCGTTCTTCTAACGGTTTGCCCCTTGTTAACACGTTCTTGAATTCATCTTTGCTGCTTCCCTGTTTGTTGAAAATAACGCCTAAGTATTTACTTTTTTGAACACCTCTTATCCTGTTCACATCCAATTTTAAGTCCTTAACTTCTTCTTTGCCCACTATCAGGTACTCACATTTTGCCATGTTCATCGTCAAACCAGCTGCGTCATATTCTTCTTTTAACTTTCTGACCATATACTCGAGGTCTTTGTCATCCTCTGCTACCACAGTCTGGTCATCGGCAAAAAATAGAGTGAACAGATTGTCATCTCCTACTCTCAGCCCCATGCTTTTACACTTCTTTGTCCATCTTACTAGAGATCTGTCTAAGTATATTTTAAAGAGGGTAGAGGACAATCAGCATCCTTGTCTTACGCCTTTTGTAGTTTCGAATGGGAGAGTGAGTTTGTTTCCCAGTTTGACCCTGGTGATATTTCGTTGATATTATCTTCTGGTGGCTGCAATCAAATTTGCATTTATGTTCAAATGTTCCATCTCCTTCCATAACTGTGAGATTGGGACGCTATCGTATGCCTTTTATAAATCTATTAAAGCTATATATGCATTTCTCTATTATGCTGTACTCTCTTTTCAACTTCTATTTTGATTGTAAAGATGTTGTCTACCGTGGATCGCCCCGCTCTAAAACCTGATTGTTCTTCGGGCTGCTTGGTCTTGATGTCTCCTTCAATTAAGTTTTTTAAAATCCTTTAATATATTCTCCCGATAGTCGGGATCACAGCAATTCCTCTGTAATTTCTAGGGCCCAACTTTGAACCCTTCTTATGGACTGGTGAGATATACGATGTTTGCCACTCCACTGGCACTTCTTCTCCATTTAGGCATCTTTCGAATAGTTTTCTGAGCATTTCAAACATCTTGGGGGGTCCATTTCTAACTAATTCTGGGTTTATTCCTCCCGGACCTGGGGATTTCCTCAATTTTGTACCTTTTATTGCCTCTTGAACTTCTTCAATACTTAGTGTAATTTCTCCAGATACTTTTATTTCATGGTCGTTAACAATGAATTTATTCCTTGTTTCAACCAATAGCTCCCTAAAGTGTTGTATCACAGACCATAATTATGGTAACTATCGGTAGCCATTACTTTGCGGGGCGAGGTCTCAACTGAAGCTCTTACTTTGGTTTGACAGGATTTTTTTACAAACATTATGTGTAGGCATTTTACTGTTATGTTATGTTATGCCACTGGGTCTGCTAGGGTCTTTTCTGCAACCTTTCATCACGCCGGAGCGTCTTAATTGCAATTAAAGACAAGTCAAACGTTGCATTCCGTATGTCTTTAAACGACAGAGTGCATCTATAGCATGCTCTCGAGACTCGATGGTGGTGTGGGAATAGAATTGTCCCTGAACCCTTCCGAGTCACGAGTGCAATTGAAGAACACGCGATCCTCATCGTCACTCACATCTTGACAGTGTGGGCAACTTAAATTCTGCTCATGTCCGAAGTTTTCAAAATAAGCTCGGAAACATCCATGCCCCGACAAAAGCCGTGTCAGGCAAAAGTTAATCTCTCCATGGGTTATATTATTTGTTCATATTTCTAAATTTTGTATTTTCAGTTCCTTTCTAGTATCTCATTTCTTGTACAATCTACAGTTGTACATCTCCTGATTCCCGTTGAATACTTAATTTAGGCTACCTAAACCATGCGTCAGTCTCTCTGCCTCACATTTCAAGCTTCACAACCACATAGGACAATGAGTCCAGCCACTCTTATACGAGTTGTTTCAATCCTGTGTGTGTGTGTGTGTGTGTGTGGAATGAACGACACATACGCAAGGACGGCGCTCTTGTATAGTAGATTACTTTTTGGCGCAGCAGGTACCGGACCCAGGGCGCTGTTCATTCGTTGCTGCTCTTATTGTCACTAAAATAATGTCTGCTTGGCCGTGCGGTTCATGTTAACTTTCAGAAAATTTCAGCACAGTTTTCGATCCTACGTTAACAAAGGGGACGTAACCGTTATATCAGAGTTATCGATTATTTTACAGACGATTATTTTACAACAGTGATCATTCTGATTATTTTACAGCAGAATGTCGTTCGGCCGAAATGTGACGTTGAACTTTACAGTACGTTTCGTCCACGTCCTACGTAATGTTATTTTGAATAGTGAAACCTGTTTCCGGTTTGTTTACTGCGGGATCGCTACCAGTGGCATAATTACGTACTTTCTTCTGCCCCCCCCCCTTGCGGGACACCCTACCAGTGTTACTTAATTCACGTCGTACTTCCCGCTAGAATAACAAACCCTTCTTGATGCTGTAGCAACTACCAAAATTATATAATATAAACAGAATAACTGTTCTTTCTTATGTCATATGTATACTCAATTAATAAAAAATAAATTTTGTTTCAATTAATAATTTGATTTATATCTGTTATATCTTTGACTAATTTAAAAAGTGCTGATTATCAGACATGTCACTAGTAACCAATTATAACTTTGTCATTTATTGAACTTATGTGCATCTTGAAAAAGCACAAATTTAATTAAATTTAATTCACGAAGACAGTGAATATTTATATTAAATTTTATATTCAACGCTTTATTAACTAATCTCATATTTTTAAACAAACCAAAAAAATCTATTGCACCTTTAAACTTTCTGTCATGTAATAATATAATAATGTATAATTTGCAGTACTTATTGTACAGGACTAATATTGACATTGCAATGGAAGACATTTTTATTGTACAAAAATAGAAGTTTTGTATTTTAATAACATTACTTGAAACACGAATCTTAACTGGCCTAGGCGCATTCTTAACTGGAACACCGCTTTACTATACAGTTAACCAAATAATTTTTACTCTCAGAGTCCGTCATTTGGTACTGGTAAAACAACAGTTAAAAAAAAGAATATATATTTTAAATGTTTAATACATACGGGGAAATTTGCTGTTACTTCCGTTCTATTGTTTAGACCCATTCGTACAAAAAATTGAGGGAAATTTTTGCCAGTCCCCCCCCTCCGTTTTCCAGGCCATCCTGTTCGCCATTGATCGCTGCCACAACTAACGCAATATACTCTTTCCGTTCTTAGTTCAGTTCTGATGTAAACAAACCCACGTGGAAAATCTGAAACGCTATTGGTCAGGGGCTGTTCACACGGTAATATATTACGCGCATGTGCAGAATGTCTGTATAGTCATGTGACAGTTATTTTGCCACTTAAATCGGGGCACGTCGTTTTAAGGCTTCTTGCTTATCACTGTATTCTGAATGGTATTGAATTAATATGGTGCCAGTTGAAAGGATATGTTGCCCGTCACAACACAACATTAGCTGCTTGATATAAAACAATTGATAGAGAAGGAGGTAAATGAAACAACGGCGGACAAGAGTGGCGTCATTATGTTGACCATACAATCAAGGAAGAAAATAAGGTATGGCAGCTGGCTCAATAACGCTGACTCAGCTGATGATACAAGTTCAGACACAGGTGTGGAAAGCATTGATTACTCTCTGACAGCAACTGATAGTATTCAGTACACTGGTTATTATCACAGCTTCTATTTTCGTTTTAAATATACTTTACTTTTTTGTTTTGTTGGGATTTTAAAACGGTTAATTAAAAAAAAGCCATTACCTGGTGTTATAAAATATTTCACTGTAGGTCTGACACTGTCACACAAATTTTACTTTGGTCAGGACAAAGTATTAAAATTTACGTGTGTGTGTTTACAATATCAATATTATATTTTATGTACCCTGTCTGTACTGCTTGTGATAGAGTGACACACCTCTAATTCAAGCAGCAAACAACGTTTCAGATGTGCCACGCTTGTTTGCTTAGATCAGGATTAAGCTAAGAACAGAAACAGTATAGATGATTTTATTTGGTGCGGTTTAGTAAACTATAAATGAGTAAACGATACCAACAGATTTGTTTTTCGGTTTTAATTGAATTCAAGTAACAAAAAAGTATCCGACCAATACGTCCAACATTTTTAATTTGATTATAATGTCTTTTTAGGAGAGGAAACAGTGCAAATATAGGCTAAGATTTTTTTATACTTAAGTGTCTAGAGTTGCAATGGAGGTTTTGTCAACAGATTGGATGAAATGCAACAACCTGCCTAGTTTAGTAATGTTTCCTTTTATAATCCTATGTTTCAGTGGGAAAGAGTCTGAACAGAAAATCTAGATGACGGCCTGAGCAGAAAGCCAGTACCAAAACAAGGATTACATTTTAGGTCGATTATCTATAGGTGGGACCTAAAAAATTAATAGGTTATATTAATATTAATGTAATATAGGTTAGGTTAGGTTATGTATTAATGTAATACATAATAATGTTATATATTACAACAGTACACATTTATTAATTATATTTAAGAAATATAAAGAATACTATCAATGATGATTTGCAATGTTAAAAATTAATGATCCAAAATTTAATATTTATGTCAAATACCCAAGCAATTTAAATATTTTAATAACTGATTTTATACATGTGCTTTATTTTTGTTATTTGTATATTATTCTTATGCGGTGTTACTGTATAATATGTTTTCTTTTTGGTTTCTTAAGAAAGGAAATATTCTAAATTTGTATTTTTTCTCTTTTAAATTTAATTATTTTTTCTAATAAGATTTTTTAAAATTAATACTGTAATATTAGTTTGACAATTCTCAAAGTTATTAGGCCATGGTCCAATGCTGCTGCATAAAACAGACATTTTGGCACCACCATTGGAGGCTTCAGTGTAACGATTTGAGTGTGTGTTCTTTTACCACAGTACTGTGGAAAACTGGTGAAGAGCGTACCGGTTGTCAATCAAGTCATTTCACTGAAGATGGTAGGGCTGAAACGCCTGTTTAATGTGGCAGCATTGGCCCACGGCCTAATAGCCCGGAATATTGTCAAAGTAATGCTGACAGATTGATGCCGGCCGTGAAAGCCTCAGATACCAATTAAGAATTAATAATCAATGGTTTTACTTTTCTATTGCTACGACAGCACAGAACAATCTACGCGTTTATCGAATGCGCCAGAAAGATCTCGATGTAAGCGTGTGGTGTACGTGCTACTAGACGCATTTTGCGAGAATTTTCTCGACTGTGCCAGGCTTCGCTCGGGCCACGGATACTAGAATACACGGTAGGGATCATCAGCGAGGTGCGCAGTAGCAAGCTCCGCCCACTGACGTAGCGCGGGACCCACCGCTGTGTTCAGGCATGCTGTTTCTCCATTTCTGTGTATTGTAGTGCGTGTTGTTAATCAGGTGGATAATATTTATTTTGAGTTCTCTGGTTCACTGAACCAAGAATGGTTTGTTGTGCTATAGCCGGCTGTACGCACCATACCAGACATCAAAAAGAGTTACGTTTCACATTCCACAGGTTTCCCAAAAACAAGGAGTTAAGATTGAAGTGGATACATGCTTGTAAGCGTGCAGATTCGTTTTCTGTTAATGAAGCCCGTGTGTGTTCAGAGCATTTTGACGACTCTGATTACTTACGAGATTTGAAAAGTGAATTGTTGAATCTTCCTGCTAAACGTGTTTTGAAACCAGATGCTGTTCCACATTTAAATTTACCTGTTAGCAGCGTTGTTGCTTGTAAGGAAAAAATCAACGGCAAAGTCCGTGAGGTATGTTACAATCCTACAATATTGCATTCTTTTTAAATTTTGTAATGTTTTAAGAAAAATACTTAACTGAACTATTTAGGCCTAACATTCAATTAAACCATGCTTTCAGTAATATTTAATGCTATAAAATGTTATCATTTTACCATAACATTTAAGCACTAGGGTAAGCTCATCTAATTCCGTGATAATAAGAATATTAGCTTACAGTTACAAAATCTGTTGATTAAAAATAATTTTAATGAGTGCGGAGTCTTGTTAGAACTATGTAATTAGAGTGTATATGAAATAATGATCCATAATTTTATTAGTTTCTGTGAAAAAAATTATAAAGTTAGCATCTGCATGTCACTTAATTCCGTGATACTATACCTAATTCCGTGACACTATCGCTTTAATTCCGTGATACTTGATATCTCGTATAAACACAAATGAATATCATGTTTATGAAGTATGATTTAATTAACAATACAACTGTAGGCATAATAAGTAAATTTTGTGTCATATTATTGCATAAATTGTTTTAATTTTATAATAAAATATTTATAAAATAAAAAAATTTTTTAAATTAATACTTATAATTGTAGCCATCTTAATTTATTACATATACGCGTACAAAAGAAAACATTTAAACAGTCACGAATTGTATTTATTCATCATCACTGTCACTGTCATTTAAATTTGCACACCTATCACACATGAAAATGTCCATGTCAGTTTCTGCTGCTTGGCAGTTTTCATGATACGGTGTCGCACAGAATGAACAAGAAATCCAATTTGCTCCATTTATTTTTTTGACATCAGCGCTGTATGAGCCTTTGCAGACTCCACAAACCCAGTCTTCATTATCAATGCTGGACCTTGATGTGGAAGGTCCAGCTTCTGGTGAGGAAGGTGACAATGTCGATTGGTTTGGTGAAGGAGTAGGCCTAGGCCTAGTTGAGTGGTCTGGCGGAGTTAGACACTTTGCTGTAAAGTCAATATTGCGTTTGACTGTTCTCTTTTTCCTTGTCGCATCAAACGTAGGGGCTTTCAGCACATCAGCAATTGCACGCCGACGTCTCTCAGGCGATGGGGTAGGCAACGGTAGGGGTAAAGTGTCTTCTGGTGCCCTATTCGATGGTTCATCCTGGGTCTGATGTCCTATAGGAGTCTCTACGTCGGTAGACCTAATTATGCTGGGAGCAAAAGCTTCATTTGACACTGAAGCCGGATTAAATGGGTAGACGCCTGTTTTGGAAAATCCTGTTTTAAAAATTATTATTAACTTAGTTAATTTAATTATATTAATTACTTAATTTTAATTAATTAACTAGATTTAAGATCCAGGTGTTTTAATATGCAATATAGATCGTTAATAGTGTTTAAAGCAAATCACACAAACGATTTACGTTGATCTTATTACAGTTATACTTTTACTTCACTTAATTCCGTGATAGAGAAATGAGTATGGAATGTGAGAAACCGTAAGAAATAAAGTAATTAACATAATGTATATGAGTAAAATATAACGACTTAACGTTATTCTTTTTATATATTCAAAACCTCCAAAGAAATGTGAATATAAATAATTTAGAAACGCCAGGAGGTCTGGAACGGCGTTGACCCAGCGTCGTGAGGAAAATTGGGGCACCGGTCAGGAAACCAAGAAATGCGAGTGAGGGAAGCGTTGTGCTGACCACATGACCTCCCATCATCTGCAGGCCTTGAGCCGAGCAGCAGTCGTCTTGGCAGCTATGGGCCTGTAAAGGCCTACGCGGTGGCACATTTCATTTTTTACTTATATTTACATAACAACACGTACACAGTTCTTGTGCAAATTTAAATAATGACTAGTGCCAAAGAAAACAATTATGTTATTGCTGTACTGTATTATTTCAGGTAAGAGTAAAAAAACGGAACAAACATAAAGAAGTATTAGAAATTGTACAACAATCAACGAAAAACAATGAGGCTTCCTCGGACATGACAGACGGAAACAAAATAGGAGAGGACTCATCAAAAGAAACCGAAGTGGGGGAGAACCCAACAATTGTGAATGAAATGGAGGTAGAGAACTTCCGAAAATGTAAATGTGATGTCGTTGGTTTGACGGAAAAGCTAAGAAGTATTGAAGAAGAAAACGAGAAACTTAAAAAGCAAATAACTGATTTACAAGAGCGCCTATCTGCAGCTCACGGAGAACTTTTGAAAATAAAGAGAATAGAGAAAGTAGTAGAGGGCACATTTTCACAATGTCAGCAGCAAGCTGTAATAAAAGGAAGGTGTTCTAACTGGTCACCAAATGACATCGCTAAAGCCGCGACATTACGTTGCATTTCCCACAAAGCTTTGGGTTTCGTGAGGGATGTATTGAAATACCCCCTTCCCAGCGAAATGACAATTAAAAGACGTCTAAGGCAGTTTTCAGTCCCCCCCGGATTCATTGATTTAAGCATTACCATTTTAAAGACACAGGCAACACTTCTATCAAACTTGGAAACAGATGTCATTCTCAGCTTCGATGAAATGAAAGTCAACAGCGATTTATGTTTTGATCACATGGAAGAAATAATTAGAGGACCACACAACAATGTCCAGGTCATGGTGATTAGACCTTTACTTGGAAAGTGGATGCAACCTATATACTACAATTTTGACACGGCCGTTTCTGTAGAATTGTTAACTGAAACTATTAAAGTTATAGAGGAGACAGATTTTAAAGTCAGAGGTTTTGTAAGTGACATGGGGTCTTCTAACAGAAAATTGTTGTCTGATTTACAAGTATCATGGACTAGGTCATTTATAGAAAATCCAGCAGAAGAAAACAGAAAAGTTTGGGTTTTTTGTGATGTGCCACATGCACTGAAGTTAATACGCAACCACTTGCTTGATGAAGGGTACGAGCTTGAATCAGGCAAGCTTTTCACGAAAGAACCATTTGTTAAACTTGTTGAACTTCAAAGTACCGGACAAGACCTGCAGTACGCCCATAAATTAACAATGAACCACCTTCTTGTGGCTGGGACCGAGAGACAGAATGTAAGGAAAGCAGCCGAGTTACTGTCTTTGACTGTCGGTAAGGCCCTCATTCACAATTTTCCAGAATTCAGTCATGTTGGAGAAGCTGCTATTATTGTCAACAATGGGTTTGATGTTTTGAATTCTCGTATACCAATTGACGCCATTTACAACTTGAAAAGTGCGTATGGAACTTGTTTAAAAGAACAGGACGATGCCCTTGACAAGTTGTACAAACTGATACATTCCATGAAAGTAATAGCAAAAAGAGACAGAGGGAAGGAGGACAAAGAAATGGAAGACGGGGAAACTAATGACGAATATTTCCAAATGAAAAGAACTTCTGTATCTGGAAAGAAAAACAGAAGACCGTCCAGAAAGACAAGAGAGAAACAAGCAGAAAACATTCTTCTACCATTTCAGAAAGGATTGCTGATGTCCATAAATAGTCTTCGTGGATTGTTTACTGATTTGAAAGCAGAAGGTTATTCGTACGTTATGGCATCAAGATGCAACCAAGACATTATTGAGAGTTATTTCTCACAAATCAGGGGTCTCGGCCGATTTTATGATCATCCTCTACCAATTACTGTATCGCAAAGGATTAAACATTTGATTCTGAGCCGCAATGCAGGAAAGCTAATAACGAGTAGCAGTTGGTTAACTGAGAAGGAAATTGAAACTTTAAGTGCAGACATTCTGGCTGATTGTTCCGAAGACCAAGTTTCCGACCTCTCACTTTCAGAAGAAATGAAACCCGGAACGAGCAATTCATGTGGACAAGTTGAAGGAGAGTACAGCGATGATGATGACGAAGAATTAACATCAGCAGTCGATGGACTCATCAGGCACTTCCAAGAAGAAAACGAAAAAAGAAATATCCAAGACAGTGGTGTCTCAGAAAAACCAGAGCTACTTGAAATGATTGCTGGTTATATAGCTTACAGGATGAGGAAAAAATACCCAGAAAGAGGAAATGTTTATGGAAGTTTCACAAAGGATATTTCCTTTGCCGGCAAGAACTGGCTACAGAACATTTCAAGAGGGTCGTTGATGAAGCCAACAGATGAATTCATGCAAAATGTCTTTAAAATAGAAGAAGAGTTTCAAAAGTTCCACGGATGTTCAATTAACAAAGAGCCCAAAGTTTTCAGAAACCTACAAGATATAATCAAAAGTAAATATCCAGAAATGGACGATTTCATGGTCAAATGTTTTTTACGGACGAGGACTTTCATAAGAATGAAATCACTGAACAAACGTTCATCAAAGAAGTGGAAAGGAGCAAAGCGTAATGAAAGCGAAGAAAGAAAGAAAACGAAAAAAATGAAGAAAGTTGTGTCACAATAAAGAAATATTCTCATGTATATATGTACCAGATATAGTTCTTAGATTTCTTCTTTGCATCTGCAATTCAATTTTAAAACCACAAAACAGCTATTCAGGTTTTTCCGTACCACAGGTCTATGATGGCCTAAGCCTGTGGGAGCCTTTTTATCCTTAAAAAAAAGTGCCCTCCGAGATGGTGGAAGAGGTTGACGTCCTTCGGAGGCTTTTCACCGGCATTCCACCGGCCATCAGCTTAATAATGTTATTTGCCAGGGGAAAAAGACCAATGGAAGTCGACCCCTCTAAACAAATAATAATAAAAATAATAATAATGTTATTTGCAATTTTATTAATTCTTTTATAAATCACGTTATAGGATTTAATGACAAGGAAAAATCAATGTAATTTATAAACGGAAACAAAAGTTCCTTTTGTAATTTATATTCACCGTAAGACTATATAAAACAAAGATTTTGAAAGCTAAGATAGTAGACAAAATTAATACGAGGACTGAACAGGAATATCTTTACCTAATTTAAATAAAAATCGTATTGAAGGATGCGAAGTACATGCGACCCGCTTGTCTGTTAATAAAGAGCGGCATCGAGTGGATCCCATGTGACGTCACCGCTCAGCCTCGCGCCGAGCCAGGCTGCGCGTGATCCCTACCGTATATTCTAGTATCCGTGGCTCGGGCGCTCGGACTGTGTCCAGGCCGTAGCAATTACGTAGTTCGCGAGAGATAAGACGCAGTTTGGAAGCTTCTGGTGTGTGAGCGTAACTATAAATACATCGCGTCGCGGCCTTAGTTTTCAGTTCAATGCGAGATTTTTGACTGTGCGGTTCGAGAGTATTAGTGCGATATATTTACAGAGCGGTTCGAGTTATTACGGTGTACGTTCAAGTAGTTATTAGTGAAGTGTTGCGTTTTATATTCGGACGGTATAATTGTAATACAGTTGAGTTTTAATATTAGTGGGCATTTTATTGCGTATGAACAATTTTCATTTGATTTGTTGTAGACACTGTGTTGTTAATTACGAACTGTTTTACTATAACAATTAAAGGTGTGATTAGTGACTTGATTGGTGTCTTGTAATTATTTTGTTTCCACTGTACCTACGACGATCGAGTAGACCGTCGTAACACTATATTTAATTAATTATTGGATGGCATCAAAGTAGTCTTCTTCTTCTTCTTCTTCTTCTTCTTCTTCTATGGCGTCACAGTTTGGAGTCGCACCTATATGCCTCCATTTTTCCCTGTCCTTGGGGATTGAAGTCTTACTCCTCTATATTAACAATACGTCAATTGTAAAGGAATTATACTTAACACAATTAATACAAAATCCTATGACTTAGCTGATGGTTTATATATTTCAGTTGTGCTCAGTATGAACACAGAAGTGTAATATACAAATATGAAAATTATATAATGTTGCAATATTTATCGTTTTTAAAATGTCCTTTGACATCGACTGATGCCTAACATCCACTTGATACGATCATTCCACATTCCATCCCAGAGATCTTGTGCACCCGTGGCTCTAAATGCCTTCTTTCCAGGATTTGCTAAGTCTTTTTCGTTTCTGATGATAGCTTTATGTTAGTGTTTATGATAGTTTCGTTTCGTTTCTATGTTAGTGTTATGAATTTGTTGTTTTCTGTCTTTGGCTGTTCTTTGTTTTGTGTTTTGTGTAGGAGTTTATTGACTATTGTTCCGTCGTATCCGTTGGATTCTGCTAGATATTTTATCATGTTTAGTTCGTCTTTGTAGTCTTTTTCATCTAGGGAGATGTTGTTAAGTCTATGTATCATGGTTCTGAAGGCAGCTAGTTTGTGTTGTATTGGGTGATTGGAGGAGTTGTGTATTAGTGTGTCTGTTGTAGTCGGTTTTCTGTATATACTGAATTTGTGCCTGTGTTCAGTTTTGTGATGGAGAGGTCTAAGAAGTTTATGGTATTGTTATGTTCGTATTTGGCAGTAAAAGTTATGTTTTTATGTATTTTGTTTATGTACATAAATTCATAACACTAACATACATCAACAAACAAACTGAAAAAATACCCCACAAATTCAAAAAAGTAGGATACAGAATCGCTTACAAAACTACTAACAAAACAGAACACACACTATCAAAACACACACAGAAAGCACAAAACAAATTCAATCTACCTGGTGTTTACAAACTAAATTGCTTAGATTGCAACATATTCTACATAGGCCAGACAGGACGTAGCTTCAAACAAAGATACATTGAACACACAAAGGCTCCACTACAGAATCCACCTTTGCAAACCACCTCATTGAAGCAAACCACACATACAAAAACATCGACGATAACATGAACATTCTACACGGACACACAAATGGCCAAAAACTAGACACTCTAGAACAACTGGAAATATACAAACACACGAAAACAAATAAAAACGACATCCTAAACGAACAGACACAATTCAAATCAAACGCATTATTCGAACGTATCTCACCCCACACACACAACATCGATCTTTCGAAAATCGATTCCGTTGCCAACAACAGGACGGACAGTACTACCAGCAGCAACCTCTGAAGAAGCTTTTTAAAAGTGAAAACCGGTTCAGGTTGTAAGGTAAAACTTTACGTTTTTACCCATAAAAAACTTTGTGCATGTAAAGTTAAAGTTAAAATCAAATTAACTGATTAAAAGTTAAAAATTTATGTTTTCTTTTTTTGCTGTTTTATTGAACAAGCTTCTTTGGCTGTTGGAACAATTAAAATCATGTTAAATAAATACACAATATAACTTTTCTTTTTCAAAAAAATTAATTAAAATTTCTGATGCAGAAAAAAATACCTAAAATATTTAGCATTAAAAAATTCAATTATTATTATTAATTAAATAATTAAAAATCATAGATTATTTTATATTAATCATTAAATTATATTAACACTAGCAAAATACCCGTGCTTCGCTACGGAGTTTCACGTTGTACGTAATTGTACAATTATTGCTCGCTTAATAGTATAGGATTAGATAGATTGTACAAATTCTCAACTCTTAGTTTGTCTATTTACATTCATAGCAACAGCTATTTATTATTTATTTCGAGAAAATCGTTAGAGCCGTTTCCGAGAAAAAAAGGACATACATTTATTAATTCTTGGAGTTCGTTGTCCATGACGTGTCCGTTACTTAACTAAATATCACTATAATATTGACGACTCGGAACACAAAGTTTTTTATAAGTAAAAACGTAAAGTTTTACCTTACAGCCTAAACCGGCTTTCACCTATAGAAGGCTTCATCAGAGGCTGTCGTTAGTAGCGCTGCTCGTCTTGTTGTTGGCGACGAGAAAGTGTTTCGAAAGATTGAAGCTGTGTGTGTGTGGTGAGATGTGTTCGAATAATGCGTGCGATTTGAATTGTGTCTGTTCGTTTAGGATGTCGTTTTTATTTGTTTTTGTGTGTTTGTATATTTCTAATTGTTCTAGAGTGTCTAGTTTTCGGCCTTTTGTGTGTACGTGTAGTATGTTCATGTTATTGTCGATGTTTTTATATGTGTGGTTTGCTTCAATGAGGTGGTTT